>OZ024906.1:11348347-11695847 GCA_964017125.1 Flabesymbios commensalis
GCATTTTCAAATTCATCCCCTTTGAAGGAGGTCATTACAAGAGCCGAATAGCCCACTTCAACTGGTAATAAACAGTCGATGTTTCGTATCTATCTCAACCAGTGTCAATAACCGGGTACCCGGTAGACTCATCATGAGTTATATGCCTATATTTTGTGGAATTTTATTTTTTATTTTATAAGAATACTACTATTCATTCTAACAGACATATTAGTTTTTGAAGCATAATTTTAAATCAGTCTTAATCCAGTTGATTATCTCGATACTTAGCGTCAATATTTTGTTTAATTTAAGGTTGTCCCATAAAATCGCAATCTCGCAAGCAAACGACTTCAACCCAATGCTGGAGCAATGTTGGCCCACCGTTTGGGACGCTGCTCCAACAATGACCAAGGGAGATGAAGGACTTAGTGTTTTATGGGGCACTTGATTTGGTGTCCGCTCACTGTTCAAGGTCTAGTGTTTGCTGGGAAATGACGTTAGTCATGAGTGTTGGGATGGAGGAGGGTTTCGCTAAACTATACATTGACTCAATATCATTTTATTGTCAGGCCAACCACTTGGATCCTTTCTCACTATTAAGCCAACTTTAGACCACCGCATCGCCTAATATAGTGCTTGTCTATGGCCAAGCCTACATCTACATATCGTTAAATATTTACAGTACATTTAGTTCAGAAGGCATTCCTTGATGACACATTGAATTCGGAATCGTACCGTATCACTCTCATCAGACAATAACAGAAATAAAAGCAAGATGCAATCGATTGCTCTATTTTGGGGAGCAGTTCTGACGATTCTCGCAATTATCACAGGTAATCAGAGTATAACTTGGTGTGTGGTAATATAGATGTTTCACATAACATAATCATGCACACACGTTATGAGAAATGTTTATTTCCAATCAAATAAAAGACATAAGATGACCGTAATAACAGACTATGTAGGCCTACGTCGCCTGCGCGATACAGTCTGTTATTATTGTCATTCGTAAAGTTCTGCCCGAAAATTCCGGTGCGCACACAATCGATTGCGCAATGAATAACGACATATTTGTTTGATCAATGATTTTAATTTTTTTCTTAAACACAGATTTACATCTTATTGGATAATTCATTAGAAACTGATGCAAGCCATCTTATATTTTGATGAACTGACCTGGAAATATCTGCCAGGGATGTTTTTAATATTTTCGTGACGAAAACATTCACATCTACTTTAAATGTGTATGATAATTTTGACCCTTTAAGCCCTCATGATGCATTAAAGCATCATTTTACATCCCTGAAAACACACTGTATTTTCCTAAAATCAAGGGTTTTAGAACGAAAATTTCCACGAAACTGGTTTACAATACATGGCAATTTTCTTTAATTTTTAAAACCACATCAAGTCATCTTCATCCACTACAAGTCGAAAATTGCGACAGCAATTCGCGGCTTGTAGTGGATGAAGATGACTACGGTAAATTCAGGCTTGAAAGGGTTAAAGCAATAATGCGAAAAAATATCTGCAATGCACTTCAAATTGTATTTCGTTCTGAAATTGGTAATTTATTTCGCTAAGCCAGACGTATATGAAATTAAAAACTCTCACCAGAGGAGATCAGGAGCTTAATAACAGCAAGTTCAGAAATAAGTTCAGATTAAGATTGGTAGGGAATAATTTTGTAATTATGTCAACTGGTAATTAGTTTCACTGATTTGTAATTGTTGTGGTGAAATTATTTGACGTAGTAACAAAAAAACGATTTTTTTTTTAATATGTAAATCAAATTATATAACAGTAAAATTCGCAATTCAACGAGTAAAGCTTTTCAATAATAATGTAACTCGTATGATTGGTTTTTGTTCGAATACTGATTTTTGTTACACAGGTGGCGAGTCGGTGAGATGTTACCGGTGTGGTGGCAGAAGCGACGGAGATCCAGATAAGTGTGTAACAGGGGATGAATTAGCTGACAGACTGATAGTGGACTACTGTGAAGCCTGTGAATACGCGTATTATACATGTAAGTTTTTCCCACACTTTTTAACAATGATATAGGAACTATCAGGTCATGTGTACAAACGTATATTGTAATAAGGAACCGCTAACAAAAGTTAATGTAATATAATACTAATTTATGAAAATACTGAATTAAAAGGACGAATTTAGGCGAATTGAAAGCTCCTCACTATTTATGTTTATTCATAATCTAGTAATGTAGATATGCAAATCACGTTAATTAACATTCGAGGTAGATAGTGTATTGTTTCTATAACCATAATAGGGGTATATTGCTACTTACACTATTGTAGAGGGTCAATAGATCAAGCGATCGATCGACCATCCGGGCGATGCGTTTCTAGAGAGATCAGGGAGACATGATGTGTGCAGAAAAACACTAATCAACCAATCCAATTATCAATTTATCATTCTAGTAACGTGGGCTAATCCAGCCCTATACCTACCTAGATCGATGTTGGTGATAGTATGTACTTGATCTATTTCCAATGCTGAACATGCTTGCTTGCTTGCTCGCTTGAATAATTGATTGATTGATTAATTGATTGATTGATTGATTGATTGATTGATTGATTGATTGATTGATTGATTGATTGATTGATTGATTGATTGATTGATTGATTGATTGATTGATTGATTGATTGATTTATTGATTTATTGATTTATTGATTTATTGATTGATTGATTGATTGATTGATTGATTGATTGATTAGATTGATTGTAAACAAAGTAAGTTAATGTGATTTTCTGGGGGGTTTTCCAGCGGAATCTATCTACTTCATGCAACGTACATGTGCACAAATTGATCCCACACAGACTGGCTGTTACACATTCACACATGATGGTGTAAAGGTAACTCGATGTGTCTGCTCCGATGATCTCTGTAATGACAAGGCTACAGCAAGCAAACCCATAGCTTTATTACTCACTCTCTCAGCCTTGATGCTCACACTTCATGGTCTAATAATATGACAGTGCCAATACATCCATCATTATAACATTGCAATGATTCTTCTCAGTTATTATTAAAATTAATAATAAAATGATGTTGATTACTTATAATAAAAATATGTTATTTGTATCAAAATGGGTCATACCATATAAACATTTACGAAATGCTATAAGTTATCTTTATAGAAAGCTAAAAAGCACTGACTTAAACCTATGGGCACACGTAACTAGTATAGTACTGTACTCCAAATCACACCACTCTGTTATTTTTTTATAAGTGACTTATGTGCTTGACTCGATCAGTTATAACAAAATGATAATTGGCGCCAGCCTATCAATGTAGTCTATTTATAAAATATCTAAATGCAACCGCTACTTTTTTGAAATCAAAGGGAAACTGACATTTGTTTTAACAGTTTATCATGCTGAATGGCCCGAAATACTTTTCGAACAATCTGAACATGTGTATAAGATCATTTCTATCTGGATGTAAAACATTTTATTTTTTTGAGCCCGTGCATGATTGTATAATTTGTTTCAAATAAAGCTACACAATTTATTGCGAATTTTGTGTTTTATTAATTTACTGGATATATGAAGTTACACAGCGTTTACAGACACCAGTTGGTTTCAACCACTTATATTGACTTTAGGGGTATTCTCAGAAGTACATATTGTCCCAAAATACAAACACCGCTCGCATGACGGTTATTGATTTTTTAAGTGTATGTTTTTGTTGTTGCTGGTAGCACTGTTTGGTGAATATCAGTATTAAAAAAGTGAATTCGTAGAGATATACCAAATATAATCATGATAATATTCCAAGGAGATAGCAGCCAAATTAGAAGTACATTATGCGTTTATTATTTTATTGCTTATTCGTGTTCCGGCCATTCATGTTAGAGGGGTATGGGGGTGGTCAACACGCAATATGAGCACAGTAACAAACAAAATTATTTTGTTTTAATAAAATCCAGTCACCTTCGGGGTAAATTTCAATTAATAACAGCTTTGTAGGCAAATGACGTTCCAAAACAAGTTGAAAAAACCAACACAAAAAGGGACACCGAGTTACATTCGGGTGGGATTGTAAATGACTGCATTTTTTGTAACTCTTAAAGTGGTGTCATAATTAGAAAAATCGACTGTTATGTAAACTGTCTATGCTTCACCAGGTAGCTCTGCAGGTTTGCATATGTTGACATGTCAATTTTGAAAAAAATTACTTGATATGAAGTTTCATAGCCTACTGATCTTAACTAAAAATATTTTAAAATCAATAAAAAATTAAAATCGCTGAACACGACTACATTAGTTGATTTCCAGGTCGTATATTGCCATGTAAACAAAACTATATGCATTATACATTTTTTTGTGCCACAAATACCCACCGTCTCAGACCGCGCGATTAGAGGTACTTCAAAGGGCATCGACGTTAATTGATGTGCGAAAGTGAGGATTGAGTGATTTCCATGCATCACCGATTGTCTGCCCGGGCCGAAGTCATCAACATGTGGCCCAATGCTGTGCTAACATTCATCCATCCTTTAGGTGCACAAATAGTTTGCTTGGGTTATTTCTAGATTCTTAGAAATTTTGATAAAAATGATTTTAAAAACCCTAACATTTTGTAAAAATTGATATCATGATCTGCGGCATACACTGCTTCATACAAAACAAAATACCAACATTGGTGTCATCCCAGAGTCCCTTTAACATGTTATAAAATATATATCATGTTATAAATATATTTTACTTTTGTCAATTTCAAGGATTTTTGAAAAAATATTTTTGCAATTTCACAAACAGTAATTTTCTATTTCCGATGTCAGAACGCAGAAAAATGTTGGAGGTTGGAGGAGAGGCGCTAGGTGGCCGTTGTAGGTCGTGGGTGGTCGTCGGGAGTCATTGGAGAACGCAGAGGGTTTTTGACATGTCAAAAATTTGCAGCGTTATTACTGCATTCTAAAGTCTCTTGGAGGAACGCTTGGTGAACGCATATTCATCTATCCAGTTGTCTGCTACTGGCAGACTCCTGGATATCACGTATATGTGCTATGAGTTCAGAACCCCCCTCCTCCCTGGCCAATTCAGGCAGCCCAAACAATCTGACCTGGGTGTGACCTCCACACTACAGTCAGTAAACTGGTGACGTCATAATGAATATTCATGTTGCTCGCACCCCCTCCCATTCGTACAGCTGTAAGGCGCACCTGTTGTCAATGTCAGACTGGTAGTCTGACGGTCAGACCTGATAGGGCAAGGTGGGTGAACGTTCTATGAGCCTTTCTAGAGGGTGGACGGTAATAGAGGTCGTGGGGGCGTCGGGATGTGAATGCAGACGGGCGCACGATGGACGGAGGAAAGCCAGCGAGTGCCCCTTCCCCCGAACGTCCCTCAAGCGTCCTCATACAGTCCATGTACTGTTGTTGTTGCGCTCTGTTTGCTCACTGGCGTTCACTCACCGTTCCGTGCCGGCGGAGGGTTAACTATAACAGACGACTCAGAATCAAAATAATTTATTGCTTATTTGTACAATGGGCAATACATGCATATTTCTATTTATTAATACATTTGAAAGATTAGAATATTCAGATTATTTAGCGGAAACGTTGTTTGTTTTGAATAAGACAAAATCATAATGATAATTACAGTTTAGACTTGTACCCAAATGCAAAATCAAGAGTAATTTGGATTAGCGGTCTGCATGCTCACGATAAGTCGAATGAAGATAGACGTATTTTTTTCAAAAACACTGAACTGCAACGAAAACGTTTTCATTTAGAAGCCAGTAGGTAAGTGCCTACATACAGAATGATTTGGATTAGTGATTCTCGAGATCAAGCCTTCACAAGAGTAAAAATGGCCGTCATTTTCTTGAAAATGGTTGACTCCGAGCAACATCATCCCGTTGTCAGGAAAGTAAACGCATACATACAAAATCACGTGCTCATGTTGGCTCACTTTCTACGATGCTGTCCGAACATCAAACCAACATTGGGTCAATGCCTCGTGTTGGCTGGGATACACAAAAAAACGTAGATTATATACTTATATAATTAATTATCACTGATAATAGTTTGCATAAGGTCACTTTGTTGCATGACTATAGTCGTTTTTAGTCTGATTCATCAGCAGGATTTTTCAGTTATTGGAATGAATCAAAACGAGTGTTTAAACAAAACAATTAACAAATGTTTTTTCTTAAATGAAACAAATGTGAGTAATTTTAACCCACTTGAAGTTGTTAGTCGCGTAAGCGAGACACAACTTCAAGTGGGTGAAAAATTTTAATTACTTGACTTAGCACTATAATGGTTAATGTGTCAATCACAGCCATAACCCTTTAGCCTGTGCATTTTTTTTCTGACGATTGGAAAGAGAAATGAGCATTGGAGTTGAACAATTGACATACATTTTGATTTTAATTCTACGGATATAATTAATTTATATCAACTTGAAGTTGTGCCTCGCTACCTTCAAGTGGGTAAAAAGTTCCGTTATTTGATTTAGCGTTTTAAAGGTTATTGTGCTTGTCACAGCCAGAGTTCTTTTGCCTGTGCATTTGTCTTTCTGAAAATAAAATTGGTGAGAGAAATGAGCATTGAAGTTGCAAAATTGCCATATATTGTGATTTAAATTCTACGGATATAATTAATTAAAGCAGCCCCTTGGGATGACATCAATTCTCGTTTTTAGTCTTGTAATGAAGTAGTGTATCACCCAGATCAAGATTTTATTTTTCTCAGAGTTTTTAGATTTTTACAAATATTTCAAATCAACATTTCCAGAAGGAACCAGAAGGAACCCAAACAAACGATTTGTATACCTGAAGGACGATTTAATGTTTTCACAGCATTGGGCCACATGCTGATGGCACCGGCCCAGCGTTGGGTAGATAATCAGTGCTGCAGGTGTGTCCTCCCGTGTCCTGACTATAAGAGACCAATTAGCGGCGACTGCTCTGATCTTACCGTCTGATACGTGGGAATATGTGATGTAAAGTGCTGAATATTGCTGACTTGTTTTGTTTACATGGCAATATACGACCTGGAAATACAGCTATTTCACTCTTTTTCGGTGCTTTAAAATTGTTTTTTGACTTTTTCGTATTTTCAGTTAAGATCAGTAGGCTATATAGCTTCAAATAAATTAAATTTTAAAAAGTGACAACATTGAAAATGTCTCATCCCAAGGGGTCCCTTTAATATCCACTTCAAGTTGTGGCTCGCGGTAGCGAGGCACAATTTCAAGTGGATATAAATGATTTAATGTAGCGCTTGAAAGGTTAGCCTTTATTATGGCTACTTGTGTGTTACAGATATACATTTGACACATTCAATTTAACCCTTTCAGGCCTGAGTGGATGAAGATGATTTGATGTGGGTGAAAAATTAAAGAAAATTGTCATGTAATGGTAAACCAGTTTCATGAAAATATTCATTCCCAAACCCTTGGTTGTAGGAAAATTAAGTCTGTTTTCAGGGATGTAAAATGATGCTTTAATGCATCGTGAGGGCTCAAAGGGTTAAATGCCCTGATTTCAGTTTAGTGTATACTTGTGGGGGATTACATGAAAACATCCACATATCTCATTACAGAAGTCTACAGCGTTGGCCTAACGTGGAAGCGGAATCGAGAGTTTCTTGCTCACTTTATTGTGAACAAACTGGTTGTGATTTCTACAATTGGCCTACATGACGGCACGGCATGTAGGCCAACTAGACATTGGCCAGACTAGGAAAGGTCGATGAGTGAACCCTAGCACCCAAAGGGTGCCGAAAGTGGATGAATGCAACCGAAGCTTGTTTAAAGGCTGCTTTGAGCCTTTCCAATTCTCCATTAGTATAATATGAAATGGACAATGTCCAGAGAGCCCACGGCCTAATCAATTCAAATACTAGGGGGGGGGGGGGGGCTGAAGTTTTTGAACTCGACAAATGATATATTTCAGTTCCCGTCTGCAATAGGCCGTATTTTATGTTAATCTTCACGAAAACATCCTGATCGTGCTACGAACAGTATCAATCTATATTGCCCCAATTACCATATATTCTGCATCATATCTTGTTGCAATAGTGTAGCCAATAATCTTTGGTGACTTGTTTATGACACTCTCTAGCATTTAGTTGCCAAGATTAGGTTAGTTACTAACAATGTTTGAAGATGGTGTATGTTCATACTATATTTATAAAATAAATTCATCGTCACTTTCATCGTTATTTTCAACATTACCCTAGCAAATGAGCATTACCCTAGGAAATGATATTTGTGGATAGCTCCATTTCACCGCTGTTTGGAATTCGGGTGTCCTCAAATATATAAGTCAACTTCTGCACTAAATTACATATTGCCGATATCGTGCAACCTTATGTTATCATAGTTATTGACGGTGATATCATCTCATTCAAGTTAGGGGAGTAGAAATATGTGTACATTACGGTTTTGTGTAGATCTCTGAGCCGACAGTTGGGACTTTATTCGTTCAATTTTGTCGGAAAACTGTGTTATCAGCGCATTACCAGGCTTTTCTATGCTATTTATTCTGGTCAGAAATATAAAAATAAAATACTATTATCATGATTATGTAAATTGGCAATCCGATTGAGAGGCATATTTTGTATGTAATGTGCACGTTTTAACCAGCACAATATACCTAGTTACTACAATCATAAAATGTTAAATTTAAACGACTACTTATCTCAACAGGAACGGAACATGTATGTGTGCCATTATTGCCATGGTTATGCATACCACCTTGGTGGATCAACTTCATGTTTTGCCTAACTCCAGTACATTGATTGGCCAGAAAGGTGCCACCCGTGGCCAACGCAAATTTAAATCTAAATTATTGCTTTCTTCCTTGCTATAAAAGCACGATGCAGGTGGATATCACATAGGCCATATACTAATAGGCCTAGAACGGATATATGGTGTGCGACAGATTATCTAGTGCCGGACAGTGATCAACAATCATAAAATATTTTTTGTCAATAGTTTAAACATTTTTACAACATGCTGGATATTACGTTGGTTTCCGTCGGCTTCTAAATGTGAAATAATGGCTTTATTAAATAAATTATTACACTGGACTACGATGTGTCGTTTTCCTGGCGCAACATTTGTTCCGCCCCCCCCCCTCCCCCTATAACTTTGTGAAATATTGATAATTGTTGTTATCACGGCTCTGAATTGGTTTCCCGGGTGTGCGAAACGCAGAACACATCTCAACTTTATTTGGAAGCAAAGTTAAAGCACATTGCCTTGCAGTGGCGGCCATTTTGGATTTTGTCCCCTAGCGGCAAACGCACAAGGTGAAATTCAGGGGAATTTTAGTATGTTGCGTATGGGTTTTAAGACACCGAAATGATGTTTTTATGTTCATTGTAAGCCAAGTCGTGATGTAAAGTTGTGACATTTTCACTTATTTTGGCAGCCTTTTTATTTTTTGAATTTTCAGTAGAAAAAAACACAAAATAGAGCTTGGCATGGGGCATATTTGGAATCAGCGTTCCCAAATTGTGTAAGAACAACTACATGCCAAATTCTACTAAAAAATGCCTAACAAGGCAGAAATTTCGAAAATGGGCCCTGACTATATTGCATGTGTAGATTTGTAACAGACGTTTGCGTAACCCTACCCCCTAATTTTAAACAGGTTTGGGGGTACCCCCCTATAAGGGGTCAGAATATAAAGTTCGTCCCTATTGTTTGCTGTTAACATCCCATTTAATGTTTTGGACATATCAAGGTTTTAAGGGACCCCTTTTGATTAGACATTTTCAATGTTGTCAATTTAAAAAAAAAAAAATATTTGAAGCTATATAGCCTACTGATCTTAACTAAAAATATGAAAAAGTCAAAAAACGATTTTAAAGCACCAAAAAAGAGTGAAATAGTTGTATTTCCAGGTCGTATGTTGCCATGTAAACAAAACAAGTCAGCGATATTCAGCACTTTACATCACATATTCCCACGTATCAGACGGTAAGATCAAACCAGTCGACGCTAATTGGTGTCTCATAGTCAGGACACGGCAGCACTGATTGTCTACCCAACGCTGGGCCGATGCCAACAGCATGTGACCCAATGATGTGAAAACATTCAATCGTCCTTCAGGTATACAAATAGTTTGTTTGGGTTACTTCTGGATTCATAAAAATGTTGATTAAAAATATTTGTAAAAATATGAAAATCATGAAAAAAATAAAAACATGATCCGTGGGATACACTACTTCAGTACGGAATTAAAAACAAAAATTGATGTCATCCCAAGGGGCTGCTTTAAAAAAACAGTTGGTGTGGGTGATTTGTGAGAGGGGTGCACGTAGGGTGCTAGTAGCCCATGGACTATATCGTAATACAAAACCTCCCTACAGAATATCCGAGCAAGAACGTTTTGTTAATTTTAAACTAGATAAGTCAACAGAAACCCTCTCCTACATTGTTCCCCTAGTTCAAGGTGAGGATTCATTTATAGAAACGTGGCCTATATTTCACCTATATTTCTGCAAATGCAAAATGCAGTATTTGCAATATAGACAAAAGCAAAAACAGTATCGGTATAGACGTATTCAGGTTGTAGGTGGTCATAGGTGACATTGCATACACATGGCACAGCAAGGTCACCTCTGCGTGGACCAATAGGATATGTTGTTACATGTAATATCGGTTCCATGGCATTTCCACAGAATTAGTGCAGCAAATTGTGAAGCGTCTTTTCTCACACTGACACCGAAGTATAGGTGGGTCGTCATCATTCGCTGATCACAAATTGTGGGCCCACCCGTATGCGCAGTATGGTCAACACCCACAGGAGAGGGGTCTGACGCCATGTATAAAATATGGTTCAGTAAAGCAAGAAGACCCAGCTGCTTAAAAAAACATCGTTAATGAATATTCAACTTTCACAACATTTATCAATGAATACTTCATCAATATTCGATATGATCCAGATCTAGAATGAATGTTCATTTACAAAGCCACAACTCATAAGTTCGTGTTTATAACTATAGCTAACGGACCAAGTAACTTTTCTAAACCCAACCTCTGTTGCATGCAGCCATTGTCTCATTTTATTTAATTTTAGCCAGGTTTAATCGGTGTCACCACAACGACATTCTAAAGAGGTTCAGGTAACATAGCTTAAGAGATCATATTTCACTTAAGGTTTCAACAATATGCACCTTCCAATACCGTGTAGTGTTTGATCTTGAGAACCAGGTACACATATCGTTGTTTGTCACAAGAGCTGTAACCTGGTAGCGTGTATCTATATCCTCCCCTTTTCCGATTGGACAAGGTATACTTATTGCGAGATATTTAAAAAAAATCATTGACCCAATGCTGGGCTAATGTTGGCCCACCGTCTACGGCCCAAAGTCAACATTAGCCCAGCATTGGGGCAACGTCTCGTGTTTGCTGGGCGTCGCGGGCGGGGGCCCTAGGGTAGTGGTTAGCACCGCTGCCTTTCACGCCAGAGTTCGGGGTTCGGTTCCCGGTCTCGGCGGTTGAAAGAAACAAAAATGTTTCTTCACCATCAACGTGTGAAAGTCAGTATTGCGGGGAGCCTCTGTGACCGGGAGGTAGCGTGCTCGGCCTCAGACCGCCAGGGCTCAAATTTCGAATCCTGTGTCTGGAGGACAGTGTCATCTCAATCATCTCACCATCCTCAGGATGTTCTCCTGGCCCAGTTTAGCCCATATGTGCACAAAGGTGGCCTAAAGCCCGATTCATTTTTTTGCTGGGCGTCGCCGACACAAACCTCAAGTGCAATCAACCGTGAATCAACACTGAACCAATAACTAGTATCTCACAATGCACTTTTGATTTCAAAAAGTATCAATCAATCAATCAATAAAACTTCTATAGCGCCTATATCCTCAGCGGACCGAGCTCAGAGGCGCACAAATCCTTAGCGTGATCATGTGTCATAATCGAGGCCAAAGCAGGTTCGTCAACAGGGAGCCGGGCTGCTGAGGGACTAGGGTGGAAAAGCCAAGTCAAATAGGTGGGATTTAAGTAATTTCCGGAATGTTAAGATTGTTTTGGCATTACGTATTGGCACGTATGCCCCCAGTACCTACCTCACTACTGCTATTACTGCTGTATATCAGTGTTATGTATTAGATAATTAGTGAAGAACACGGTATTATTAGAAAGAAGCCTCTGAGGGCGTAGCCCGAAGAAGCTTCTTAATAATACGAGCGTTCTGAACTGATTATCGGACATAGTCGTTACCAGAACCCCTCCCCTGTGTCCACCCCACCCCACCCTTAAGCTCCAAAAATTTCCATGAATCTAAGTTTTGCTTACTGTTAAAATTTGGACACGCCCATTTATAGGAGAGGGGTTGTGTGCGCATAGAAACTGATGACAAAAGTAATCCTGGTGTCATTTATAAAAACGAATAGCTGCTGATGAGACGTGCTTCATCACAATAACTTGATTCTTGATTTTTCCCAGTCCTTAATAAATATTTGGTATGTACAATATAAACTCTTTTTTATAAATATTTAAGCAATGTATGTTAATTTGAAATTGAAATTTCTGGAAATAATATCTAAGTTATATTTAATTATTTATCATGTTTATATTCATGCTTATATATTTTTGACATTCATCAAAAATCATAAACAAATCAAGAGAATGAAATATAATTTCTAGTATAGCGTAGCGTAAAAAGTAATACTGGGTCAGTATCATATCCCGACAAACATGATACATTCGAATTATGTCGGTTTAATTTTGGGCCAGCATTGCATCAATACACCAACATTGTTTTGATGTAGATAAGCGCCGTTTTTTCTTATTTTATTTATTTATTAGGCTTTATATACACAAATATATACAATAATCGTACAAATGTGCAATTGTAAATAAAATTGTGTACATCAGGATGTCGAATACAGGTGACTAGCACCCTAACTAAGGTCGACATCCAGGATAAAATTTATATACATGGTAATTACATTTAAAATTACACTTAAAAGTAAAATTAAATATAAATATATTATACATATTTTTTGTTTTCCGCGCTAAAACCAGAGATAAAATGACTACATATTAGTATAAAGTAGCAAAAAAACCCTCTGGAAAGCGTAGAAACTTATAGAACAACAACAAGTAGAGCAAGTTTTAAAAGCATGCAACTTTGTACATGGTAATTCCACTTAGAAGTAAAATTAAATAAAAATATATTATACATAATTTTTGTTTCTCGCGCTAAAACCAGAGATAAAATAACTACATAATAGTATGAAAGTAGCAAAAAAACCCTCTGGAAAGCGTAGAGACTTATAAAACAACTACAAGTGGAGCAATTTTTAAAACCATGCAACATTATAACAATATCATTTTTTTAGTTTTATAAGGTCTTCACAATTTCAACGTTGTAGATATTTGCTTGACTGCGGAGCAAGTAGAAGGTGACCAGGGTGCCCTGAGCCACCACACAAGTTTAGTTCATTATACACCCGAGCCAAATACAATATAATATCATGATAATACAATAAAACAATACTATATTAAGAGTATTTTTAAAGACGATAATACAACTATGTGGTATTAAATAGAGCTCTCGACACAAACATAACGTTAGTCCCTTTAGAATAAAAGTACATTGATTAGTCTAAATTGCATCTGCTGGCGTCAGCTCGCATAGCCGAAATCCATCTATGCTATACTATACTGAGCTGGACTGGTGGCTCTCGCCTGTCAACACATGAGTATCGACACACGAAAAGCCATGCATATTGAATTATTGTCTTACGGGCACAGTGGAACGCTTTCTAACAAAATGTGATATTGAAACATGTTGATTATGATGATTCCAATATCACACGCACGCCTGACATCCACAGTTGCTTGTCCAAGTACATACGTTATCGCAGTTGAAACTGGCCTCGAACTTTAAATAATAAAAACTATTCAATTGACGTACAAAGCTTGTCATTGTTTGCTCCTGGCGCAGGTCCTTCGGTAAACTATTCCAAATGCTAACTACGCGATTAGAATAGAAATGTTTAAACGACTTAGTTCTGACTTGTCTCGGATAAAAGAGTGATCCGTTCTGACGTGACCGTAGTCTTCTGTCAGGCTCGTAGTATCTCAATAATGATGCAACACTATTGGAAAAATCAGACACAAATAGTGATTTAAAAATAAGTTTGATGTCCATCATCTCTCTGCGAAAAGACAATGGTAAGATATGTAAGAGCTCACAGCGTTCTTTATAATCAATAGTTGGATAATGAAGGGCATATCTGGTAAAAATTCTCTGAATTCGTTCAATAGACTCTATTTGAATTTTGGTGAACGGAAACCAGACTGGAGCAGAATATTCAATAATGGGCTGTATTAAAGCTTTATAAAGTTTAATGGATACTGATGTTGGGGCTCTGTAACCTAGTGAGCGTCTAATCATACCATTGACTCTGCTACATTTGTTAACTACATTAGAAACATGATTGTTGAATACTAAACCCTTGTCAACTGTGACTCCCAGGTCATCATAGCATGATATATTTTCTAATAAATTACCGTTAAGATGATATTTAAATACAATAGGAGTAACATTTCTTGTAAATGAAAGTACTTTACACTTAAGCACATTAAAATTCAATTTCCAATCTTGACTCCATTCGTAAAGGTTATTTAAATCACGCTGCAGTTGCTCACAATCTTCAATGTTATTAATTATCCGGGAACATTTTGCGTCATCTGCGAACAAAGATAATATTGAATGTTCTGTACAATCGGGCATGTCATTTATGAAGAGTAAAAACAATAATGGACCAAGTATTGATCCCTGTGGTACACCAGATGTAACAGGCACCCACTCAGATGTGGAACCATCAAGCACCACTCTTTGGGACCGGTCTTTTAAGTAATCGGTAATCCAAAGTAATAAATTACCAGAAAATCCAAGTTTTTGTAATCTATTAATAAGCAAGTTGTGATTAACCGAGTCAAATGCTTTTGAAAAATCCAAAAATATCATATCAGTTTGTTTACCCTCATCTAAGTGGTTACTAACTGTATCATAAACGGATAGCAGTTGTGTGGTACACTATTTGCCGTCATAAAGCCATGCTGTTGAATATTAATTAGCGGTTCAACAATATTATAAACACTATTGTAAATATATCTCTCCAAACCTTAGATACTATGCATAAAAGTGAGATTGGTCTGTAGTTTGAAACTTGTGATTTGTTTCCCTTCTTGTGAACTGGTACAACATTTGCTTGTTTCCACTGGGTTGGTATGTGACCGGAGGCAAAATTATTTTTAAAAAGCAAGGTTAATGATGGAGCTAGAACGTTTGCACATCCTTTGAGAATACATGACGAAAGGTTATCTGGACCATATGCTTTGTTAGCATCTAACCCGGATAAAAAATTTTGAACTTCCAAATAATGAAACTCGATAGATGATAAATTTATTTCCGCGGGTCTCACATTGTCTGCGTTGCAGCGAGTTGGAGACTGATCTTTTGCAAAAACAAATAATTGTTAAATAAATGTGCTTTGGTTGCAGGCTCAGTATACTCTGAATCACCATCGGTTAGAGTATCAGGAATTGCTTTAGATTGAGTGTTATCATGAAAAAAAGACCAGAATGTTTTCGGGTTGGTCTTAACTTTATCACTTAAGTCTTCTACAAAAGTTTGATATTTATGCTTCATTCTCTTTTGAAGTTGTTTTCGTAACTTTTTGAACTTGTTCCAGTCACTACATTTGGCAGAGCGCTTAGCTCGACGCCATGTTGTCATTTTTTACATGTGGTTAAGGTGACGTATTTCGCTGTCAACCCACGAGTGTGAACGGTTTGGCTTCACCTTGACGCGGGGAATTGTGGCAGACATAAACTGCTCAATTAGATCAAGCCAACCGTTCCAAGCCACGTTCAAATTAAAATCGCCGAAAACACACACGTTCTCATATTCGTGGTGAACAGCTTGTAGAGTATTATTCATGGCGGTACAGAAAAACTCATTATCAAAAGACGGAGGTCTGTAACAAAGAACAAGAGCTGTTTTCTCAGCATTGCTGGCTTGCAAATCACATACCATTATTTCACAGTCAGGCTCTAAATCAGCGCGACGGCGAGATATAGTACCTTTTTTGAATGCCATTAAAATGCCACCGCCTCTCTTGTTTTGTACTGTCTCTTCTCCATCCTTTCGATAAACAGTATATTGGTCAGAAAATAATTCACTGTCCAAAATATTAGAATTCAACCAGGTCTCTGTTATTCCAAAAATGTCACTGTCACTGAGTTCAATTGGAGCGTTAAAGTCTCTGATTTTATTCACATTAGATGTAACCGACTTTAAACTGCGAGCGTTAAGATAAATTAAATTAGTTTGAGTGTTGCGACACGTGTCAGACAAGTCAGATGTCAGGCGCGCTGTGTTTTGTCCATCACTTCCTACACATGGTGTTCTTGTGGCCGAGGAGTCCGCAGCTCCAGCCCGTCACACGGCAGTGGTGACGACAATCAGAGGTGTTGTGACTCTCACCACACTTGTAACATTTACGGTTGGCGTCATTTCTAAAAAAGTTATATGTCTACAACTGGCTGTGCCCTAAGGAGGTACGGCTCCCCGTTTTCTTAGAAATATAAAGCTTCAAAAGGGCGAATTATAATAATATATATGCCTTATATGATCGTGTTTTTGTTTTGGGTACGTGAACAGAATTGAGGGAGGGGGGGGGGGGGGTACAGCAGGCGACGCCTCTTTCGATCCGTCACACAGAGCAGCGTGTTCAATGTGAGTCATAATTATGTTCAAGTGCGCTGTGTGAACTGTATCAAGACGGCCTTATTTGAGAGAATGCCCAGTAAACACAATAGAAAAACAACCCTGGTAATGACTATTCAGACAGAGCAGGGGCTCTGGTGCAGTGGGTAAAGCTGCCTGCTTGGAAAGATAGATATCGCGGGTTCGAACCCCACTCTAGCATTCAAGTTTCAAAGAAGCATAATGCTTCTTCCCCGCTCACTTGTGAAGATTCAATATTGTGGGTAGCCTCCGTGACCGAAAGGTAACACGTGCTCGGGCTCAGACCTAAGGGCTCGAATTTAGTGTCTGGAGGGCAGTGTCATCTCATTCTTCTCATCATCCTTAGAATATTCTCCTGGTCCAGTTCAGCATACATGGCCTAAAACCCCTTTCAATAGATTTGTATTTGCTCAGACAGGTTCAGTTGTTCTAGCTTCAATAATTATAACTGAGAATGTCTGAATAATACTTTGAACAGCTTAATACGTAGCATAAGCGATCCCATTTCGCTGTAGGAACCCACTTGTGTTTGTCAGTAATGTATATTTTCCAGAATCGTGTTGTATATGGCCGAGAATAATGACTATTGCCATTTTAATGCATCTGATGCACAGCACAATCCTGAATATGTCTGAATAATATTTCAGGTAACGTAGCTTAGGAGATCACATTTCATTGCAAAATTATCATAACTCTCAGAAATGTATATTTTCCAGTACCGTGTTGTATATATCCGTGAAAACCAGACACTGACAGATCCTTGTTTGTCATAAGAGCTGTAACGTGTAGCTATGTCATCCCCTATTACGACATCCTGCCACAACACATCATTTTGAATGAAAATTACCTGATTTCGTAAAATAGTCCAGATTGAATAATTTGGCGGTTAAAAGGTTAAGCTAAGACCAAACATTTGGAAATCTTGATGTTTAAACACTAATTTTGTTCCCATTAAAATACACATATGACGTCAGTTAAAACAGTAGATTCGGATCAACGAAGCTACTGCTATTTTTTATACTGGCACGGGCGGGCACAGTTTTTATTATGCAGGGTTTACCAGGACACTACTTGCCTATTGTTTCTTGGTTAAACTCACTGACTATATTATTTATCACAATTTTTGGAGCACATGTACCTAATTTGCGTATTTTAAGTCGAAGAATATACTCGGCACTGCGCCTCTCGTACATTCAGATCTACGTATCCATCAAAGTACGTTCTTTCCCTTTGACATAACGGTGATTTTCACCTGCTAATCAAACAGATTAAAATGGGTATAATCAAGATTAGTAAATGGTATATATATATATTCGAATAATGGTTTAGAAATCGTACGCTGGGTACATATATAGCATATACATAAAAAGTAATAGATTTAAATATTATTCACAGCAAAAAATATTCACATTGTCTTCAAACTGTGTGCTATTAAAAAAACTATGTGTGCGCATATCACTTAAAAAATTTGCTTATCGGCTAAAACCCCCGTCGCTCGATGATGACAATGTACTGACTGCTTCACACATAATGGTGGAATATTTGGCAGGTCGACTACCAATATTATATTTATAACATATCAAATTTAAACTGATGGCCACAGGCGACCCTCTACCATTTGCTGTGAATTGACCACACAGATACATTACATGACATCTCATTTCATTTCCACAACCTGTTATTACCGTCCTCCAAACCCAAGCTCTTGGTAATTTACTCTCAGCGCTTGCTCGCAGTTTTTTCGTAATTTTAATCAGACACTCTCAGTCGATCCCAGTGGCGGATCCAGAATGTGCAAGAGGAGGGGGCGTAAACCACATTTTGGCCGAAAAAAGGGGTGTTAGCTTCACTTTATTCACAAAAATGCATGAAAATTCAATATTTACACCAATAACGGAGGGGGGCGTACGCCGGGTACGCCCTTTGCTGGATCCGCCACTGCATCCTGCCTAAATATAACCGAATAACACTTCAGGTATCGTAGCCTAAGAGATCACATTTCATTGCAGGACCCCGAACAGTCTCAGCTAAGTATATTTTCCAATAGAGTGTTGTATATGATCTTGGGAACCAGACACTGACAGATCCTTGTTTATCATAAGAGCTGTAACGTGTAGCTATGTCCTCCCCTCTTACCACATCCTGCCACAACACATCATCCACAGACGTGGTCACGTCAATAACAGTGGGATATTGTAGGGAATCACACCTCTGTTTTATGTAAACACCGATCACCTGATATTGATTTGGTAAGGTGATTTTAAGCCAAGGGTAGTCTCGATCATGCCCTGCAGATGCCCAGGCACATGCTTGGTCAAAGTAGTCATCTATTCGTGCTCTTGCAGGACTATGGTTACTCTGAAGGCGCCAATAAGACGAGGCCGTGAACACACTGTCTGGCAGACTATTGTTGGCCACTACATATTGAACTCCTGGAATAAAACGCCTGTATTCTTCTGCCACGTGATCTTCATCATTTTTAATAACTAACGTTCGATGGTAGACGAATTCACGAAAAAGGTTTTTTTCCCATAAAGTCCAGTAATAATCAGAGACAACTGTTTCCTGCTCATCTAGATGACAATAACACTGATAATGTAGAGTGTTTAATGTCATGAGAGGCATACACGTCTTTATGTCACCTTCTGCACATGACAAGGTAGATCCATAACATCCTGATAAACCAAATCTCTCTATCTTCATCTCATCTTCCTGGCTGTGTATTTCACACACGAGACGCTCAGTGTGAAGGTTCACGTCTTTACACCGCGGGTATTTATCACTCACCAGAATAGCTCCAGTCTGGCTATGGTGGGGGGATAATTCCGCAGGAGAAATTATGGCCAAGACACATACCACTGCTCCGATGACAGCCATATTATCAATATCCATTAATTTGCTGGAAAAACTATCAATTTCACTCTTTGAAAATGTGTAAAAATGGCACGGTGTGGGATTGATATACCTTTATATTTTGTAAATGTTTTCTGTTTACCCGAGGCAGATTAGTAGAAGCAATAGTGGAGGAAGAGGTACTCAATGTGAATTATCTCTGCCAGTTGTTTGCTATGTAGTATGTATCTCAATGCGCGGATAGCTTGACATTAAGTGACATTTAGATCCGTTTTCATTGTATCTTAGCGTGATCATGACACATGTTTTAGTCATGCTCCCTTTTTTAGCAGGGCACTTCGTACACTGTTTTCCTCTTATTCAATGGCACAATATTTAAACAACTGATTTAAACAACCTAACATTGATAGACGCTCACCAACCCGGCTTCAGAATGAAACAATTTTACTCATGGTTTACCCCAAAAAGCGGTTAAAATAAATAATTGAATTTTTTATCCACTTGACGTTGTGGGTCGCGGTGGCGAGACACAACTTCAAGTGGGTAAAGGTTAGGTATATTCGTTTAATTTGAGACCAAACATTTACAAATCTTGATGTTTAAACACACATTGCATTCCCAATAACTGCGATTTAACCTGCGAATAAAACAGATTAAAACGACTGTAGTCGCGCTTGGTGGTTTAATTGTTAAAGTTTTCTGAAAGATGTTTTGTAGTTTTTGATTCGTCAAATTACTGTTTTTGTCTTTATTTGTTATATGGTTGCTGTAAAGCTTGTTATATTCTGTGAGTTTTGTGTGTAAGCGCTTACTTGCCTAACAATGAAATTGGCATCATTTAGTCACAGAGATTTAAAATGAGCTCGCAAATGCGTGCCACTGCGCACAACAATATTAACCAAAATGTCATTTCAGCACAGTGAAATATTCATAGCACAGGTGATGTCATTAAGGTCACTTGGTCTATAAACGGTGTAGCCGTATAAGATCACCCCCACCCCCCTACAGATTTTCCGAGGGGTAATCTAAATCTAATTGCAGTTACCTCCTCTGGTTTCAAAATAGCTGCCGGCCCCGATGACTCATTCGATGAGACTCAGAGGTACTAGGTACGAATCCCGGCCGGGTAGGATGTTTGTTATTGAAATTGTACATATACACTGCTACAAACTGGTCAAAGGCATGTAGTATGGTACTGTGAACTACAAAGAACCCTTAAAGTCCTTTAATAAGAGTAGGGCATAACCCCCAACTTTGGGCTTCCTCCTGTCGCGATGGGCGGGGCCCTAGGATAGTGGTTAGCACCGCTGCCTTTCACGCTAGAGTTCAGAGTTTCTTTCTCGGTCTTGGCGGTTTGAAAGAAACAAAAATGTTTCTTCCCCATCCACTCTTAAAACTCAGTATTGGGGGAGCCTCTGTGACCGAAAGGTAGCGTGCTCGGCCTCAGACCTCCAGGGTTTGAATTTCGAATCCTGGGTCTGGAGGTCAGTACCATCTAACTCACCTCACCATCCTCAGGAGGTTCTCCTGGCCCAGTTTAGCCTGTATGTGCACAAAAGTGGCCTAAAGCCCGATTCATTTCATTTCATGTCGCGATATTGCCATAATTGTGCAGAAAGCGACATAAAACAATATTCACTCACTCACTCACTCACTCACTCACTCACTCACTCACTCACTCACTCACTCACTCACTCACTCACTCACTCACTCACTCACTCACTCACTCACTCACTCATTCACTCATTCACTCATTCAAATTAACTGTGTGGGTGACATAGAAATGACTTCAGGGCTCAGTAAATGTCACTGATACATTCCCAGTGTGGAAGCGTCAATATTCTATAGGCTGTGTTATTCTGTGTCTGTGTGCTCTCCCACTGTTTAAATAGCACGCAGACAGAATCAGCCAATTACAAGGCAACTGTGAAGGCGAGTCCCCTGGACCCAAAGGGTTAAATATGATACCCGCTGAGAGGGAGATCCCAGCAACCATGAAACGTTGACCCAATGCTGGTTTAGTGTTGGTCCACGTTGGCCCAACATTAAACCAGTATTAGGCCAACGTCTTGTGTTCAGCAGGGGATTTCACATCGGGTTGTAACAGTGGCGATCGCTGCGGCGAGTTGCCTGCAAACCAACAGAATTGATCAAAACGTACCTGCGTGGAAACGTAGCCTACAATGTTCATCTGTTATACAAGCAAAAAATAATCAGAAGAATTTTTCTTGCTTATTCTGAGGATATTCTAGGTAGAGTATACCTTCACACTTTCCTTCATTACTTTAACTTCACACATTACTCCATGCCATGGCTTTAACGTTGAGTTTGCTGCCAGACTTACATCGGTATCAGGCTATATCACACCTGGCTGGCGTTAGAATGAACATGGATGTTAGACTATATTTCAGCCTATGTGCGTGATTTTACATCCTGCATAGTAACATTCTTGCATTCTGATGGATTATCTTGACGTAGAGGTTTTTGAGAAAGAAGAAGATGACAATATTACAACATGGGCTAAAGGTAAACCGCTTATCTGCAAATACACTCTCAGAAATATATTGTTGGTTGTATGAATGAATAAAGCTGCATTCACATTATATATGAATACGGCAAAACTCTCACTATTTTGGTGTATTTCGTGTTGATATTCGTCTCCGTGTATATATGAACACCTGCAACAAAATAATATAAGAGGGATTTTTGTCGTGTTCATGTTATGTGAATGCAGCTTGAATGAGTGAATGCTTTGGACTGGATTATGGCACATGGTCGCGCTAAGGATTTGTGCTAAGGATTTGTTCGGACCACTGAGAATTTAGGGGCTATGGAAGTTTTATTAATTGATTGATTGATTGATTGACCGACCGACCGACTGACTGACTGACTGACTGACTGACTGTATTGCATTGCATTGCATTGTACTGTATTGTATTGCATTGTATTGCATTGGGTTACCTTGCATTGCATTGCTTTGCATTGCATTGCATTGCATTGCATTGCATTGCATTCCATTCCATTCCATTCCATTGTATTGCGTTGCATTACCTTGTATTGCATTGCATTATACTGCATTGCATTATACTGCATTGCATTGCATTGCATTGCATTGCATTGTCTTTATACCATTGCAGCGTCTTTATACCAGTTTTATTATATGGTCATGTTTTGAATTTTAATTTCTGAACTTTCATTTTAAATCACATTTTCAGATTATGTTTGAGGTTTAGACAGAAACTTTAAAGTGAATACATATTAGGAGAAATAACGAATATTAAAAAGGTCGAAAATTAATTAACGAATAAATGAATAAATGAATGAATGAATGAATGAATGAATGAATGAATGAATGAATGAATGAATGAATGAATGAATGAATGAATGAATGGATAAATGAATGAATGAATGAATGAATGAATGAATGAATGAATGAATGAATGAATGAATGAATGAATGAATGAATGAATGAATGAATGAACGAATTAATAGGGTTTTAGGCTAAGCTGGGCCAGGAGATCCTCATGGGGATGGTGAAAAGATGACACTGCCCTCCAGACACAGGATTTTACATTCGAGCCCTGGTGGTCTGAGAGGCCGAGCACGCCACCTCTCGGTCACGGAGGCACCCCACAATACTGAATCTGAGTCGGAGATCTGAGCGGGGAAGATCTCCGACTTTCCAGGCAGTTTTAACCACTGAACCAGGGGCCCCGTCCAAAAGGGTCGAAAAGAACATATTTGTTTATATGTGTCAGAGACATCATAATCTGAAAGCAATTACTACAGAGTACTAGAGCTGAGATAATCCGGTGACAGTGGCCGTAATCAGGTAAAGCCGATCGTGGCCCCTAATTATTCCATATAATCCGACGAGACGGTGACCTTTACTAGCCTTTTGTGTACCAAAGCGGCAAACGTAATGTACATTATGATGTAGCTGAGGGGTTAACCCTTTAAGCCCCCACGATGCATTAAAGCATCATTTTACACCATTCAAAACATACATGATTTTTTCACAGCTAAGAGTTTTAGAAGGCAAATTTCGATAAAATTATTCTACGAATACATAGTAATTTCTTTAATTTATCACCCACATCACATCATGTTCATCCACTACAAGTCGAGAATTGCGACAGCAATTCGCGGCTTGTAGTGGATGAAAATGACAATGGTAAACTCAGGCCTGAAAGGGTTAAAGCTACATTTTTATGTTATTTTAGTGGATGTAGTATTCGTACTCCTATTCGTGTTTGTCTGAACACCAACACATTGGTTTTTTTCGTGTTGGTATTCGTTATCTTTCGTGCATTATGTGAACGTACATTTAACTATGTTAACCCTTTCAATGCAGGTCTTCAAACCGTTCTTTCTTTACAATTACAAGTCGTTCAATATATTGTACAGTGTATTACAATTACCACTTTTCCAAAATACAATAACAATTACATTATGACGAAAATTACTTCAATAACAGTACATCAAACTGTTTACAAAGAACGATTATGATTAAAATTTAACAAATATGTAAGAGCAAGTCGTCGAAGCGCTGAAACATTTTTGTATAAACCATGGATACCAAAGGGATTTTTTAATTTTAAACCATCATAAATGTGTTAGTTAGCTATTTCCGGTTCATTTGAATACCTATGTTACGGGTCTACGGCCATTATCAATATTTTATTTTGTTACGTGCGGGTACCGTCTTTATAAATACGTCAGAATCTGATGTCTGTAGACGTCAGATTCTGACGTATGTTTATGTTTATGTTTATTTGACATCCAGTTAAAACTATGCAAAAATGGTACAATATCATTATTATTAATTGAGTTAATAACATTGGTTGACGGGAACAGGTCGAGACGATCTCTACAATGCCTGTCAAACATATCAGTGAGTTAAAATTATATAATAAAATAATATGACACGACTGTTAACTGGCTGTAGGTGTTGGCATACTTATCATGTAAGGCAACGTCATATCCAGTGTTTGAAATAGCAATGCTTTGTGTACATGCTATTTTAAAAATGTACATAGTATAAATTATAAATTTTGCGATATGTACACATAAAATAAAATAACCTACACTTGTCTGTCATCTGTTTACCACACATAATAGCTACACTGTGCTTTACACAGTGTAGCAAAAAAGGACACTCTGGAAAGCGTTGAAACCAAATTAAAACCTCTAAACGCTTATCATCTAGAGATTCTTCTGGCTCCGTTTATTCTGCATTGTATAGTAAAGTGATCTAAAGCCCCATTCATGCATTAATTTATTCATTCATTTATTCCTTCATTCCTTCATTCATTCATTCAATTATTCATTCATTCATTCATTCATTCATTCATTCATTCATTCATTCATTCATCCATGCATCCATCCATCCATTCATTCATTCATTCATTCATTCATTCATTCATTCATTCATTCATTCATTCATTCATTCATTCATTCATTCATTCATTCATTCATTCATTCACCCATGCATTCATTTATTCATTCATTCATTCATTAATTTATTCATTCATTCATTCATGCATTCATTCATTCATTCATTCATTCATTCATTCATTCATTCATTCATTCATTCATCCATTCATTCTTCATTCTTCATTCATTCATTCATTCATTTATTCATTCATTCATTCATTCATTCATTCATTCATTCATTCATTCATTCATTCATTCATTCATTCATTCATTCATTCATTCATTCATTCATTTATTCTTTCTTTCTTTCATTCATTCATTCATTCATTTTTCTGTGTGTTCATTTCTTCATTTACTCATTCATTCATTTATTTATTCATTCATCCATTCTACCAGCACCAAGCACAGTACTTAAGCTTATAAAATGAATGCGTTTATAAACTAAATGTATTACAAATAAATATTGGCGTTTAACCCTTTCAGCGCGGAACCGTTTTCATATAATATATAACTAAAGCGTTTAGAGGTTTTAATTTGGTTTCTATGCTTTCCAGAGTGTCCTTTTTTGCTACAGATGACGATGACCTTTAGGCACATAATTCGAAATTCAAGCCATGACGGTCTGCGGCTGAGCACACTACCTCTCTGTTACAAGTGAACTGGGAAGAAACATGTTGTTTTCTTTGAAACCTGGATACCAGTGAGCTCTAGCATGACAGGCGGCATCGTTTTGACACTGTATCAGAGCCCTTATAAGAGCCCCTCTGGTGAAGTTAGCGTCGATACGCTGATTGATTCCTCGCTCAAATAACGTCATCGCCTAGTCACATTGAAAGGGTGAAACATTTTTCTTTTGTGGAAATGAAATGAATCGGGCTTTAGGCCACCTTTGTACACATAAAGGCTAAACTGGGCCAAGAGAACCTCCTGAGGATGGTGAGATGAATGAGATGACACTGTCCTCCAGACACAGGATTCGAAATTCGAGCCCTGGCGGTATCAGGCCGAGCACACTAACATTATACAAATGTTATACAAATGTTTTGTGTTTACTGGGATATAGCGCTATATATAGTAGAGAATAAATTCCTGTCTCTGTTGTGATAGGTATGCGCTTTAAAGATGCGCCTCGTACCCACACCCACACCCCCCCCCCCCCCCCGTCTTTGCCATTTCAGATTCAATATTTTTAAATATTTATTGTACTAACTTTTGCTAACTCACCAGAGGGCTCTCAGACATTCTAGAGACGTCCCTCCTCTTTTTACCAATGTCGCATTTATGCATTTATACATTTGTGACACTTCCACTGAAAACCCAATGTCGGGATCTTTTTTCAAATACAGTTTTTGACATAAATAGGTGGTATAGACCTTTAAGCATGCCCTAAAAAAAATGATGGTGACATTTTTGTACGATTCCGGGACAATGTTGTTATTTGCCACAAGACGAAGATTCTGGTGGAGTGCCACATTTATTGAAACAATATAGCACACCACCCGAGAAGGACATTTTGACATTTCATGAGTTATTTTATTTATGTGACTGGATTATTTTACGATATAAGATAATTTTCAAGTAATTTTCATTCACATCGAGATGCGAATAAAGGCAGCAATTCACATCTCAAGGTGAATGAAAATGAGAAGAAATAGATGTTTTTTAAGCCTTATAGCGCTAAATTAAATAATTGAAGTTGTGTCTCGCTACAGCGACCCGCAACTTCAAGTGGGTGAAAATGACTCATATTTGTTTTAATTTGTAACAAAACATTTGCAAAACTTGATGTTTAAACACGAATTCCTTTCCCAATAACATGTGATTTAATCGGCTGAAAACGGATTAGAAACGACTATTGTCTTGTTTAGCGGCTTAGGGTTAACATTTCAGCCATGTGTCAAAGTGCGCCTGCTACGTCTTAATAACTGAATGACGGGTGATGATGACGGATTAGTGGAATTTGTCTGATGGTCGATAGGTTCGATCCTTGATCAGTTGATTGGCCACAGGTGGACTTCGATAAATGGTGTAATTAAACATCATTGTAGAAACAATCACATAAATATTATTTTAATATCAATATTAACCATTTAAGCGCTAATTGGCCGATAACTGATAATGGGAGCGAAATGAGTGTTTGAACAACAAAATTTGCAAATGTTTGGTTTCAAATTAAACAAATACATGTATGAGTAATTTTCATCCACTTGAGGTTGAAGGTGGTGGTAGCGAGACACAATTTCAAGTGGGCGAAAATTGAAATAAGATAGCTTGGCGGGTAAAGGGTTAAATATAGGCCTAATTGTAAAAATATATTTGTTTTGATCCGTAGAAATGACAACACCTTCTAAAAATCTGCTTATGTTAAAACACAAAAAAAACGTAGAAAACGGATATATTAGTAGAATAGGCAAAGTCAGCTGCAAATTATTCTTGAAGTTATTTAACCCTTGTGCTCCTGGGACCGTTTATAGACGGTTTTACCCTTATGCTCCCGGGACCGTATATAGACGGTTTAATTCTTGTGCTCCTGGGACCTATGTAGACGGTTTAACCCTTGTGCTCCTGAGATCGTATATAGAAAGTTTAACCCTTGTGCTCCTGGAACCGTATATAGACGGTTTAACCCTTGTGCTCCTGGGACCGTATATAGACGGTTTTACCCTTATGCTCCTGGGACCGTATATAGACGGTTTAATCCTTGTGCTCCTGGAACCGTATATAGACGGGTTAACCCTTGTGCCCCTGGGACCGTATATAGACGGTTTAACCCTTGTGCTCCTGAGACCGTATATAGACGGTTTAACCCTTGTGCCCCTGGAACCGTATATAGACGGTTTAACCCTTGTGTTCCTGGAACCGTATATAGACGGTTTAACCCTTGTGCCCCTGGAACCGTATATAGACGGTTCAACCCTTGTGCTCCTGAGACCGTATATAGACGGTTTAACCCTTGTGCCCCTGGAACCGTATATAGACGGTTCAACCCTTGTGCTCCTGGGACCGTATATAGACGGTTTAACCCTTGTGCTGCTGGGACCGTATATAGACGGTTTAACCCTTGTGCTCCTGGGACCGTATATAGACGGTTTAACCCTTGTGCTGCTGGGACCGTATATAGACGGTTTAACCCTTGTGCTCCTGAGACCGCATATAGACGGTTTAACCCTTGTGCTGCTGGGACCGTATATAGACGGTTTAACCCTTGTGCCGCTGGGACCGTATATAGACGGTTTAACCCTTGTGATCCTGGGACCGTATATAGACGGTTTAACCCTTGTGCTCCCGAGACCGTATATAGACGGTTTAACCCTTGTGTTCCTTGGACCGTATATAGACGGTTTACCCTTGTGCTGCTGGGACCGTATATAGACGGTTTAACCCTTGTGATCCTGGGACGGTATATAGACGGTTTAACCCTTGTGATCCTGAGACCGTATATAGACGGTTTAACCCTTGTGCCGCTGGGACCGTATATAGACGGTTTAACCCTTGTGATCCTGGGACCGTATATAGACGGTTTAACCCTTGTGCTCCTGAGACCGCATATAGACGGTTTAACCCTTGTGCTCCCGAGACCGTATATAGACGGTTTAATCCTTGTGCTCCTGGGACCGTATATAGACGGTTTAACCCTTGTGCTCCTGATACCGTATATAGATGGTTTAACCCTTGTGCTCCTGGGACCGTATATAGACGGTTTAACCCTTCTGCTCCCGAGACCGCATATAGACGGTTTCGAGCAAGTTTAGATCAATAGAAATATCATTTTATTTGATAAAACAGTCTTGATAGATGATTAGTTAATCCAATAATTCAATATTCTATGAAACTGAATACCTTCACCGAGCTGGCTAATACAATGAAGTATGGGGGAGGGGAGGGGGTGTTATACACGTATAACTTTTTCGCCGAGTTGCCATTCAAAACGGTATCCGGTGACGTCACCGCCTTTCACAGAATTGGAGATGTCTATATATATTTCACAAATAATACTATTTTCATTCACTTAAAGCTGGAAATTGCTTTAGCAATTCCAGCTTCAAATAAATGAAAAAACACAAACAATTCATCAGTAGAAAGGGTTAATTTAAAATATTTAATCACTTTGGTGTGTCCCGCTGACGCGACCCGTAACTTCAAGTCAAGCAAGGAAAAATATTGTATTTGTTCAATTTGAGATCAATCTTTGCGAATTAACTGAAAATTTCACTTCCTGCTGTTTAATATGGTGATGAGAAAAATTAGTAAAAACAATCGTGTTCGACTTTCAAAGGGTTTCTAACAAAATTAAATGCTGAGACCGTATATAGACGGTTTAGCCCTTGTGCTCCTGAGACCGTATATAGACGGTTTAACCCTTGTGCTCCTGAGACCGTATATAGACGGTTTAACCCTTGTGTTCCTGGGACCGTATATAGACGGTTTAACCCTTGTGCTCCTGAGACCGTATATAGACGGTTCAACCCTTGTGCTCCTGGGACCGTATATAGACGGTTTAACCCTTGTGCTCCTGGGACCGTATATAGACGGTTTAACCCTTGTGCTCCTGGGACCGTATATAGACGGTTTAACCCTTGTGATCCTGGGACCGTATATAGACGGTTTAACCCTTGTGCTCCTGGGACCGTATATAGACGGTTTAACCCTTGTGCTCCTGGGACCGTATATAGACGGTTTAACCCTTGTGCTCCTGAGACCGTATATAGACGGTTTAACCCTTGTGGTCCTGGGACCGTATATAGACGGTTTAACCCTTGTGCTGCTGGGACCGTATATAGACGGTTTAACCCTTGTGCTCCTGGGACCGTATATAGACGGTTTAACCCTTGTGCTCCTGGGACCGTATATAGACGGTTTAACCCTTGTGCTCCTGGGACCGTATATAGACGGTTTAACCCTTGTGCTCCTGAGACCGTATATAGACGATTTAACCCTTGTGCTCCTGGGACCGTATATAGACGGTTTAACCCTTGTGCTCCTGGAACCGTATATAGACGGTTTAACCCTTGTGCTCCTGGGACCGTATATAGACGGTTTAACCCTTGTGCTCCTGGGACCGTATATAGACGGTTTAACAATTGTGCTCCTGGGACCTATGTAGACGGTTTCGAGCAAGTTTTAGATCAATAGAAATATCATTTTAGTAGATAAAACAGTCTTGATAGATGATTAGTTAATCCAATAATTCAATATTCTATGAAACTGAATACCTTCACCGAGCTGGCTAATACAATGAAGTATGGGGGAGGGGAGGGGGTGTTATACACGTATAACTTTTTCGCCGAGTTGCCATTCAAAACGGTATCCGGTGACGTCACTGCCTTTTAAACTATTTTCGTTCACTTAAAGCTGGAAATTGCTTTAGGAATTCCAGCTCCAAATCAATGAAAAAAACCACAAACAATTCATCAGTAGAAAGGGTTAATTTGAAATGTTCACTCACTTTGGTGTATCTCGCTGACGCGACCCGTAACTTCCATTCTTGCTAATTAATTCAAATTTCACTTCCCGCTGTTTAATGTGGTGATAAGAAAAATTAGTAAAAACAATCGTGCTCGACTTTCCAAGGGTTTCTAACAAAATTGGTCCAGCGTCGTAGGCGGCGGACCAACATAAAACCAGCATAGGGTCAACGTCTTACAGTATGAAAGTTGGAGTGGGATGACATACCCCACCTAGCCAGCAAAGCAGTCGGTTGGGCCTTCAGGAAAGACATCTCCCCACTGATCATCAGAGATTACCTATCCCAACTTCCTGAGAACTTGTAAGTACAACCTAAACCTAAAGTAGAAAAAGTAGGGCCGTTTTTACTAGGTCTAGTACAGTACAGTACTCACCAGTAAAAACCTAACTAAAGTAGGAAAAACTAAAGTAGGGCTAAGTACAGTACAGTACTTATAAAATATGGATAACAGTTTACCACCAACCAAAAACGTTCAAATTATTCATGCTAACATTAACGGACTATATAAAAGAAGGACTGAACTAATTAACTATTTAAATGAATATAAACCACATTTTGTGACTTTAAATGAAACTAGACTTAGAGAGCAAACTAGAATCAGAATCCCAAATTATAACATTATCAGAAAAGATAGAAATATAATTTATCCTAATGGGCGCCTGCAGCATGCAGCAGGCGGTGTAGCTATTTTAATTAGAAAAGATATCAAATTAAATGAAATAGATACTTCAGATTTTAACGAAGAATTTTTGGCAATAAACTTCAAATCACAAGGTAAGACAGTGGCATTAGCAACTATTTATAACCCGCCAGATATTAAACCAAACATAGAGAATTTCAGGCATATAACTAATTTATATCCACTTTCAATTCTTATTGGAGATTTCAATTGTAAGCATACTTTTTTCGGATGTAAAGTAGGAAATACTAACGGAGACATTCTATTTAACATAATTGAAGAATTAGACTTACTAATAACTAACGACAGCACTGCAACTTATAGACCAGGGACGTCCTCTGGCGGCGATCTACTAGATCTAGCGCTAGTTAGCCGCCAGATGGCGTCACGCATCCAATCATGTGATGTAGGCGATGACATTGGTTCAGATCATTTGCCAGTTCATTTAACTTTAGCTTCACCTCAAATTCAAAAACAATTTCAGAGAGAAATTCTACAATATGAAAAAACAGATTGGAACAGGTTTAATAAAGAAATAATAAATAACTTAGATAGACTCGAACCTGAAACACCAGAGGAACTAGACTTAGCTAACGAAAAAATAAGCAATATAATTAAAGAAGGGCTAAATAAAGCGTGTCCTAAAGCAAAACGTAAAGATAAAGCACTTTTTATCTCAAATGAAACAATGAAATTAATTAAATTAAAGAGACAAATTAGACGCTTAGCTAGAAATACGCAAAAAGCAGAAGATAAAACTCTATATAATCAATTAAACAACTTAGTAAGTAAACAAGTAAACAAAGATAGAGAAGAATTTTGGAATCAGCAAACTAAAAAACTAGACGAAACTAAAGACTCTAAAGAATTTTGGAAAACTATCAATAGTATTAATGGTAAGAAATCAGGCGGCGCATCCAAGCCAATAATTAAAGAAAATGGTAATTTAACTCAAAACGACTCAGAAAAGGCAACCACGTTCGCTGAATCTTTAGGCAAAATTCATAATACTCACACAGGTGAAATTTTTGATGATGAATTTAAAAATTTAATAGATAAAGCTATAAATGAAAAATCGCAGCTTTTTTCAACTCTAAAAGAAAATAAAGTAGAAGATGGCGACGATAGTATACTACTCAGGGATATCTCGATTCAAGAAATAAAACTACAATTAGATAGGACCAAAGGTAGGTCTGCTCCAGGAGCAGACGGAATTAAATACACTATAATTAAAAAATGTTCAAAAATAGTATTTGAGAATTTAAAAACTATGTACAATCAGTGCTTAAAAATAGGGTATTTTCCAAGTAAATGGAAGGAAGCTCAAGGAATTATGCTCCCAAAGCCAAAAAAAGACAATAAAATTCCAACTAACTATAGACCAATCAGTTTATTAAGTTGCATAGGCAAACTTTTTGAAAAAATAATTGCTCATAGAATGCGCAGTAAATTAGAAGAAGAAAATTTCTTTAATAAATGGCAAATTGGCTATAGAAATAAAAGATGTGCTATGGAACACATTCTCAGACTAGCTGATGATGCGCACATAGCACATAGCCGTCACCATAAAGGAGCTGCAATCTTTATAGATGTAGAAAAGGCTTTTGATTCCGTATGGCACAACGGACTAAGATATAAATTAATGAATACAAATTTACCAGATAAAATAGTAAGATTAATGTCTTCATTTATAACTGACAGGAAAATTTCAGTCAAAATAAATAATGAGACTTCAGACAAAATTTCACTTAATGCCGGCACACCTCAGGGCTCGGTTCTCAGCCCACTTCTATTCCTAATCTATGTAAATGATATTCCAATAGATCCCTTCAGTAATACAGTAGGGGTCTCTCAGTTCGCAGACGACCTGGGATTTTGGACTTTTGCTAAAAGTGAAAAAACAATTAAATATAGGCTAGCCAAAGTTTTATCAGACCTAGAAGCATGGTGCTCCAAGTGGAGAATAAAACTAAATGCTAAGAAAACGCAGCTTATAATGCTTAAAACTAAGAAAAATATAGAACTTGAACTTTTTGGCGAAAAACTCACTGCAGTACAGCAAGCAAAATTGCTAGGAGTAACTTTAGATAAGAAACTAACTTTTAATGCTCATATAGATGAGAACGCTAAAAAAGGAAGGCAACGCCTTGGTCTGCTCAAACTCCTGAGCGGCTCAAAGTGGGGCTGTAAACCCAAAACACTAATGAGACTATATAAAAGTTATATACGTCCAGTACTAGAATACGGCGCTCCAGTAATTTTAGGAGCGTCAGAAGCGTATATCAAGAAACTTCAAATCATTCAAAATAAGGCCATCAGAATAGCCTACAAATTGGATCCACTTTCGCACACTGAAGATATTCATAAAATTGCTAAGATCGATCTGATCAAAGATCGATTCCAAATTTTAACGTACAAATTTATAGATTCGCTCAAAGAGCATTCAGATCTTTTCAAACTTCAAAATGAATTAAGAGCTTCAAGAATTAAAAGAGGGCATAAAACACATTTGGACAAATTAATATCAGAATATGCCGAAATTTATGATGAAAATTGAGACTGCTGTGTGAATGCGGCTAGAGTTGTGTCAATGCCGGTCCGGCGTCAACAGCGTTGGGCCGACATTGACGCAACACTGGCAGCGCTGGCAGCATGCGTGAGTGACAGAAACACCGAAGTGCTTTCACAGTGTGGCTACCGCGGTGCCAATGTCGGTCCAGCGCTAACAACGCTGAGCCGGCATTGGCGCGACGCTAGCGGCGCTGACAAGCACTCGTGAGTGTGATAACAGCGTTGACGCGTTGACGGGCCAACACCTACGGCGTTGGTCAGCCACCGCGTCACGATAACAACAGACGTCACAGTCTGTTGTCACTCACCACATGTCACCGCAGGGGGTGATAATCAACATAATTGTCACCCCCCGCGAGGACTGTCATGGTGAGTGAAAGCAAGGGTTTAAATCCCCTGGTGGCTCTGAAAAGAGAACAAGCGAACTCACCACATGTCACCGCAGGGGGTGATAATCAACATAATTGTCACCCCCCGCGAGGACTGTCATGGTGAGTGAAAGCAAGGGTTTAAATCCCCTGGTGGCTCTGAAAAGAGAACAAGCGAACTTTCTTAATTTCACAATTAAGATGACACGCTTCTAGGAATTTTCTATTTCTAAAATTATCAACTTTAGACACCTTTTAGACCATTCCACCCAAATTCAATGAAATTCCATAACTCTGACGTTCTTTCTCAGGGTATGCGGGAGTATGGCGATGGCACACAGACAGTCAGGCAAACAACACGAGGTAAATTGATCACATTTGATCCAAAATTCAGAACGCAATTTTAAGTATGTCAAACATACTAAGTGAACTTAAGTGTACACGAGAGGCATAGGTTTAATAAAAGAAATGTCTCAAATGTTCATTTAAAGGATCTGTCAAAACTAACACTTTATCGGCCTTTTCCATCCAGATTTCAAGAGTTAAGACACGAGATATAGGGTAGCTACCGGCTGATTCAACACCTCATTTAGACCACCGCGACCCTCTGTTCGCCGAGGGCGCATCAAAATTAATTAAATTCTAAAATGCTTCTGTTTCCAGGTTCCTTGCCTCCCTTGCCAACCAGACATTTTCTAATGAGTATTATATACTAATGAAATATTTGGATAGGCTAAGAGAAAGCTTTCATACAAGCTTCGAATGCCTTAATCCCACTCTCAGCACCCTTCGGGTGCTAGGGTTCACTCAGTCTTACAGTATTTGCTGGGCTCCCAGTAAGCACGTCACGTTCACCCAATGTTGATTTAATGCTGGTCCACCGTCTACGACGCTGGCCCAGCATTAAATCAACATAGGTCAACGTCTTACAGTGTTTGCTGGGTAAAAGTTGCAATTCAACCGCGGAAATACAGAGATTTAAAAACTAGGCCAGAGACTTAAGAGATAATACACTTTTAAAAACTAGGTACATAGGCCTAAGTGGTGATGAAAACATTGTAGTCGACGTCAGTGCTTTACAAAAATCTGCACAGTCCTTAGTAGAGTATCAGGCGGAGGGTTTGGTGCTGAAATATGGTTATATAACCCGAGAGACCAAAAGGGTTATTTTCGTATAAACCAAAGAGACCTTTCAACTTGAAATCATCTTAAATGTTGAAGTTCCGGGAACTTGGCAACTTCGGAACTTGGGAACTTCGGAACTTGAAGTTCCGGGATCTTCGGAACTAGGGAACGTCAGAACTTGGGAACTTCGGAACTTGGGAACTTCGGAACTCACTCTCGGGTGTCCCCCCTTTCCGCTAAATTTGAATAACTATTTTATGGGACTACGGCCATTATAAATGTTTTATTCTTTTAATGACGTGATCGACTTTAGACGCCGGGATTTGACGTCTCTACGTCTCCGCTTTGATTTGATTTATTTCAGTAAGACAGTACAGTATAATACATGATTATAAATCAGGGCAATCATAATGGTCACCAAGGCTAAAAACACCATGAAGGGTATATATATATAGTATGGTGACTCTTATAGTGTTCGCAGGTGAATACATGGCGCTTAAAGTGTTCGCAGGTAAATACATGGCGCCTAAAATGTTCGCAGGTAAATATATGGCGCTTAAAGTGTTCGCAGTTAAATACATGGCGCCTAAAATGTTCGCAGGTAAATACATGGCGCTTAAAGTGTTCGCAGGTAAATACATGGCGCCTAAAATGTTCGCAGGTAAATATATGGCGCTTAAAGTGTTCGCAGGTAAAGACATGGCGCTGTTCTGTTCTCCGCCCTGTCTAGTAGCGTGTTGTGGGGGGGGGGGGGGAGGGGGGTGGCTCAGCTCAGCCGTCAATATCTCAAGTTGACGGATCAACCTTACTTAGTGATCACCTAGCAACTGTGTACACTAGCTATGACCTACAGCAGGTGTCTACACACGCTGTACGCTCAGGAGTACCTGCCACAGCTTGATTATTATGTACAATACTGTCACAATGTCATGTTTGCGTAACGATCTTTTCAAACAATGACACCCAGGCGAAAGTGAAGAGGCTGATGCCTGATAGAACCCCCTAACGAGGACTAACATCATGAGAGGTAAGAACATAGCAACAGCCATGGGGAATGACACTTTGAGAGCTAGGGGTCTGTATTGTCCACAGCTATTGCTCTAACCCTTTGAGTGTTATAATAATGGGAGGCAACATAGCAACAAACGCGAGGAGCTAACACTATAAGAGCTAGGGCGAGTTTAACTGTACTAGCTATTCAGACTGACCCTTGAAGGCCAGAGCCCGGAATAAAGTCATGAAAGGTGAAAACATCACAACATTCAAGAGGGACTATAAAACATTACTTCTCTCTCTATGACATTTACAGTACGTTCGCGCAAGTCTAAGTGAAATAAAATGCAGCTGAAATAATTTATGATGTCACTGTCTATGGTGTTAGCTCATAAACTAATTCAATTTGGGAGATGAAAATAGAAATATTTGTGGCATTCGAGGCTGGAAATTGTGTTATCAGCTTCGAACGAATAAAAAATGCCAGCTGAGAATTCAGCACGATAAAGGTTAATAACCAGGTCTGTGTTAACCTTTAGCAATCATCAGCCTGACACTGTGATGAATAATGTATTAAAATCAGGTAATTTACATTCATTTGGAGATGGGAAAACATCATGAGAAGAAACATCCGAGAGAAAACAATGCCCATTTTAGCGATAATGCTCCACGTGTTTCTGTTGTGGTGTTTACTGCTGAATGTATCATTTTATACATGTACATTGGCCTACATTTACATATATAGTTTATACTGTTTATTCCAATGTCGCATAAATAAGTGTACATAGACTCCCCGTCGTCAATAAATATCTATAATACTATTTTATAACTCAAGAGGGTATTAGAACATACTATATTATAATAGCCTTCTCTTGTTATACCACTCCGCGTCCCTTTCATCTGTGAGGGTGGTCTTATATGACTACATAGACCGATAGTGAAACAACACTTTACAGGAAATAATACTGGACCCTTAAGCGCGATAAATTGCTTTGTACATGCTTTATATGCTTTACTTATTATCACAATAAGTTACATTATCGATTGTTTATTCGTGAGTAAATCTAAATTTTAGTGGCTCTGAGAACGTCAATTCACCAAATCCAGATTTTGCACCCACACAGCACAGTAGTCCAATCCCCCCCTTTAGGCCTGAAAACCGTCAAAGAAACTGGCGTACTTTATTAATAAATTGCAGAAGACTAAAGGGGAAAGTGGTAAATTTTTAGCATCTCTAAATTACTACCAACCTGATTGTATCCTCTGCACTGAATCTTGGCTTGACAAAGATACCACTACCAGTGAAATTTTCCCTCCTGAAAACCAAGTTTTGCGTAAAGATCGAAATTCGAAAGCCCGAAGAGAAGGAGTCTTTATTGCTGTCAGAAAACTTATGACACGACCCTCCTCCCTGATTTAGAAACCAACTGTGAAATTTTATGGGCTAAAGTTCAGATATCGGCATCAAAATCCTTAACCCTCGGGTGTTCTTATAGAACTTTTGAAATCTTTAGACCTGATGCCAAAAAAATCAAATCAGACCATTGTCCTGGGAGGTGATTTCAACCTGTCTGGTATTGACTCGTAGTGAATCCTAAAGCAGCAAACAAATCACAATGCGAGCTGCTTCTGTCAAGCCTAGATACACATGCCTTGGCCCAAATTCATAAAGAACCAACTAGAGAAGAGACTATTTTAGACCCCCTGATCACAAATAAACCTGGAATCTCGGATCACTGTGCTGTTGTGACTGAACTGGATATTCACCCACCCTACCGTCGTACAAAACCCCGCCCAGTGCGTCAGTTCAAAAAGGCTAATTGGGAAGCTATCAGGCAACACATTAGGAGCTGCTGGACCTCCTTTTCAGAAAACAGTCCCAGCCGTTCTGTTAATGAAAATTGGTTGAAACTTAAATCCATCCTAAATCAATCCCTGGACAAATTTATACCAACTAAAATGACTTTTCCTCGGGAAAATCTACCTTGGCTATCCAAATCACTCCTTGCATCTATTCGGAAAAAAACAGCTTTATATAGCAAAGCCAAGCGTACGAATAAAGCTGACTTTCGGGCAAATATAAATTATGTAAACGGCAGACCCAGCGTGCCATCAGGTCTGCCAGGTGGTCTTTTTAGAAAAACAAACTTTCTAAATCTTTAGAACAAAAAAATTCAAAACCACTCCGGTGTTATATTAAATCTAAACGTCAGGATGGAAATGGTGTCTGTCCCTTGAAGGAAAACGGCCAGCTGCATTTAGATAGCAGACGAAAGCCGAAATACTAAACAACCAATTTTGCTCAGTTTTTACCTCGGAAGACACCACGAATATACCTAAATTACCAGGACCACCGAATACTGAAATGCCTAAATGCTAAATTACTGTTCAAGGTGTAGCTAAATTACTTGAGGGTTTAAACGGCGGAAAGGCATCCAGGCCGGCGAGCTCCCGAACTTGATTCTGAAAAATGCTGCCAACGAAAGATCTCCCTTTCTTAAAATTATATTCGACCAATCTCTACAGAAGGGCAAATTACCAGATGACTGGGTAGAGGCTAATGTTGCCCCAGTCTTCAAAAAAGAGGATCGGCACTCTCTGGCAAACTACAGGCCGATATCCCTCACATGTGTTTGTGCCAAATTACTCGAACACATCATTTGTAAACAAATTATGTTCCATTTTTCGGAAAACAAAATTTTAACACCTGTACAGCATGGCTTTCGATCAAAACACTCATGCGAAAGCCAGCTTTTGATTACAACTGATGAATTTATTCAAAATTTTGAAACAAGACACAAACAGATGTTGTTGTCTTGGATTTTAGTAAGGCCTTTGACGTTGTCCCCCACCAACGCCTCTTGCACAAACTTGACCACTATGGAATTCGGGGAAAAACTGTTAATTGGATTCAAAATTTTCTGACTAATAGAACCAAAAAAGTAGTAGTTGATGGCAGCTCTTCAGAATCAGCTCGCGTGAGGTCCGGTGTGCCCCAGGGTACTGTTCTCGGACCCCTAATTTTTTGCCCTATTTAATGACCTCCCTTCCACGGTCTCCTCGTAGGCTCGTCTCTTTGCAGATGACTGCCTCCTGTATCGCCCGATAAAATGTGGAGCAGAGAGACCTATTTGCGTTACAGGACTGGGTAGATCGATAGAGGATGTGTTTCAATCCTCCAGAATGCTCGGTCCTGAGGGTGTCCAGGCCGAAATCAAAAAACCTGGAATTTGAGTACACCCTTAAAGGCGAAACACTGGCGAACGTCTCATCAACACCATATCTTGGTGTTTGCCTTAGCGAGACCCTGGAATGGGAGGCCCACATTAACAAAATTACAAGTAAAGCAAATTCCAATCTGGGCTTCCTTCGAAGGAACCTGAAGGCATGTCCCCCTAAACTAAGGGAGACTGCCTATTGCTCACTGGTCAGATTATCCTTAGAATACTCTTCAGCAATTTGGGACCCCTTTAGACAAAAATATATTGATAAATTAGAAAAAAATCAAAGATCAGTAGCAAGATTTGTCACCCAAAATTATAGCCAAACAGCCAGTGTGACATCTCTCATTCAGAACCTGGGCTGGACTGACTTGAAAACACCACACTGGGACAAAATTCTTTTTAGCTTCGAGCCCTCCCTAATTGGAATTCTCTTCCGGCAGCTGCCATAGAATCAAAAACTGTGGCAGCGTTCAAGAGTCAGCTGGTTGACTAAGTCTACCAGCCCTTTCCCCCCTCCAGCCTGATACTCTAAATAGGAGGTGGTGCTGGAGTACAAATTCAAAGATGCAAATAGTACGTCCTCAAACTGGCAAATTCACGACAAACAAAGTTAGTTTTTTGCTGATTACTAAGTCAATGCACAATAAATTTTCAGGAAATTAGGAAATTTAGCCATTTGGCAACAAACAGCTCTGACAATTTCGCAAAATTCCGGAGAGTATTTCAAACTTTAGGAATCTAAAATTAGCAATACAATATTTGTTAGAATACAAATAATTAATGTTAAAAATACACTACTTTATAAAGCCTTTAAAGAAAAATGCTAAGTAATATACAAAACCACGATTCAACAAGAAATATGGAGAGAAAGCACGAACTAAACACTGCGTGGGAGCGAAATCATGCATTGAATGCAGGCAAACTGAGAATACCGGTATACAAAACATTGTGTACTATTTGAACACAGAATCAGGTTAATCATTTTAATGAGTTTAATGTGCGTCATGATTAGAAATTAAAAAAAATTCAAATGGTCTAGCTTTGAACTATACAATTTTTTTTTACCAAAATTTTAGAAAATGGTAATCAACTATCTAGGCTAGGCGGAAGGTGAAGTATATAGTCGCTCGGGTTTAGTCCAAGTTTGACGCAACCACATAAAAAAAAGGGTAACCCTATTCAAATTCACCTAAACAAACTGGCGCTTAAATCCCCACGTTATTAAGGCATTATTACAATGAGATGTGTATATGTCATTATGCAATAAAATAAAAATCATTGATCAAACAAAGACGCATTAATTCATTGCGCAATCGATCGTCCGCGCACCGGATTTTTGGGGCACATATTTATGAATGGCAATGATTGGATATTCTGTATCGTCCACAGAGTCTGTTATTACGGACTACTCTGGTACAACCTCCTGCTATCAATGACAGGATGGGAGCCAATATCATACTCTTTATCTACAAGTCAATAAATTGGTCCTTACACCCGTCTTACAATGTGTTTGAGCACATTTGACCCTTTCAGCGCGGCGATCGACTTTAGACGTCAGAATCCGACGTCTATAGACGTCAGATTTTGACGTCTAAAGTCGATCCCCGCACGGAGAGAGTAAAATATTTATAACGGCCGTGGACCCATAACATAGGTACTCAAATGAAGCAGAAAGAGCTAACTAAGATATTTATGATGATTTCAATTTGAAAAAGACTTTTATTCTCCGTGGTTCATAACACAATATTTCAGCGTTGTAAGGGGTGATATTCTTTTGGTTTTGGAAGCACAAAAATCAACTGAAATTTATCAAAGATGCATGTGCAGTACTACATTTAAAAGGTAAGGGGGGTTATTTACTCTCACCGTGGTATAGGCGCTATAAAATACATATTTTAACCCCCACCCCCCGCCGACACAAATACCAACCACTTCAGCAGTTTCCAGTGTAACCTGGCAGGCGTACACAGCCTAGAGTAGCCAGTAATCCGCAGTACTCATGTCTTAAGACCAGCTAGAGACGCCTTAACGCCGAGAACCGCCATATAAAGCGAAGATATTATTATACATTTTTGAAATACATTAAATTGCAAAATATAGCATTCGGATTCGATTGTTTTCCTTGAAAGTAATTTAATCTAGAAATTACGTTAAAATTCCAAAATCAAACGAAAATAAAACGGGGGACATTAACAGTCAGAGGGTTCAATTTTACTGCCATTCTATAAATATAAACGGTTTATCGCGAGCCATGTCCGCATGTATGATGTGATATGTTAGGGGGCACCATTCAATTACCAGGTGGGGGGGGGGATGAATTATTTTTGAAATAAATATTTTCAGACTAAATTTTCGCTAAATAAATAGTTGTCTGAAAGACATGATGTAAATAAATATTTAATAGACTTAAAAATATTTGAAACTCGCTTCGCTCGGCAAATTTGTGAAGCTTCGCTTCCTTCCACTCCTTCACCTCCAAATCAATACTAAGCTTAGTTTGGGATCCAACTTTGTAGACAGAAAAAAATTGTCCAATCAAAAAAACTGCAGCCCACCCTTAGTAATTGACTAGTGACCCCCTTCGTCCTCGAGCTCACATATTAGCCTGATTGCCCAACAGACACGAGACGTTAGCACAATGTTCGCTAACGTTTTGGCAGACAGTTATCCATTAACAATATCCAAGTAAATAAATAAATCACACCCAAGTTTAGGGGTTCCTCATTTTTAAGCCCAGCTTTAAAAGACAACAAATATTTTTTATGAGAACTCGACAACTCCCCAAGTTGGATTATTTGATTTACTGAAAATCTACTCCAAACTATTTTAATAATTTCAATTACATTTTATTTGAATTGGGACATGTGGGAAAACGGTGGATATATGCGGTTTCGCAATTTCCATCTTTAGCAATTTCCAGCTTCAAATGACGAATGAAAATAGTCAACTCCCAAATTGAAATATTTAATTTACTGCTACAAACTATTATATCGATTTCGATGACATTTCATCCTCAGCAAACACAAGACATTGACCCAATGATAGTTTAATGTTGGTTCAGCGTCGTAGACGGTGGGCCAACAATAAACTAGCATTGGTTCAATGTCTTTTCTGGGTTAGAATTGTAAGATGCAGGAAAGAACATAGATATCTGAAGATGGATAGACGGGTAGTCTATGCAGACGTATGCGTCATTAAAATGAACAGTATAAAATGTTTAAAATATATATGTACATGCCTATGGGTTTGTTCGGTACAATCACATGGAAATTGACATATGCATGCTATGTGAACTTAAAATCAAACGACATTGTATACTTAAACAAACACGGATAATTTTAAATATGCATCATAACTACTTAATTACAGTTAAACAGCATTGTCGTCATATGTTCAAGTTTCCCGCACCAAAACCATAAAATAGCTACTGCATATAGCAAAAAAAACCTCCGGATAGCGTATAAGCCTAAGAATTATATAATGTATGAGAGTATGTACAACAAATATTATCATAACCGATTATTATATTTAACATGTTGAAAAAATCTAAAAAATGTATTGATTGCATATATAGGGCCAACGGCTCCAGCATCACAAGAGTTAACCCTTTAACCGCCAAATTATTCAATGTGAATTTTCACCCTCTTGAAGTTGTGTCTCGCTGACGTGATCCACAACTTCAAGTGAGTGAAAATTATTCAGATTTGACAAAATGGAGGTCAACTCTTTTCAAATGTTGCTGGTTGATGGCACAATTTATCTTTAACATATTTAAAAGGTGGTACTTAATGTGGTGATAGAAAATGAAAACCCGAATATATGCGGCACCGGCGGTTGAAGAGTTAAGACGTCAATAAGATAGACTGCATGGCTGTCCGCGCGGCTTTAGTTAATACTCGTTCAATAGACGTGACAATCCTTCCCGTGCTCGCTCTAATGCTGGTTCAATGCTGGTACAGCGTCGGAGACGATGGACCAGCATTGAACCAGCATTGCTTCAATGTTTCGTGTTTACTGAGCCGTACCGGCTTACCTGCTGATCGATATGATAGCGTGCATTCATCCATATCGCATTATAAAACGGACTTGCTCACTTGGCGTATACATGGGACTAATCCATAAAGACTCAGATCTCCACACATAATCCGTAAACACCAAACATTCACCCAAAGTCGGTACAACGTTGGCCCACCGTCTGCGACGCTGGTCCACCATTGTGCCACCATTGAGTGAATGTCTCGTGTTTGCTGGGATATAATCCGCAAACTTTCCTGATTATTATGAAAGTTCTGCTTTATCTGTTTATAGAGAACTGCAGTGTCCATTCGCTTAATTTGACAGGACCAACATTTTTATTTCTGTCGGGATTGAGTTATCTATTTATTAATTTTCAGTATTTAAAACCATACGCACAAATCTAGAAAATAACAGGATTAAATATAAAGCTATGTTAAAAAATGAACATAGGTATGAGTAAAATTGCTATTAGTTAGGTAAAGTAACTTCTACAAAAATGTGTTTTTAACTTCTTTTAAAAAATGTTTGCTGCCTTGTTATTACGTGGAAGTTTTTTCCAGTGCTGGCCCATGTACACTTCGAAACTCGATGTAATCCTGAAGGCTTGGTTACGCACTCCGCGATAACTGTAATCACGATATTCAGCCATTTATAAAGTCAGCGATAAATCTAACATTGAATCAGCATTGGTTCAATGTAGCGTATTTACTGGGCAAGCTGACTACAATTTTAAAATATAGGGCCTATACTCTTAACAATATAGGTTCTTCAAAAAGAACCCATCAGTTCATTACCATGCAACCCCAGGAGAACCCTGCAAGAGTTTTCCTGGGGTTGCATGGTAATAGTACTGAAGGGTTCCTTCTAAAGAACCTATATTGTTTAGAGTGCCGCATTGAAATGATTTACAATCATTAAACCATTGGCAGAAGATATATATATATATCATAACATAGTTTCATGCACCTACTGCAGGATTATCCATTGCCACATTTTTCATTATACCGTATGTTTTCATGTTTTGCAAACGTGGCATAACATATGCAAACGGTGTTCATTTGAGTGCAATATGGGAAAGTACAGCACTCGTTCAATGAACACCTTGTTCATTGAACATGTGCTGTATTTTTACATATCGCACGAAAATGAACAACGTTTGTATTTTTTTACACGATCAAGTCCCACATGACATATCCAACCATACTTTGTGCTCAATCTACAGCTAGAGTGCGATATGGGTGGATACCAATATACGCCTCATAGTGAAAACCACAGCACAGAGTGTCAGAATACGTTTATATTTGTAATATTGAAAACGGATAACAGATTGTAGCTGATGGTTTGCCAACTAACTGTCATTTTCTTACTGTGTTACCGTCTCTGATGGTGAGCCTGTCATCATATCCACACATCAAGCCTGACTGCCTCCCAGCACTCCATGGAAACCCTCAGGATCCGCTATTAAAACAATTATCAACTTCATCATGTTTATCCCTGCCGGGGATATTTTAATAGAATTTCCAAACATTATCAAATGTAATTTCTATCAGATCCCTTACTCATTAATATTTTGTTTTTTAGAACCATTCTACTTTAAAAAAAACTTGAGTTTACCTGGTTTAGCTACGGCATGCGGCATGCTTAGGCTATTCTGCCGGCCTCTTATATCATAGTCATATACATATTTGAGCAGGTTTAAAACGAAATAAAATATATTGTGGTAGATATTCCTAATTAATTAAATCATTGAATTTGAGAGATGTATTTTTATTAAAAATACATTTGTAGCTGGAAATTGCGTCAGCAATTCCAGCTTCAAATGAATGTGAAGCAGTAACGTGAAGCAGTAACGAATATTTCAGCAGCTCAAGGGTTAATGCTACTTATATTGACATGGCCAAAGTGTATGATAACGCTTTTCAAGTGGCCACGGCGGGCCAGATCCACGATGACAACGCATACTGAGATTGTTGTTACTCCCAAGTCACGTCATAACAGCGATAGGTCGATCTAAAACAAAAGGATTATAGTTTCGTCAGGAAATTCAGGGATATCATGTAAAAGGAGAAATAGTGGAGTGATGTTAATAATCTACGTTAGTGGGTGGCCATGTGATCAAATGGATATGATGTGAGCGATATTAGGCGGATATGACAGGATATGTGTGTGGATGAAAACCTTATAGTGTGTGGTGGAGTGAACTGTGGTAAACTAGATGCCTCTGATGATAGGTTATCATTTGTGCTTCCAAGTGTTTAATAATCAGCTGTTTAATTGATTATGTCACAAGAATGGATTAAAATGACATGAAATTATAAACCTACAATATTTTGTGTCTGCTGGTGGTTTTTATTATCGAACCTACTTCGCACTCACAGACTTCACGCATGCATTTACTGAGGATACTCACTTCATAAGTATTTCTGTGTTTCACAAACTAGATTTATATGAACTAAGAAAAATACTGATCTATTCATAAACTAAAAATATATTCACTTACGAGTATCACCAGACTTCAAGACACCATACTTAATCTGAGAATATATTCAAATTGTGGGGTTTTTGTGGGTTTCAAAAAATAGACACCTGGACTTAGATTCGTGTGCCGTTACCCCCGGTGTGCCAGCTAATAAAAAAGGCGAATATTGACATGATTATTCACAATTGTCTCAGACTGAACATGTGAGCCGAGTCATTCTGCAATCAGTAGCCTGCATGGGTGTCTCGCAGTGTACACATGAATTGTCCATACTTTTTGTTCGGAGAGACTAATAATATCTGACTCCGCCATGCTTATTTGGACTGCTGGCAAGTATTCATTACAACACAACCTGATTTTTGTCAATCTAATAACCCCTTGAGCACTGTGCGGCGGAAGTGGTCTTACTGATAATTTGAATATTTGAATTTTGATCTCAGCAATTAAAGTATCGTAATTGTCACTCATTAGATTGGCAAATATGACACTTCGGTTGCTAGAGGTCGACGTGTCTAACATAATATTAGGCGTTTATTATTAACCAATAAAGCGCTGAAATATTTTATACAAACCAAGAGACTGAAGGTTTTTTCGCTTTGAAATCATCATAAATGTCTTAATTAGCTCTTTTCGCTTCATTTGAAGACCTGTGTTATAGGACTACGGCCATTATAAATAGTTTTACTTTTATAGTGCGGAGATCGAATTTAGACGTCAGAATCTGACATCTACAGACGTCAAATTCTGACGTCTAAATACGGTTCCCGCGCTATACATTTTGAAGCGCTAAGTTCGAAAAAAGTCGTTTTCATTCTGTTTTATTAGCAGGTTAAATCACAGTTATTGGGAATGAAATGAGCGTTTAAACATTAACAAATGTTAATGTTTGGTTTCAAATGAAACAAATATTAGTCATTTTCAGCCACTTGAAGTTGTGGGTCGCGGTAGCGAGACACAACTTCAAGTGGCTGAACATTAATGAATTATTTAACTTAACACTTTAAGGGTTGGTTAACTGAATGACATATAATATGTATGCATCACTTCGTATATTTTGAACGAGATTAATTCATTGAAAAAAAAAGTAAAATCCATCACTAAAGTCTGTCCAACGGTGGATGATTGTCCAAAATGAAAGTTAACCTTGTGAAGATTACCCAGTCAATTCTTAGTCAATTTTCATGATTTTTTGCAAACAAAGTCATTTGGCATATGTGAAAAAATATTGTATATTTCCTAAGTTTTGACCATTTAACATGTAATAAATCTTGAATCATGACGCCCCTGTAAAGCCCGTTAACTTCATTCCGATTTACTCCGGAATTGTTTGTATGTCAAATGATCTAATTTTTGAAATACAGGATTTTTCCAAAATTTTCAGGGTTGTTGCCAAATACCTAGATAATAATGGTTACAAAATTTCGTGAACATCGCTTGAAAATTGAGTAACGAACGAACAGCTAACTTTCACTTTGGACATTCCTCCACCGTCAGACAGACAATAGAAGAGTGTTTAGCTTTCGTTTGATATAATTTGTATAGTTTACTATTTTATTAAATCTAATCGCTTTCATTCACCGTAGTAAGGAAATAGTCATTTAAATTATAGTAGCTACTTGTGCTATTTTACGTGATTTTTTCCAACTTTCACGCATATTCGTCATCTGGGGACTATAAAGTTGTTTAGTTTTTTGTAAAATGACACTTTCCGCTTTAAATGCCCAAAAATATGTTAATAATATGTATTTACCACCATTAAAAAGGTAAAGTAATACGAGATAGGGTCTATTATTTACCATAGCACAATACCTTTACCAAATCTTGGCGACTAACTAACCGACAGAAAAAGTAGTATTGTTTGTATTATATTACGTCAAGGGTGCCAAAACAAGCTGATGGATTATTCAATAGGCTATGTGTTCTTACACACTTAGAACCGTGATTCTTTTTTGCCGAAAACTCGTTCGTTTTTCTCTGTTTTACGCGTTTATAAACATAGTATTTAAAATTACGGAATAACCATTAATTTTATCTTATTATAGAAAAGGGTTAATGTATAAATCGCGCTTGCGAATTAATTTTTTTTATTATCTTGGAAAAAAAAAACATCGACATTAATTTGTCATCACTTATGTAATAGTTGAGTCAAACATATATACTTTTTATATAATTTCTTCCAAAATTAAGAATTATTACACTTCAATATTATCAAATCTTATAATACAATCAGACAAACAGTGTTGCATACAGTCTCAGGTGTCTAATCTTTTATTAATATCCTATTACATAATTTGTGGACATATCGATCACATCAGTGAGTTGTTGCCAGGTATTGAACAGACAAGTGAGTGATATATTGCGCAACAGAATTCCCAGCAGCCACGAGACTTTGACACACTGCTAACTCAATGTTGGTTCAATGTTTGGCCAGCGTCTTCGACGCTGGCCCAACATTAAACCAACATTGGGTCAACGTCGCGTGTTTTCTGGGTTATCATTCGATCAACTAATAACCCTTTTAACCTAGTAATTGTGCTGCTCATTTGTTTTTTTTTCGCCTTTTGAAGCTGGAATTGCTGATGCAATCTCTAGCTTCAAATAATGAAAAATATTATTCTACTATGTTTGAAAAATAAACCTAAGCAGGCCCGTCATTTGGGGGGGGGGGGTTCGAGAGAGTCGCACGACCCCCCCCCCCCCCCCGTGACCTCAAAGCTGAAAATTTACCCCCAACATCTTTTAGAATCCACCATATTGCACCAATTTGCAGCTGAAAATGACAAAAATTCGCGAGGCATGCCCCCATGCTCAACGCTAAATATCAATTCAAGCAGTATTTTACAGGGGGTCCAATCAACTTATTTCGAAAATACGCCAGCAATCCAAACTTCGACCCCCCTTCAAACATTCCTGGGCACGGGCCTGACCTAAGTGATATGTATTTATTTGATTAACTGAGCATCTATCACAAACTATTTTATAGTTTTCAGTGGGATTTCATTCGGTCTAAAATGTGCTGGAAAACGTAGGCCTAGATATACGGTCCCAGAAGCATAAGGGTGAACCCCAAACTATTTCTTCTCCATTTCATTCACGTCCAAATGTGAATTACTGCTGCAAATCCAACCTCAATATGTGAATTAAAATGACCAGATTTGATTGAATACCCAGGTTTAACACTTACACCAAACATTTGTAAATCTTAATGTTTAAACACACATTTCGTTCACAATAGCAGTGAATCGGCTGATAAATTGGATTAAAAAAGACTAAAGACATATCGAGCGGTTTAATGGTTAAAACAACGTTGGCTGAACGTCTCGTGTTTACTGAGCAGCTTCCTATTGATATATTACATTTCAGTATTTTATCAAATCCGTTCCTTTTCATTCACACTTCAAGGTGAAATAACCATTTCGCCGCTGAGCGCGACTTTAGTCGTTTATAATAAATGTTATTAACCTATCAAATCACTGTTATTGAGTTTTTAAACATCAATACTTGCAAACGTTTCGTCTCAAATTGAACAAATATGAGTAATTTTCACCCAATTAAAGTTGTGTCTCGCTGTCGCGAGACACAACTTCAATTGGGTGAAAATATATATTATTAAATTTAGCGCGTTAAAGGTTAAAAAATAACAGAGTGTTTTGAGAAAGCTCAAAAAGAGCTCTTTTTCCACTGTAAACCTCACAGATACAGCCACGGAAGCTCAAGAGGGATATTTTATAATAGTATCCACTCACCAGTCATCTAGTGCCTAATAAATAGTGTCCCTTATCATCATGCAGCACGTATTGGTCTCCATGTTATGCCCTTAACCAATCCCCTGCTACAAACATTTTAAGCAAAATTGAAATACAGATTAAATCTGTTATTTACATGACCACAAAAACACAACACAAAATGACATATTAATCAGAAAGCCATCACTGTGACACATTGCGTCCCTCTCATATGGGTCACAATAGTATATAATTTACAATGATTACAATAACAATGCCTTTAAATTTGGGGAAAAAATGTTGTAAAATTGTATTATTTATTATTGGGAGCTGTCTATTTCTCATAATTTAAATATAAATATTGTTCTGTTATTTAAAGGAGGAAATTGCGGTAACTTCAAACGAATGAAACATATTAACACACAATTCAGCAGGCCAAGAACTAACTCTTGGCACGTTGAAATACTTTTATATATACCAATACACCAAAGTGTTTTTTTTTCAAATTGAAATCATAATAAATGTCTCAGTTAGCTCTTTCGCTTCATTTGAATACCTATGTTATGGTTCTACGGACAATATCAATATTCCACTCTTTTTGAGTGCGGTGATCTATTTTAGACATCAGAGACTGACGCATATAATACAGACGTCAGACGTCTAAAGTCGGTCCCTGCACTGAAAGAGTTAATATATATATTTACATTGGAATTGTTTGTTCAAACGTACGTCACCTTGTCTTAATGGGATTTATATACATTGACAATAGATACACGTCATAACAAAGCTGTAGAACAAATACACAGCTCTGCATGTAAAGGCAAAAGTAGTAACTGCTTACCGCAAAAGTAAGCAGTTATTGCTGTTTGCCTTTGCTTGGCAGTCATGTCGTGCAAAGGCAAACAGCAGTAACTACTACTTAAGAAGTAAGCAGCTACTGCTGTTTGCCTTTGCACGGCTGATAATATGTATTGATAAATTAATTTGGAGCGATACATTATAAGCCCTTATGTGATGTCTGACTCATTGCCTAAACATGATTTTTATATTTTATTGAATTTGTCACATGTCGTCATTGCCTCTGGATTTTTCATCCCATTAATAATAATCTATAAATTGCATAGCCTCGTACGTTCTAGAGGGTTTTTCACGTTTGACCTACGTGACAAGCAAGACATCCGCTCATATCGTGCTTTCAATTTTGGGATACTAATTTTGGGACTAATAGATTAGGTTTATGCAAATTTTTATGTCTATTGGCCACCCTCTGGTTCAAGACCTATGCTTGCGCAAAATATGAAGTTAATCCATCGATTGCGACATGGCCTGCATAAATATACATTTCAATCAGGTGAGAATTACTTCCATCTGTAAAATTTGAATCAATATGAAAATCTTGCAAATTCAATAAACATTACTCATTCAAATCTTGAATGACAAAAAAATAAACACAACTGTGGACATGATAAGCACCAGCTATTTCTTTGTGTATCTCTAATGTCTTTTTTGTGTTTGATTTTAGCTGTGGACATTACAGAGGAGAACTTGGAGGATCTTCTGGCTTACGATGACCTCTTCTTGGATTACTTCAACGCTTTCTTGTCTCTCCCCGTATGTATTGCAAACACTTATCATGCTTACCACGCTGATATAATTTTGTATAAACAATGGAGACCAAATGTTATTTATCTTTTTTTTTGAAATGACCATAAACTGATAAATGTCTAAGTTTGCTCTTTCCGCTTCATTTGAATACCTATGCTATGGGTGATACGGTATCATATCCATAGACGTCAGATTCTGACGTCTAAAGTCGATCCTCGCACTAAAAGAGTAGACCATTTACAATGGCCGTAGAACCAAAATATTAATGCTCCAGAAAACCATGACTGAAATTATGACTAAAATTAGATGGTGAGATGGTCCTTTTTCAAAGAAAAGTTATTCAAAATCTATTATTTGATGTATTTTGTTTTCTGCTATTGCTCGCAAACATTGATCCAGCATATAGTATTCGCTTTTGGCAGATGTATCGCATTTACCATGCCATAAACAATATGTTCGATGACAGAAATACTGTGTCTTTATTATACATCAGCAAACATGATTGTTGTAAATAATATTACCATTGTCAGCAAAATTACCCTGTTATCATGCACTTATCCTCTGTGTATATGAGGCTGGGGCAATCCATAAAATGATGATCAGTTTTATGACCCCCCCCCCCCTCACTAACACACACACACACACGCACGCACGCACGCACGCACGTGTTTATGAGGCTGGGGCAATCTAAATGATCAGTTTTATGACCCCCCTCCCCACACATAAACGCACGCACGCACGTCGTGATTTTCAAGGTGTACATGCCATAGGCCCCTATGCTAACTGTTATTTTGAACAGTTTAAAGCAATAGATCTGTATACACACAACCATGATAACTAGCATAGGTTACAAATCTATAACTTAACCAAATGAGCCACCGCCGAGCGACAGCTACCCCACACACAACACATTAATCCAATGCTGGTTTAATGTTGGTCCAGCGTCGTAGACGTAGACGGTAAACGTCTTGCTGGTCATGCTGGTGTTAAAATCTCCATGTTAAGGTATTTTTCCAATGAGATGTAAATCTGTCATTATACAATCAAATAAAACTCATTGATCAAACAATGACGGAATAATTAATTGCGCAATCGATCATCCGCGCACAGGATTTTTTAGGGCTTCACGAATGCCATATATTACAGACTCTGTATCGGATTAATCATTGTGTACATGGTATTCTGCGACTGAGTGACACTGCCTAAAGGTGTGAACATGGGACCCTTCACTACCACATGTGTCCACATTCAGATCGATACTGTATTGTGATTTGTCGCCGCTGATCGCCGATAACACTCTTCTTGTTATCAACCACTCAGCCAAATACACGCCTATATTGGCTTCTTTATCAACACCCACTTTACCAGATCACCACTCGGTCATTAATAATTATATCTGGAGCTGTTGCTACGAGCTGATTGAAGTGTTAACACCCGCTGGGTATTATATAGGAACAAAACATCAATGCTATCTCAGCATACTTGATACTAATCTTCTTGTAGCTACAAAACGTCAATGTGTAATCTCAGTACGGTATACTAGATTTTGATATATTATTTCAAAACTTAACACTTTTAAAAATATCATATTTATTTACTTTGTTATGGTGAATAAGGCAAACACAATTATTGATTCAAATTGTTTGCTTCTAAGTATTATATGAAATGAAATTGTTTTGGTGGATTATTTGATTCATGTTAAAAAATGGCAAATGGCTTATTTCGAGCTGCCATATTGTTGTTAGCCTTTGCACGGCAGTAGATCTATGCTATTCTGGAGGTGTATGGTTTTATAGGTTTTTCCATATGCTTTGTGTTATAACAGACTGACAAATGAAATGAATCGGGCTTTAGGCCACCTTTGTGCACATATAGGCTAAACTGGGCCAGGAGAACCTCCTGAGGATGGTGAGATGATTGAGATGACACTGTCCTCCAGACACAGGATTCGAAATTCGAGCCCTGGCGGTCTGAGGCCGAGCACGCTACCTCTCGGTCACGGAGGCTCCCCACAATACTGACTTTCACACGTGGATGGGGAAGAAACATTTTTGCTTCTTTCAAACCGCCGAGACCGGGAACCGAGCCCCGAACTCTGGCGTGAAAGGCAGCGGTGCTAACCACTACCCTAGGGCCTCCGCCAAAACAACAGACTGACAAACACCTTTCATGCATTCTAGACAAGCAGCTGTGACTACTTCCTTTTGAAGTAATCAATCACTGCTCTTTGCTTTTCTATGGCAGTATACTATTCTGGACGTACTATGATCTTGCTGGTACGAGAGGTTATGTTTTTACTTATTAATTAATATAAGGCGTAGAACCTAATTGAGCCGCCCGACCTTTGTTGGGGGTGGGACTTTATATTTTTGCTTTGCAAAAAGTGTTTGCATGATTGTAGGCGAATACGAACAAAGAGCGGCCTACAAACGCTATAACGTAGGTAAAAATAGTTCTGAGAGTGTATTTCAAAATTCCGGTGCGATTTATTTTGTTAAGTAGCAAATACAAATATTTTGTGTGCACATACTCGGGCAGAATACTTACCTGGTACCCTGCAAGCACGGGACATTGACCATGTGTTGGTTTATTGTTGGCCCATCGTCCGCGACGCTGGCCCGACATTGAACCAACACATTGTCAATATCCCGTGTTTGCTGGGTATGGGGGACACCGTGATGACGTAGGCGGTTCCTCCAGAGTGAGGCCTTCCCATTGCTGTTCAGTTTGGCGCACCATTTTCAATATTTAGCACCGCTGCCGGGACTCACATGTTCGACAGAACATCCTTTTTTAGTTATAATTATTTTAGCAATGACATATCGTTTGTTTTGCAGGTGTTTCCACAGCCTTTGTACTATAACAGACTGACAGGCACCTTCCTGGAGGTGCCAGGTACTGAGCCAGGTGTCACAGGTGCTGCCTCACGCACCGCCACGCCGCCATATGGCGCCACTGATGATGAGAGGGACCGCATGCTGGAGTGGGCCAAAGAGGAAAGGCTGCCGTTATTCCTCAGGTGAGAGAGACACGCGGACTCACTTATCCCTTAAGCCCTCACGATGCATCAAAACATCATATTGCATCTCTGAAGAATGACTCAATTTCCTTAAAACCTATGGGTTTTAGAAAGAACATTTTCTTGCAACTGTTTAATAATAATATCTTTTTTTTAATTTGCCACCAACTTCAAGTCATCTTCATTCGCTACAAGTCGAGAATTGCGACAGCAATTCGCGGCTTGTAGTGGATGAAGATGACAATGGCAAATTCTTGATTAAAAAGGTTGAAAGGACATTTGAAAGAAAAACGCTGTAGAATCTGTGGCCACAGGTTGCAATCTTTGAGAACAAATTCGACTCTGTGGCCACATATTAGTTTGAATCTATGGCAACAGATTCTAATATGTTCCCACAGATTGCAACCCCAGCCTTGTGTCGTCGCCAGGCCCTATCATTAACCCCGGTATGCCATGTGGGTGTGCTCCGTCAGGTGTTGAAAATCCTGTCTTTTCATATACTACTTAAAACAACATTTAATTGACCGAAACCTGGGGGTTGATGAATGAAGCCAATTTTAGCTAATTTTGTGAAAATATAGACCAAGTCGGACCAGGAGAAATCCTGAAGTTGGTGAAATGAATCAGATGGCACTGCAGCCCAAACGTAGGATTCGAAATTCGAACCCTGGCAAGTTCAGGCCAAGCTCCCTAATTCTCTTTGTGGAAGCTCCCCACAATGTAGACTCGTTTTGAGCGACAGGGAACAAACGTCTTGTTTCTTAGTCACGTGAATACCGAGAGCGGGGACGAACCCCTGAGATCCGACGTGGCACGCGGCAGCTTTAACCGATACTACAGGAACCTCGCGTCGTGGGTGCGGGCAAACTGACCAGCTCACATATACTTGGCTATCAAGTGTATTTGAAATCTTTGCAATTTCTTATACTATTTTGCATTCATTCTTTAAAATAGGACATGTGGTGCATAAACACACGGCAGTGAGGATAAATTTATAAACCTATTTTTTATTCTTTTTCATTTATCTTTTAGGACGGAGCTGTTTCGAGAATTCAAGCTGTGTAAGTTGTTGTTGAGACCGCTTGAGGACAGGTGTTCAGCGAGCCGCCTGAGCAGCAGACAGCTGCGGGGTATCAGCAGACAAACTGATACATATGTGTCCAGGTAAGTAATAGTGGGATTCACATTAGCCGTGGTAAATGATTTTCGAATGATGCGCATTATAGTCAAAATTGATTTTGAAAGTTAATATGATAGCCGTGTCCGTTCTGTTTCGATAACAGAAAGTATTTTTGAAAAATATTCATAACTTTTTGTTTCATGAGATTTTTAATATTTTACAATTAATTATGTGATAATTAAATTTTAATTTTAAATGTCGTCATAAACAATTTTATGAAAGCCGCGGAGGGGGGGGGGGTTACCTTTTCACATGTCACATATATTTACACTATATGACATCTTTCTAGACCTCTGTGGTTTTATTTTACAGTAGTCTCAGTAACAGCGCCCATAACAGCGCGGGAGACGCCGATCTGGAGGAAGATGCTAATTGCTGGCCTAATTACAGACTATCTGGGCTTTATAGGTACCGTAGGCCTGGCAGTAACGCCTACAGTCTGCCTACACGTCTAGGATTAGGTGAGTATTTAGTGTGACTGACCTGACTACAGACACTCTGGACTGTATAGAAACCGTAGGCCAGTACAGTCATCCACACTTCTTCAGAGTCGCTCGCTCGCTCACTCATAGACACGGCCCATATCGTATTTTTTTTTCAGGGCGAGGGCCCTAGGGTAGTGGTTAGCACCGCTGCCTTTCGGTGTTCGGTTCCCGGTTTCGGCGGTTTGAAAGAAACAAAAATGTTTCTTCCCCCTCCACGTGTGAAACTCAGTATTGTGGAGAGCCTCCGTGACCGAGAGGTAGCGTGCTCGACCTCAGACTGCCAGGGCTCGAATTTCAAATTCTGTGTCTGGAGGACAGTGTCATCTCATTCATCTCACCATCCTCAGGAGGTTCTTCTGGCCCAGTTTAGCCTATATCTGCACAAAGGTGGCCTAAAGCCCGATTCGTTTCATTTCATATTGTAGTTTCCCCGCCAATAATCACCACTGTCTGCGGTTTGGTGCATCGAGTATAGCTGCCTGTTAACTCTCATAACGTCTGAAAATTTCAACTATTTCTTGGCCTGAGGTTGGTCAGCTCCCACCATCTCAGCCTGGTGTCTATTATTTGCAAACCCCAACCGATTAAATCACTATTCTTGGGAATGAAATGAGTATTTAAACATCAAGATTTGCAAATGTTTGGTCTCAAATTAAAAAAAAATATGAGTAATTGTGACCCACCTGAAGTTGTGGTTCGCGGTAGCGAGACACAACTTCAAGTGGGTGGAAATTTAAATAATTAAGCAGCCTTCGCCGAGGCGAGCTGCTTACTGTATTCCACACGGTCCGCCGCCACCGCCAGAGTTATTTGTTTTCAGGATAGCTACTAATCTAGCAACTTCTGCTTCCTCATAATTCACATAGCCATCACATACCACTGGGGAATTCTTTTGGTGACATTATGATTCCCATATCATCCACCCTTCAATTAGAAGAAAAGCTCGTTAGCGCATTTCAGGAAAAAGTTCCCAGCAGATCTGCTTTTTATTTGGCAAATATGCACAGCAATGTCAGTCAATGACCTGATTAACTTTTGGGAGCAAACAATATTTAAATGGAGGTCTAGTGACCATTTCGAATTTGGGTAATTTAGTGATATTTACGCAACTCAAAATCAAAGCAAAATAGCTGGACCAATCATATATAACAAAATGTAAGGACATACACAAGGATCACCCATGAGAAATTTTGGAGAAATAAAATCCAAAATGGCTGACTGACGGTCATTTTTAATTGTTTTTTTTCTCATCTCAGAAATTACAAGACTATGGATACAATTCCAACGAGACACTCACCTAACGCTGTTAGACTAACGTCTGCGACGCTAGCTCAACATTGAACCAGCATTGGGGGAGTGTACAATGTTTGAGGAAAATCCTTCCTGTCAAAATAGGCGTGGGGGTCAACTGTTTCGAGATCACCGCAGTAGCATAGTCAGTTAGTTTTCAAACACAACACACAGCTGTGAGCTTTGAGTTTTGGTCGGATTATTAACTCATAGATGTCGCTCAAGTATACATGGACTTGCTATGATTTGTGAACTTGCCCTTAATGCGGCATTTGGTATGAAACACATATTTAGTCTTATCCCTGCAACACACGCAATTATTGCTATGTTGTTTTCATCCTCGAGTAATTTTGATAATTATTTTTTTCCAGCGACGATCAGTTTTTCTGCTAGTTCCAGTCGTGGAAATAGCGCCTCCAAGGAAACCAGCAACGCAACAGACAGTAACAAGCCAACAGAGGGGTCCAGAAACATCAGAAGCCAACACAGGTAATTCTATATATATTTTACTGGTTTGTGTACCTCACTCTACAATTACAAAGCTATGAAGACTAAGAAGGATTATGTTTTCTGTCGTCGTCCTTAAAAACTGTTCACCACTCATTTTTTCCAGCAATTTTCACTTTTTTTTAACTAAAAAAATAATAAATGTTGACATGCACTGATGCCAGCGATGCGCCAACTGTTTTATAGTGACTAAAAACACAACATAAAATTGTTATTTTTTTCAACAAATGATCATATAATTGTATCGGCTTATGTCTACTGGATACTGACATAAAAATGTATTATTTTTCGTTTATGTGCCATATGCATTAATTTTACACTGTTATATATCTTTCTTTTCAAATTGCATGTTTTCAAGTAAAATGTGTAATCTAGACAGAATTGTTCATTCAGTTTTCATTCATAGCCCAAAGTACTTTTAAAGTAACCTTCTGATTATCATTGTCGTGTCATTGTTATATATTTTTTTTTACGTTTTTGATTCAACGATGTGGTAGTTGTACTCTTTATTACAATGATCTGTCGATTCAAACAGAGGTAGTAGCATAATATGCTGTGCCATATGGTTTACTTTGACTCAATGTTATTTTTATTATTTAAATGGGTGAGGGATACTACTCAAATTTGTTTGTCCTGTTTTCAATTATAGTCATATAAAATTGTGTTGCTTTTTACACATACTTGTTTCATTCTGTGACCGAAATCCCCCCCCCCCCGCAAAAAAACGCACCCTGCACCGAGACACAACTTCAAGTGGGTAGAAATTGAAATTAGGAAACTTAGCTTGCAACGTGTTAACAGGTGGTGACATTATTTTCTATTAAATGTATTTAATTGAAAATATATTGGATGACACATAACCGGCAACGTAACAATATATGTTATAATTTACAATTGCTTACAATCAGCATGTGGTTATGTGATAAATTTTAATTAATTATTTCTCTTCGGTCTCTCGCACTGAAACGATTGGGTGTTGCTGAATGTATACACTTTATTTCAGGCAATATACCAGTGCTCAGAGTAGAGGCTTTGAAAAGTCGGATCCGGAAGCATCAAATAACTCACCCAGTACCACTCAGAATGCCACTCAAAAGTCTAGTGACAGAAATACAGACATCCAGGACGTTGAAAATGGTAGTTATGTTAGAATTACTCATATCAGTGATCTAGTATTCTATAAAATTAGGTTTTTAATACATTACATCTGTGAAAATAACTATGAAAATAATATTATTATGCATGATTACCGACCAAATATGCTCATTCTAGAAGGTAGGCCTACATACCTGTGAATAATATTAAAGTAACAGCAAAATTGCATTTTTCTTTCACACCAGAAACATACTTATTATGAAAATATATGAGAAGGGAAGATTTTATAAGCTGAAAAAACTACGACGATCACGCCTTGTAAAGGCCTAGTCGCAAAATAAATGTTATATTCTGAGAGTAAGTTGAAGATCCTGGCGAGTTATCTATCGTTATCTATTATATATTTAGGACTATTCTGTGTCATATTTCACATTGAAATGTCCTGAGGAAGCTCACCAGCCACCACTTATCTGACCATGTAATCTAGTAATGAGGTTGTACAACGATATTAAAAGTTAGCCCTTCAAGTGCTAAGCTATACTGTTTTTTATCTGTTTTATTGAAAGTTAAATCACAGTTATTAGGAGCGAAATGTGTGTTTAAGCATTTAGATTTGCAAACGTTTTGTCTCAAATTAGACAAAATATGAGTAATTTTCACTCACCTGCAGTTGTGAGTCGCGGTAGCGAAACACAACTTCAAGTGAGTGGTAATTTAAATTATGTAATTTAGTGCTTTAAAAGTTAAACAAATACACTCTAAACAATATAGGTTCTTTAGAAGAAACCCTTCAGTACTGTCACCATACAACCCCCTTGCAGGGTTCTTCTGGTGATAGTACTGAAGGGTTCCTTTTTAAAGAACCTGTATTGTTTAGAGTGTATGAGTAATATTCACCCACTAGTACATTCAAGTTGTGATTTAATGGTTCGACTCGTAACTAAGATGCATTTCAGAACACGGCACAAGTGTTATGTAATTTGTCTCATCTCTTATTTCCCCTTCCGTTTGAAGATCTTGAATCCAGAGCCAGCTCGCCAACTTCCGCTGCTAAATCTGCAGCCTCGTTACGGGATTCAGCGTCCGGCAGATCCCGACGGTCGGCAAGGCAACGGTCACGAAACAGGAGACGAAACACAGTGGAAATCAAGTGAGCTGGTTATAATACCCAACAAGCAAGACATCTTGAACCGATGATGTTTTAATGTTGGGCCAGCAGCGCCAACGATGGACCAACGTTAAAACAACGTTAATTTAACGTCCATTGTGTGTTTGTTAAGTATAATATTATATTAACATATATCGTACAGACGCCGACCTAGCATTAAACTAACATTTCCCTCACGATCTCTTTAATACATTTTCGGAGCCGACACACATAGCCTACGTTATGAAGTTGGTCTGTTCACATAATCATAAGGCCTAGTACGAAAATATCAACAGCAATAAAATCAGTTTAACACCAAAACTCTGCGACCGATTTTACACAAAGCTCCATCGAGGCTCCCGACGGGTGCACCTATCAAATCCTATATGTTGGCACCGCACACAGATTCACCTCTGTGTCAAAGAAAGGGGACTGTGTTCCCGAATACTTTCCCAGCTAACACAACACATCGACCCAATGTTAGTACAGTGTTGGCCAATGTCTTTGACGCCATCACCACATCTCAATTTTACTCCTTATTCAATTTTATTATTTTAATTTATTTGCGGGAAAGTTCTTAAGACTTTGATTCAATGTTGATTTAATGATGGCTCAACGTCTTCGATTCTGGTTCAACATACACCCAACATTGAATCGATGTCTTGTGTTTGCTTAGTTACTAGTTCTCTTATTTTTGCTCAATATTTTTATTCAATAGCATTACCTCCGCCAAAGGAGGTAATGTTTTTGGTCGTGATGCTTTGTCTGTTTGTTTGTCTGTGTGTTTGTTTGTTTGTTTGTTTGTTTGTTTGTTTGTTTGTGTGTGTGTGTGTTTGTTTGTTTGTTTGTTTGTTTGTTTGTTTTTTGTTTGTTTGTTTGTTTGTTTGTTTGTTTGTTTGTTTGTTTGTTTGTTTGTTTGTTTGTTTGTTTGTTTGTTTGTTTGTTTGTTTGTTTGTTTGTTTGTTTGTTTGTTTGTTTGTTTGTTCGTTCGCTCGTTCGTTCGCTCGTTCGTTCGTTCGTTCGTTCGTTCGTTCGTTCGTTCGTTCGCTCGTTCGTTCGTTCGTTCGCTCGTTCGTTCGTTCGTTCGTTTGTTCGTTCGTTCGTTCTTTCGTTCTTTCGTTCGTTTGTTCGTTTGTTTGTTTGTTTGTTTGTTTGTTTGTTTGTTTGTTTGTTTGTTTGTTTGTTTGTTTGTTTGTTTGTTTGTTTGTTTGTTTGTTTGTTTGTTTGTTTGTTTGTTTGTTTGTTTGTTTGTTTGTTTGTTTGTTTGTTTGTTTGTTTGTTTGTTTGTTTGTTTGTTTGTTTGTTTGTTTGTTTGTTTGTTTGTCAGCAGGATGACATAAAAAGTAATGAACAGATTTGCACAAGACAAGTCACAAGACGTTGATCCAATGTTGATTTAATGCTGGCCCAAAGTCTTCGATTTGGCCAAACATTCACCCAACATTGGGCCAATGTCTCATGTCTGCTTGGTTACTCGCTTACCCAATTTTACTTTTTTATTTCCAGAGAAAGTCCTGCTGATCAGATGACAGAAGAAGGGGTAATCAGTGATTATGACGCGGTGTTTGGGGAGGCCGAGCCTCGTCCTGATACACAGGCTCTCGTGGCATTCGCCCCTGACGTAATCAGTGACATGCAGACAGAGACTGACGTCAAAACACTAGAGGGCAAGCATCAGATGACGCTACAACAGATGAAAGAACACGTGATAGGAAGCGTGAGTTTTTTAATACACTTATATTTATTTATCTAAGATTTTTAAATTGTTATACTTCCGCATAAGTTACATAGCATTCAGTTTATAAGGGCACTACCTAGCGAACACGACACTTTGACCTCAAGTGTCGGGCTGGCGCCGTAGACGATAGCACAACATTGAACATATATTGGCACAAAGTTTACTGGGTAGTTGCAAAATGGATTAGATTGTAAAGGGTGTTTAACGACAGATGAAAGAATACGTGTTTGGAAGCGCGAATTTCCTAATACACCTTCATTTATTTACCTAACTAAGAATTTTAATTACTCATGCTATGCCACACAAATGAACCAAGTAACTACATCCACGATCATATTTTTGTAAGCCATATGTGCTCCCATCAGAACTAAAGAACCAACCTTTTTGCAGTAACTTTGATATTAAACAGACGCGAATTTAGCTTTACAAAGCATCACACGCACTAACACAAGTATTCAAGGTGTATTAGTATATTGGATATATTTCCAGGTGGAAGGCATGGAGAAATACAAGTCATTTTTATCGAGGAAGCTTGGAGGTCACCTGCTGAAGTTCTGGATGGATTGTGAGTACTTCAAAGACACCATGGAGGACCATGATGAGGAAGTGCTGTTCCAAGGCAGACATAGACTGTTCAGGTGAAAGTCCACCCCTTGTCGGGGATCCATGATGTTTTTTTTTAAATATATGCAGGGGCGAATCTAGCTTTTCAGTGAGAGGGAGGGGGGGGGTATACAATTTGACAAAAAGAGTATTTTACTGTAAAGGGGTCGCGGGGCCCGCCCCCGGGGAAATTTTTGATTTCCAAAGGCTTTCTTATGCAATCTAAGGCATATTGGTCACTGTTTCTCACTCAGTATATCACCAAATCATAAGGAAATACCTAAATAAGGTGGTGATTTTTTTCTGAGGGGGAGGGGGTTTATACACCCCCAACCCCCCCCCCCCCACCCCCTTGGATCCGCCACTGATATAAATATCATTCTAGAGTATTATTTCGGTCCGAATATGTTTGTTTTTTCGTTCTCGAGACACTGAACTCACCACTGGACAATTGTAACCCTTTAACCGCTGATCACGACTACAGTCGTATTCAATTCGTTTAAAACTGTTATTGGGAATTAAACGAATAATTAAACATCAAGATTTGCAAATGTTAGCTCTCAAATTAAACAAATATGAGTAATTTTTCCCCACTTGAAGTTGTGGGTTGCGGTAGCGAGACACAATTTCAAGTGGGTGAAAAATTTACATTATTCAATTAGGCGCTTCAAGTTTATTCACTTTAAATATGTCATAAACATGATAAATGCCTCAGTCGGTTTTCTTCGTTTGAATATTGATTTTGAAGCTCTTGGGTGATTGTCAATAATTTGATTATTATTTTTAGTGTTCTCATTTCTTTCACAGAGATATCCAAGATCGACATAAGATGACATTAACGAAAGAAGCAAAGAATCAACTGTGTTTAGCCGCCTCCAATACTGGACTAACTCACACAATATTCCTGCGCGCGCAGTACGACATGCTGAGGCGGTTGCGCGTCTACTGGTTACCAAGGTATCTGATTCACAAAGAGCGTCATAATGAGCTTCTGGCTGCCCTCACGAGTGAAGGTCATGCTGACCTTGCCCCAGAAGATGAACTTGACGATGGGGAGGACCACACGGCCTCTTGCTTTTTCCCTTCTATATCTTTCGTCAAATCACTTCCGGTTCGCCCTGATGACCTCATGCATAATGCCATGACGACTAGTTGGGAGGCGGTGTCCAAAGCGGGTAGGACGTACGACGATAGGGTGAAATCGGCCAAACCCACATTCAGGCGAAAATGCGCTGACAAGTAAGTGCTCTTGAAATTTTTCAACCAACCGTCTTAAGTCTAACTTTTGGTTTGAATATCATCACGTGATCAAGTCTCAACCAATCAGTCAGCTTAAGACTGACTTAACCCATAGAGCACTGAGCTATTCACTTTAAATTTTCAGTCACTTGAAGTCGTGTCTCGCTACCGCGATACACAACTTCAAGAGACTGAAAAATGTATGTGATTTGTGAAATTCAGTCCCAACATATATAAGTGTTTCAAGATTGAAGTCATTCTTTACGTTCAACAACTGGTTATCAGGGGTTATGCAGGTGCTAATAAAACACAGAATATCTACCGTAGTCGACATCAGTGGTGTTCTAGGGGTTAAGTTTTAGATTTAGGACATAAGGGACTATGGCTTTAAGTCGTTTAATGAAACCCGGCTCTGGAATAAATTAGATGTGTAGGCCTCAGGAACTAGTGTGGTTTGATTGATTAATTAATTAAGTATAGCCTACACGTTTGCTGGGGTACACAGCAGTGCTCAGGCTGTACATGCATGTACAGCCCTATCATTCTGTACCCTAGAAAACGTGTATAATTAATTAATTAAATAATCAAACTACAATACTTCCCCAGTAGGCCTTTTATTAAATTAGGTGTATACTCTCCTTGATAATTATTTATGCCTATTGTATTTTTTTTAATCAGGTCCTTAAGGGAGAAGTTTATACTTGCTATGATGACAGATAAGGCTGCTGGAGGACCTTTCAAGTCCTACCTGGAGAGGTGAGTTGTAACCTTTTAAATGTTTTGTCTAATGCGGCCTATTTCTAGTATGTCATCTAACTCTTAAAGCGCTAATCACATCTAGAACAGTCCTCAGCCTTTTTATTGAAGAGAAATATCTCCTTTAATTTTGATAGATTGACATCAGTTTTAATTTAAATTGTACTCTTATAAGAATTTAACAACTTCAGGTGGGTAAAAAATTTCTATAAATTAGAGTTTCAAGGGTTAACCCTTTAATCGCCGGTGCCGCATATATTCGGGTTTTCATTTTTTATTAGCACATTAAGTACCACCTTTGACACATGGTAAAGATGACATGGGACATCAATCAGCAGTATTTGAAAACAGTTGACCTCCATTTAGTCAAATCTGAATAATTTTCCCTCACTTGAAGTTGTGGATCGCGTCAGCGAGGCACAACTTCAAGTGAGTGAAAATTCAGATTTAATAATTTGGCGGTTAAAGGGTTAATAATAATACTGAGCGAGTGTTGGTCAGTGACGAATGGTTCATTCTCCATGTTGTGTCTCGTAACATTGATGATCCGTGCTGAGTTTAATGTGGGGTTTTTCAGGTAGAAGGAGCAGTTGGTGGCAGTTTATTAGCTTTTATTGTCATATCATGTGTGTTTCCGGCCGAAGGAGGAGTTGGTTGACAGTTGCAGTTTAATCGATTGTATTGTCATATCATGTGTGTAGGAGTTGGTGGGCAGTTTAAGTCAAGGAGAAAGAAGAAATTCGATAGTGTCTATTGTAATTGAGTTCTTTCTTCGACTTAAAATACACAGAATATGTGCATCTGTTTCAAGATTTGATATAGAAAATCTTAATGGTTAAACCCGTATAGTGTGCCGGACCTGACCAGTAGGCCTACAAAATAACAGCAGATTCGTAGATTCGAATCTACTGTTTTAACAATAGACTGACGTCACGAGTGTATTTTAATAGCTTGTGTTGTCATATCATGTGGTTTTTTTGTCACAAGGAGGAGTTGGTTGGCAGTTTATTAATTTACTATCATATCATGTGTTCATTAGGCAGAAGGAGGATTTGTTGGGCAGTTTGCTTTTCTGGGAGGAGGTGACAGAATACGGACAGGGAGAGGACCGGTCTGCAGACAGACTGCTGAGGCTGGTACACGCCTGGGATATATTCAACAAGTACATCTCCTCAGACAGCAAAGACTGCATAGGTAAGGGGACACCCCAGCAAACTGGAGATGTTGACCCAGTGCTGGCATGATGTGCACATTATGCAAGCACTGGGTTAATGTACCATGTTAGCTGGGACTAGGTTAGCTGGGGAGGTCGCCGATCACAGCTCGGCTGACCAGCTGCCTGTTGAAAAAAACACTAGAGGCACCAGCTCGATGTTTGCCCACCTACATCTGACCAGTAGTAGTGTACAATCAATTTGTGACGCTGAAAAAGTGTCTGCCCGCCAATTCTTCTTTTATGGTCACGTTATGGAAATATAAACAATTAAAAAATTCGAATCGAGCTGGTATAAACAGTATAAACGGCCGCTATTTTGTTTTAACTTCTCGAGTCTATAAACAACATCCATCTCCCTGTCTGGAAACGAAGTGTCAGACAGGCATACCGCCTAGATCTGCGCAACAGTTTTCTCACGTAGCGCAAGCACCATTTCTGGATAATGTAGACGGTGGACCAACATTATACCAGCACTGGGTTAATGTCTCATGTGAGCAGCGACTGGACTACAGTTCTCTTATGCAGAGCAAGCACTGTGCTGGTTAGGACCATTTCTGGATAATGTAAACCAGCAGAAACAAGAGGTTAATTCCATGTTGGTTTAATGCTGGGCATAGTATTAAAGGTACACTGGGTCACAGCTCTCTCACGCAGCGCAAGCACTGAGCTGGTTAGGACCATTTCTAAATAATGTATACCAGCACTATGTTGATTAAGCGTCCCCAGTACTATCATATTTTGTTTCCACGGGATGCTTAATGTGTTTTCCGTCTCTGCAGCTGCCACGGGCGTATCAGCAACTTGGCTCTCACTAAAAAGTTAGCTGATGAATTTTGTTAATTTTTAACAGATATGACCTATATGCCTAGGCAATTCTTCCTATAGTTTTTTTGGCACCGAACCATAAACGGCCATTTTTCAAGATAGCCACCCAAAAACTTGTAGGCGTGATATCTCACAAATCATTGATTCAAAAGCATTCAAATTTAATAGGCTAATTTGCTAGGTATTTCTGATGATCTAATTAAATTTTGGGAAGAATCCATTTAAAACACAAATAAATATTATGGTTTCTAAATTCATGGGAAATCATTTAACACAGACAGACAGACAGATATTTTATTGACAGAAAGAAAGTCAATCCAGACTTATTTGTCATAGAAATAAGAGAGAGATATGTATATGTATATACAACATTGTTAATTTGTCATATGACAATATACATAATATGACATACATAACTAATATCATGTCAACTAGCATTGCCATCAGAAACAATCGGTATTACGATAATATAAATGACTGTTACATAAAATAAAATTGAATGGCATTGCCAGGATAACATAGGGTCTATCATTTTGTTTCCCCTACCAAAACCAGAGATAAAATAGCTACTATGTATGACATGCTAATTATATATATAGTAGCAAAAAATCAAAAATTATATCATGCAAGTATAATCAATGTGGCAATCCGAGAAACAGGTAGCTCTAATATCAGAATATGTGACCATGCAAGCACAGTTGCTATGAGCTCGGAGATTCCCTGATATTGACTAGTGGTGCAAACTTAACAACGTAATAAAAGTAATACTACCGAAACACAATATATATATACTAATAAAAGTCGGACATGGTGGTTGCCAACAAAGTATAGCATTATAACCATCCATATTATCGAGTGTTGCAGACTTAGTGATGTAATAACAATAAAAATTACCGATAATAATTGTGTGTACCATTCACGCAGGACATAGCACTCACACAATAACATTAAAGTTTATTTAATTAACTAGTGATTTAATATCTATATGGCCCTCGCACAAAAAAATTACAGCTTATTTTAATTCATTTGACCACCAATAGTGACTAACATTTTAATATTTTTATGAACAAATAAAAAGTTTAGACTTAAAATTGACATGATGTAGGTTATATTTGCCCACTTGAGTGTGTTGGTCTCTATAGCGAAACACAATTATAAGTGAGCGAGAATTGAAATAATAATTATGCCTCCAATAATGGGTAAAATAAGGATTATATTAAATTATTATATATTTCTCCATACAGCAGTAGCTTGTTGTCGTCATCACTTGACTATATAAGTGTGCCATGAATTTTGTTCCTTCTTAGTGTAGTGTATTAAATAGAATAAAGAATTCGGATCCAAACAAAGGTTAGGAAGTTGCTTTGATTTGATCTTAATTAACCAGTATTTTTCTATGCTTTAATCTTCATACAGATTTCTGTAATTAACACAGTGAACACGAGACGTTGAACCAATGTTGGTTTAATGCTGGTTCATCGTCAGCGTTGCTGGCATAGCATAAGGCCGTCATTGCTCCAACAGTTCTCATTTGTTGTGCCATAGAAATTAATTCGTTGCTTGTGTCTCAGGAGTTGAGAAAGAAGAAGAAGACTCAATCAGGTCCACCTTGGCGAACAGTAAAGACCTGGTGGACACCTCCATCTTCTCCCACGCTAAGGAGTGTGTGGTGGACAACATGGAAACCAGCTGGATAAGGTTCCTCAAAGAAGACCTGAAAGCTTACATAGAGTAAGTCATGATATGCAAACGGTGTTCATTTGAGTAAAATATGGGCAAATACAGCACTCGTCCAATGAAAAAGGTGTCAGCCTTTAGGCGAACACTTTGTTTATGGGACATGTGCTGTATTTTCCCATATAGCACCAAAAATCATCACGTTTTTATTTCCTCACACGATCAAGTTGAACATGACATAACTGCGAGACATTGCAGTTCAAACTACAGTAAAAGTGCTATATGGGCTGATACCATATACGTCACACTATGACGTCTTAATGGTGAACACAAAAATGAGTAGAGTAACTCTACCACTTCGCCACTGGTACAGTTACTCTACTCATTTCTCACGGGCAGGGGCTGAGTTGGCACCCCACCTAAATTATTAATTATTCTATTTCATTCAAACTTTACATACATTACCAACTGATTACATGTACAAAGTCTTTGTGAGTGTGTTCAATATTTAGCATAGTTCTTTTGATATCTGCTCAGCAGAACTTTTTTTGAATATTTTGGTGCTAAGTAGTCCTCTTATATATGTCCTTTTAACCCTTACAACGCTGAATTAATTTTGTATAAATCATGGAGACCGAAGGGTTTTAATCAATTCGAAATCATCATAAATGTCTTGGTTACCTCTTTCTGACTCATTTGAATACCTATGTTATGGGGTTACGCCTATTATAAATATTTTTACTCTTACAGTGTGGGGACCGACTTTGAGTCGTCAGAATCTGACGTCCACAGACGTCAGATTCTGACGACTAAAGTCGGTTCCCGCGCTGTAAGGGTTAGGTAAAGGGCTCCAGAGGATTTTCTGTGTTATGCTGGAAAGTAGATATGATGACTGACAAACAGAAGTGGTCGCCTCATTTTCATCCTCTTATTTTTGTATTTCCAACTCTTGTTTTGCCGGGATGGTTATATTATTTGTGTACATCACCACTTTAGTGTTATTAATATCTTTACCACAGATGTCACCTCAGGAGCAATGATTCTCGTCCTGGAACGGCGGAGGAATTTGAAGTTTACTTCGACGAAGAACTGGATTCCCATGGCAGACTAGTTGTGCGGAGGCCTAGACCCTGGGTTCAAAAGTAAGTCAGAATTATCAGCGTTTGAAAGTATTAAATCAAAGACAATTGATTAATCGTTCTCTCTATTTACCCTGGGTTGACTAACCATAAATACAAATAATAAATTAAATATATAATTATAATTATTTTCGTTTGAATGCTGTAGATTGCTGATATTGTTTTTAAAAATGTGTGTGTGTGTTCCTGGTAACAGGGTAATACTTTTAACTCAATTATTAAAGTTATATAATTACATTTGCTCTAAAAATAAATGTCACTAAATCTTCCAAATTCAGGCCTATGTTTCGAATTCTATCTGTAGCAATCATTTATCAGACAGACAGACAGATATTTTATTGACATAAAGAAAAGTAATTACTGACTTATTTGTCTTAGAAATGATAATCTATATATCTGATCAGAAAAACTCCACGCTCCATTTAGTTGTTATTTACATTCAGATAGAATATACACTTATGGCTTCAAATTCAGCATAAATACGGATAAATTTAATGCAACGTTTGACCAATATGGTCCAGCGTTACAATACTTATGCAGATTGGTTTTAAAACAGAAATGTGTAGAAATGATCGCTTTTTCCATATTTCCCAATTTTCTCCCAATATCTGCATTTCTTCTCAATTTGTACTGACTTCATCTGTTTAATGTGCATATATTTTGCTTTTAAAACTGCGTTTGTTTGCCTCATATGACCAAATAAATATACATGTTTTGCTATGTTTAGCTAGTTAAGACATCATATTAACCACAGACTAACAAGTATTAACCATGGTCCATGCTACGTTCATAACGTGGTTACGAAAAACAATCGTAAATTTCACGTGTGAAATATATAATTATAATAAACGCTAATTTAGCGTTGCTTACCTTAAAGCTGAAAAAACGCTGAATTAGTGTGATTAATGCTCATCAACTTGCACTGAAGTAAAACGTTGGATTGACGTCAGACCGTGTAATACATTGATTCAAATACTGGATGCACCTTTGTCCTACGTATTGCATTGATTTTGTGTTTGTATACTAAATTATAAATTATATGTATATAAATTATATTATTTTATAAATGCATGTCTTTTTTTATTCCTTCACACTACAGGCCGGACCAGCGAACGGAAGGGTAACGAGTTATGAATATATAATTCACAGTAGCGCATGCATATTGACTGTCTAGATCTAGTTGAATATTCCGATCTGATCACATTTCTTTTGATTATCAGAAGTGATTCATCTACAAGTACCACTATCCTGATTCACCAATACTTTCACACATAAACCACCCCCTTGGAGTTAGAAGATGCTAAACTGCCACTTTGCAAAGTGTCAATTTTGTACCTTCTAACTCCAAGGGGACGAAACCAGAGTCTGAAAAGTGTATCACAGAAAATACAAGACAAGCACCCAATGCCGGTTTAATGTTGGGCCAGAGTCGTAGATGGTGGACCATTATTAATCCAGCATTGAGTCATGTTTTCTGGGTATGTTATTCAGTTTGGAACGTATTTTTATTGCCGACTGCAGGGCAGATCCAGAATTTTAATTTTTTTGTCCTCACGCCAAAAATGATCACTTCAAGTGTCAAACAATTATTTTTTAGTTTTTTTCCAGCTAATAATCGTGGGTTTAAGCTCACCCGAATAAATTTGGAATATCAAATCCAACTTAGAAGGATTTTTAAGCAATTTATTGAAAAAACAAGGGTCAATACTCCGCTGCCCCCCTCTGGATCTGCCATTCGACGTTAACGTGTTTTCAAACGTTGCGTTTGCAATAGAATATGTGTTTCAAAGTGGGTAATGAAATATACACTAAACAAACAGAATCGTAGAACCATCAACCAACAAAATAATAGATCACCTCATCACAGTTGATTTATCTTTGCTTATATTCATTCTCATTCACCAACTTTAATTTTCCGTCCTCTTGAAATTAAAATGTGTTATTTTATAAAGGTACACTTTTTAAAACCAAGAAGGGAATTAGATACACTCTATATGGTATTATATTCTCGTATTTTCATGCGTGAAAGCGTAGTGGAATGATTATAAATCTAGTGGAATGATTTTAAATCTGTTACGTTTCCATGTTTTTCGTCTGTAAACACGTCACCCTTTAGAATTAAAAACAAATATTTCCCAATTTGTAAATTGGGAGATATTTCAATTATATAAATCATAGATATCCACTTTCAATCAAAATCACACACCTTTTAAAATCACAATACATATCATCTTATTATATGTAGGAATAGTCGCATGTACATGAAAAAATATCTTTTACAGATTTCTCACTAGAAATAATTTATTTATGAATATTAATAAATCCTACATAAAATATATAATTCAGATATTATTTTTCATCACGATGCCAATCACTAATTGAATTATGAATGTATAAAATATATAATCAATATATTGCCATGAGTTATATACCACAGTGATTGTACAGGAATTGTGAAAATGAAACAGACTGAAATGACATTGGGTCAACTAGTGTCATGGTGTATTTTGTGAATTGGTTTCATTCTATCTATTCATTCCCTCACTATATTAAAGCGACACAATCAGGCTGAAATCATTAAAAAATCGGTGATTTTATTTTGGCTTCTTAATATAACCATATGATGTAAACATGTCCATAGACTAGAACTGAAAAAAAGTTTTTTATGTGCTGCGCATTTATCAGTTAAGCGAGATATAGAGACGAAATTTCTTATTTTGGACTTTCTTGTCCACAAAAATAAATACGGGAATTTCGTTTCTAATCTCGCTTAAATGACAACACATAAAAATAAAAACTTTTGCAGTTCTAGTCTATGAACATGTTTACATCATATGGTCAAATTAAGAAGCTAAAATACTTTCACACATAAACCATCCCCTTGGAGTTAGAAGGTGCTAAACTGCCACTTTGCAAAGTGTCACCTATGTACCTTCCAACTCCAAGGGGACGAAACCAGAGTCTGAAAAGTGTATCACAGAAAATACAAGACAAGCACCCAATGCCGGCTTAATGTTGGGCCAGAGTCGTAGATGGTGGACCATTAATAATCCAGCATTGACTCATGTTTTCTGGGTATGTTATTCAGTTTGGAACGTATTTTTATTGCCGACTGCAGGGCAGATCCAGAATTTTAAATTTTTTTGTCCTCACGCCAAAAATGATCACTTCAAGTGTCAAACAATTATTTTTTAGTTTTTTCAGCTAATAATCGTGGGTTTAAGCTCACCCGAATAAATTTGGAATTTCAAATGTTGATCTTGGGCAACTTAGAAGGATTTTTAAGCAATTTATTGAAAAAAAACAGGGGTCAAGACTACGCTGCCCCCATCTGGATCTGCCATTCGACGTTTGCGTGTTTTAAAACGTTGCGTTTGCAATAGAATATGTGTTTCAAAGTGGGTAATGGAATATACACTAAACAAACAGAATCGTTGAACCATCAACCAACAAAATAATAGATCACCTCATCACAGTTGATTTATCTTTGACTATATTCATTCTGATTCACCAACTTTAATTTTTCGTCCTCTTGGAATTAAAATGTGTTATTTTATATTGGTACACTTTTTAAAACAAAGAAGGCAATTGCATACACTCTATATGATATTATATCCCCGTATTTTCATGCGTGAAAGCGTAGTGGAATGATTGCAAATCTAGTGGAATGATTTTAAATCTGTTACGTTTCCATGTTTTTCGTCTGTAAACATGTCACCCTTTAGAATTATAAACAAATATTTCCCAATTTGTAAATTGTGAGATATTTCAATTATATAAATCATAGATATCCACTTTCAATCAAAATCACACACCTTTTAAAATCACAATACATAACATCTTATTATATGTAGGAATAGTCGCATGTACATGAAAAAATATCTTTTACAGATTTCTCACTAGAAATAATTTATTTATGACTATTAATAAATCCTACATAACATATATAATTCAGATATTATTGGTCATCACGATGCCAATCACTAATTGAATTATGAATGTATGAAATATATAATCAATATATTGCCATGAGTTATACTACAGTAATTGTACAGGAATTGTGAAAATGGAACAGACTAAAATGACATCGGGTCAACTAATGTCATTGGTGTATTTTGTGAATTGGTTTCATTCGATCTATTTATTCCCTCACTATATTAAAGCGACACAATAAGGCTGAAATCATTAAAAATTCGGTGATTTTATTTTGGCTACTTAATATGACCATATGATGTAAACATGTCCATAGACTAGAACTGAAATTTCCTATTTTGGACATGCATGTCCACAATTATAAATACGGGAATTTTGTCTCTAATCTCGCTTAACTGGTAAATGGGCAACACAAAATATAATTAAAAAAACTTTTGCAGTTCTAGTCTATGAACATTTTTACATCATATGGTCAAATTAAGAAGCCAAAATAAATCACCGATTTTTTAATGATTTTAGCCTGATTGTGTCTCTTTAAGCTGCTAACCATTGGAACAACCAGGCTCTGATTTTCACTCACCCTGGGCTGTAAATTTCCGTCGAACGAATTTTCTTTTGTAATATAGTTTTGTAAGATGTCTTGTTTTATAAATATTACATGGGGTCTTATATGGTACGCTCATCACACAATGTTGTATGCCCTGTAAATATTTCAAAGAGAAATCAGCATTACATTTGCTAATCTATATTTTGATTCAATTTATACACCATTTATTTATATGTGTCCCAACAAACACCAGACATTTACCAATGGTTGTTTCAATGTTGGGCCAGCGTCGCAGACGGTGACCCAACATTGAAACAACCATGTATACACAATATATTTATATGTCTCAACAAAGGCGACATAAGTTGTTTTAATGTTGGGCCAGTGTCGCAGATGGTGGGCCAACATTGAAACAGCCTTGGGTTGACATATCGTGATTATTTGATATGTATTTTATATATCTCTTACAACTCATTCTTGTGTCACCGTTTTAATATGTGATGAGTAATGACCACCTCTACTACTATTGGGTGATGTTTTTTTATATTCATGATAGATAATATTTTGACGTCCCCTCTCCCCTCTAGGTACCCGCCGTCCACGTCGTCAGAACGTGGCAGACGCTTACGAACAGCGCTGTCTTTGGCTGAGAGCATTGACGAGAGTAGAATGGTGGAGGTGAGGAGGAGGGCAAGAGAGAAGAGAAAAGAGATGGAGAAGGAAAGAAAGAAGGCAGTCAGGGCCGCGTACAAGAGACAGCGAGAAGCGAAAAGGACGAAAAATGTCTCCTTCAAGGTAAGGTGACAAGAGTATTAGTAAATAGTAATTGTGTTTTCACTGTAATTTCTCTAGGTTGCTTTCAAGCTGATTTCTAGACAATAACCAAGTACACCTCAGAAAAAATTACCCATTTAAAGATAATACGCTGCATCAATCAGATTTGAAAATGGTTGACTTTCACTTTGTCAAATCTGAATAATTTTCACTCACTTGAAGTAATAATTTGAAAGTTAAAGGAGCAACCCGTGGAAACGGTGAAACTTTATTATGTTGTTGTAGAAACCAGGAGAGGAGGACGAAGAGGGAATAGAAGAGGATCCGGTGGAGGGGCAGGAGGAGGAGCAAAAAATACCCACCTTCCAGGAGTCACTCAGCAACAAAGCGTGAGTATTCAGCCTTAATAACCCTTTAACATGTTCAATCTTTTTAATGTGAATATACGTAATTAATAATAATAATATAACGTAATTGTGTACTGCATTATATTATGTGATGAGTATATTCCCCTTATAATGTCCTGCCTTACATTGTGCTATGAGTATATTCACTTAATAATGTACTGTTTAACATCGCGTAATGAGTCTATTTACTTTATAATGCCTTACATTGTGTTACATCGTTTTACAGTGTGATGAGTGTATTCAAAAAGTATCTATCAGAGAATGACGGGCGTGACATAATTAACAAAGTAAACCTGTGCATGGACATCCAGACGTATCATGATATAGGAGAAGGGAAGAACAGCAAGGCCAAGAAAGACATGCAAGCACAGTATATATACAAGTGAGTGATAGATGTAGGAGAAAAAACAACAAGACCAAGAAAATAGCACAGTTCATATAAAATGCAATGAATATAAGAGAAAAATAAAAAAGAAAACATGAAAGCACATCTTATATATATAAGTAAGTGTTAGATATAAAAGAAAAGACCAGAATGCCATAAACGACACACAAAGATTATTTATTTACACGTGGTGAGTGATGTATAATAGGAGGAAGAACAGGAAGTCGAGAAAGTAAATTCAGTTTAATACAATGTAAATGTAAATACAATGTAAATACAGTTTAAATATAAGTAGGTGATGGATTTGAAAAAAGACAGCTAGGCTAGGAAAAATAAACAAGCTCAGTTTATATACAAGTAAGTAAATAACAAGACAAAGAAAGACATGCAAGCAAATTTATGTTAAAATGGTAAATATATAAGAAAATGATATCTAAAAAGCACGTATTATACAATTGTGCTCTGAGATAAAACAGTCGACACATATATCGATATATATATAAGTGGTTAAACAATTTATGTAGCGTGCTGGAATTAGCAAAGGGAAAACTATTTACCATGCGATGTTTCGAGTAGAGGCATTAAATCCCTCCAAATATTAACATGCCTGTAAATAATCGTTGTTTCTTAACATTTTGTAAACAGTAACTACATAGCAATCTGAGCTCATCAAAAAGTGTATATTGAAAATAGCAATAACACTTTTTCTTTTCAAGAAAACATGAGCATAAATCATCTGAAATGGTGTTTGTAGGAACTACATTACACAGACTAATGTGGGATAAAAAATAGTAGCTATAAAAACAGTCACTACATAGCAATCTCAGCTCAGCAAAAACTATATATTGAAAATAGCAATAATACTTTTTTCAAGAAAACATTAGCATAAATCATCTGAAATGGTGTTTGTAGGAACTACATTGAGCAGGGAGCACGTAAGAGAGTTCTGCTTCACGAGAAGGTGTACGCCAAAATAAAGGCTGAAAAAGAGCGGCCCAAGACACCGTCCTTGAAAGACGCGCGCCACAGTATCCTGCCATCCATAGAGGAGCAGTTCAAAACGTTTGTCGAGGTGAGAATGCATTGTCATCTGGGTACTAAAGGTCCTTTAACCTTTACACCGCTGAAATACTTGATATATATATCTCAACATATTTATGTGTCTTTGCCGATTTCCATTATGTCCGTTTGCCGAATTAAAAATCTGATTGTATGATGTATATCTAATTTGAAACTACATGTAATATTTAAGACTGTGGCTATACTTCTTTCTGTCATATTTTTGTTTTCCGAATAATGTTTTCATGTGAATTTTCCGACACAAACATTGGACACTACCCCAACATTGTTGATGTCTCTTGTTTACTGGTTTTGGATATGAGTAGAGATAGATAATTATTGTCAGAAAGTCTATGCAGTCTTCTATGTTCCCTTAAAATAAACATAGTAATACATTCGTTGCAGTGTACAGTATAATAAAAACAATGATATAAAGTATATTTACACTTATCAACTTGCTAAGGCGACATTATGGGTAGCATGGTAAATCTGAGATAATATTATAAAAATCTAATTACACACTTACATGATAATTGCACTTGGAATTCAAAAGTTCAGAGATAAAATAACTGCATATTATTAGGATGGTATCCGTGACATTTTTTCCACTACAATAACGTCATGTTGGTTAATGTTAATATATTGTTGAAAGTCTTGTGGTAACACATTTGTCAATTTCTGCTTGATTGTTCCGATCAACATCATTTAAATTCGTAATTACTGTGTTTACAAACCAATGTTGATCATCATGGCTGTGGTTCACATTGTCACCTCACTCACAGCGGCATATTTACGGTGGCTTTTTAGGGCCACCACAATTACAAGTTACACGTTGTCAAAATGAAAGTTATTGTTGTCTCGATACAAGTTAGATCTGTAGAAATTCAAGTTAATGTTGTCTAACTACATCTTACCTGATTGAATAACAAGTTAAATTTATCTTGTATTTCGACAAAAAACAGCTTGTGTTTCAAGAGCTATAACTTGTGCCATTTGGGGCCATGTTACAACATGCAAATGAACTTTGTCCCAGTATTAGCTTCTATTTCTACAGGTCTAACATGTATCGCTACACAGCTAGCTTGCATCATCATCTTATTTTCACACATGTAGAACTACACATTAGCTGGCCTCGAGGAGGGGGGGGGGGGTTTGACGATAATGTATGTGATCCATGTCGCGGGGGCCATTCGTTGACAACACATACCACAGATCGCAGCATTCTAGATGTCGGTACAGCGTAAAAGCTACAATGTATGTGTGCGTAATGAAAGCAAGGGACTGTTTCAGGTCAGCTATCATGCTTATCTAGACCCGTTGTAGGATGAATCATGTTGACGATGCTTCATGCGATACGCGGTGTGGAAATACATGTTATAAAGTTGAGAAAAAAATTATCACTGAGAAGGGAAAACACATGGATTGGTATTTCGCGACATGCAAGTTGAAAGTTGTTGGAATACAAGATAGTGTTGCTAATATACAAGTTGTTTTTGTCGAAATACAAAATAATTTTAATAAGCACTTAACTTGTTTTTCAACAATTCTAACATGTATTTTACCAGAGGTAAGATGTAGTTCGACAACATTAACTTGTATATCTACAGGTCTAACTTGCATTGCGACAACTATAACTTGTATTTCCACAATGTCTAACTTGTATTTGTGGTGGCCCTAAAAAGCCACAGTACAGATTAGTGAGGCTGTGTGTTCCCTCATGGAACATATCGTCAGCCATCATGGCGCCGTGACTCACGTTATCAATGTACTCACAGTTGTTGGACCACTGTCTGCGATGCTAATCGACACTCAACCAACATTGGCTCAACGTCTCTTGTTTGCTTGGTATGTCATCCTACTTTATAATATTCCCCACAGGTACACGCCGAGGCGTATGGTCTAGACAGCTCCTCAATGGGTAACCTATCTAAGGTGGACCTGGCAATGCATTCTAACGACCCATCACTGCTTGGAAATTGGAAGGGAAAAGGAAAAGGTCCTAAGGTAGTATGAATAACAATACCAGACCGTGTGCTGCTTGATTTACTTAATTTACAATAAATTTTGTGTGATTGAATTTACAAAAACAATTTTGGTTTTGCTTAAAGTGTCGGTGAACAATTTCAGCGTGTATTCGCATTGATCATTGTTTTGTTTATGTATTGTTTTGCAAAAAATAACACCACACATACAATTACACCCACTTTATCTGTACCTAATTAATGTGACACCTAAAATCATGTGAATAACTAGACTTCTAACGCACTAAATCCTGGGTGTCACGAGCTCAGAGGCCTACAATGCACCAACATATCGACCAACATATATAGCATCATAAGAAAACTATATATTGATGATGGAAGTATAAAAACGATTTGCACTCTCAAGAGTCCAAGCCCAGCTCACTGGCTCAGCTCACCCTTAGAGTACTGAGCTAAGAAATTTAAATTTTCAGCCACTTGAAGCTGTGTATCGCTACCGCGATCCACAAGTTCAAGTGACTAAAAATTTGTGTTATTTGTGAAATTCAAATCCCAACATATATCAGTGTTTCAAGATTGAAAGCATATTTTATTTTTAACAACTGGTTATACAGGTTCTAATAAAAAGACAGAATGTGTACTGTAGTTGACATCAGTGTTCTAAGAGTTAACCCAACAGACACACGACGTTGATTCAACGTTGGTTTAACGTTGGCCCAACGTCTACGACGCTGGACCAGCGTTAAACCAACATTGATTCAACGTCGAATGTCTGCTGGGAAGTCACCTTGGATTTATGTCAGTTTTAAGTTCACTGTTTGAGTGAAATTTGCTCACGTGTTGATATTTAAGACAACATTCGGTTGGTGTAACCGGGGCCTGGTTTTTAATAATGATGCAAATAGTAGAAGCTCCATTGTACAAATTGAACGGTCAATTATTACATCAGAATGGCCTTGAGGCATGTCGCATGTACTTTCATCGATGGTATATTTATTTCTCATTGTATGTAATGATCACATATGATAATATAACTTCCCCGCGGTTTTAAGGTCGATTTAGTCGTGTGATTCCCAATGTGATTTTTAATTTTAACCTGCATGTTGTGTTGATACATCACTGTTTTGAATCACGTGTGTTGTACAATAATTGACCTTTAACCCCACCCTAATACATTTTGTTTCAGGTTATTCAACGTTCTATCATTCAGTTTTGTACAACCATTCAATGTTAATTTTACACTAATGATACAAATATGGGTCATACCTTGCATTCTGCCTTTGTCGTTGGTCTTGATTTGAAAAATACTGACCTTCAATTTATTCGTTGTCTTGTTGTATTTTTAGTTTGTATTAATTCACTTGAAGCTGGAATTTCCAGCTCCAAGAGACAAAAATTAAACTTAAGACTCAAATTGAATTATTTGATTAACTTTGAATTTATCAAACATCATTTATCAATTTCAGTGGTATTTGATTTGATCAGAGCTTGACAACGTATGAATGTATACTAACAGGACACTCAGACAGTGATTTTGACCGTACTTTGAAATACCTAATTCTCTAGCAATCACTCGTTTCATGTTAATACCTCTAATCCTCAATTGAACTACAGAAATCAACAACATTTGATGGTTCGTAAAAACAACATTTATATAAATATCAGGAAGCCTTTTTTTGCAACTGCAATTATCCGCCTCAATTCAATTATTTTGTTGAACATTAGCAATAGATACATTCGGGAAAAAAATCCTTTGGCTTCAAGCTAAAATAAAATAAGTGACAGTTTAATTGAGGATTGCGGTACATGTACAGGGTTCTGCCGGGGGGCGCAGCGTCAGCTGGAAGAGCAGTTCTTCCAGGACTCGGCCAGCTTCCCCGGAAGGTCCAGAGCTGGTACCATCAGCGCTGCTTAACTTCACCTACACACAGTCTGATTTCAATAAATCTAACAAACGTAGCAAAAAGGTTCTGGGACCGGCTGGCGGCAAGGAGATATCTGATGTTTCTGGCGCACTTGGTACTGAAAAGTCAGAGGTAAAAACTAAATATTATATGTTTAGTACATGCAAAATATATCGTCGTCTGGAGCTTAAAGAGCCTTGGCCATTTCAGTGCGGGGATCGATTTTAGACATCTGACGTCTAAAGTCATTCCTCGCATGGAAAGAATTAAATATTTATAATGGTCGTATACCCATAACATAGGTATTGAAATGAAGCAGAAAGAGCTAACTGAGACATTTCTGATTTTAAATTGAAAAACCCCTTGGCCTCCATGTTTTATACAAACATATATCAGGTTTGTAAGGGTTAAGTGTAACTTTAAAAAGTAAACAATGCTCAGCACCCTTCTCCAACAGCTCCCTCACTCAACTCAATCACTGGGAATGCTGGCACCGTCTCTGGATAATGGCAAATTACCAATCCCAGGTCACGGTGTTGGCATGTTGCCAGATCCTCTCAGCCCTTAGCTTATCTGGTTTTAAAACTTGTCTGAAAACTAGTTAAAGACCGATGTAATACCATTTAGAATTAAATTAATTCAAGAGACAATTTTACAATCCTGTAAGTGAACGGAAATAAGAGGAATACTACATGGCCATCTTGATTTTTGCTAATAGAAATAATTCACCCCCAGACGACGATATAGTGATATTTATTCACATGCCTGTCACTTCAAAAACACTGACATTCTTCATAGTTCACGAATTCAAAAATAGATGTACCAGCGCATGATATAGTTGTAAGCTTTGCAATAATTGAAAAGAAATGCATGTGATTGCCTCCTCAACAGTTTGTTAGTTGTTAGTTGTCATTTTAAAAAAGCAAGTTGCTTAATCATTTTAAATATACAATTATATGTATTTTTTTCGTTATTATTTTTCTTATATGTCTATGAGTGCTGGAGAAAAAACACAACAAATATAACATCCATAAATGAACTAAATCAGGTTACAAATTTCAACCACAATTTTTTACGTCCCCCCAGCGTTGCTTATATGCACTGCCCATACTGCAGATTTTGAAGATTTTAACCATTTCCTTGTCTGTGATTGGTCTATTCCAACTTGTGTCAGAAGGGTGCTGCTAATAGGCAAAACGGATCAAAGATATCAGTGCCGTTGCATTGCAGCAGGCTACACTCTACACTCTTATGTGTTTAATCATGTTAATCATGGCAGTCACACATGTGGTAAATTTATGTGACTAATGGGAATATCCCAGCGAACATGTTAGTTTATTCATGGACCAGCGTGGGATACATTGCATATCATGTTTTCAGGAATGAGCGATAATAGGCCCACAGCTGGATCAGATATAAATTCTGATCACTTTAAGGTGTGGGTAGCGCCAATGAGAGATATCGGAATAGGGGGATTTGATTTTTTACGATTAGCCTTCCTATTTTAATTGTTGTTGTGTTTCTTTAAAAGAACCCATATACATACTCGTAATAAATAACATAAATTATTAATTTTCTTAGTCATATTTTGGCAATGATATGATGGTTGTGATGGTAATGTTGTAATCACTTTTATAAAGGAAACATTGACGAAAAACAGACGGAAGGTACCAACTGATTGATTAGTTATTTATCTTTTTTGCATACTTTCCTTATGATAAACTTTGCAGAAATAATATTCCATAAAAAATAGGATTATGACTTTTTCAATGGCTGCTTGTTATTTGCTAAGGCTCATTTCGACTGTTTGGTAACATGAGAGTGTTAAATAACCAATCCTACGCTCTAAAGCATTTGATAACATTGAGTTTTTGAAGTCACTCGATGTCAATTTTAATTCTGTTTGCTTGTTTGAAGTGTTTTAACTAATGATATGATAACAGCAGCAAATTACATGACATACGGATATGTGTAATTATGACAAACTGGAACCAACATTTTCATACACTTTTTCTGACTGAAGATACAAAAACAGATGCACAATTTACAATGGTTTATTCTTTATGAAAATGAAACATTCATATTAATTCAAAATAATTTAAATTGTCACTAATGATATGCACTGTTTTAAAAATACATCATCACATCTACTTCATTTTAAATCTGTTAAGTGAGTACATTTTTCTCTTGCTACTGGTGAAATGGCAAGTTAAGAAATAATAATTTGACATTTATAAGAGACTGACAAGAGACATTATTATATAATACCATGACGTTTTGACTAACTTTCGAATTAATTCTTTATTTTTGGTTTGATATAACATGTTTGATATAACATGTTGTTTTTTGGTTTGATAGCATGCTAACATGTCTTTTGTGCATCATCACTTGTTTCCTAAAGTCTGAATTTCTCACTCAGTGATAATAAACGTAGACATGGGGATACAGCTCTATCATAACTCATGACCGAAGTTAAATATTGTACATGTCCTTATATTATAATAATAATTCATATTTATTTTGAGAAAGTTATTAACAAAGGATAAGTCAGGAAGAGTTTTTTTGTATTAACACTTAATCGGTTCTATACAACATATTAGTAATTGCAATGTCAATGTTCTCACAATAATTTAATTATTGTTATCCTTCCTCGTCATATTTTTATTGAATAGGAAAACCGTTTTGCTAAGAGGTCATAAATAATGTTTAAATTCAGTATAATTCTGTAAAATATTCAACTTACGGGCACGTATGCAGTAATTCATATATCCCAGAACGTTCACCCTGCGAAATATAATAGGATGTGTAGTAGAATGTCATGTAAAGATTAAGAAGATCATACTCGACATTTATAAAAATAAAATGTATGGACATTTCATTACCACCTGAGTGACAATTTACAACATTTATACTAATACAATGTCGTAACCGGGTGTTTGTTAACATTAACACACTAATCTATCACCAGAATGTGCCAAACCCTAACCACCAGACGAGCCCCTCACCGAGCACAGACACTCGCACCAGTACGACCACCACAATGCACTCCAGACAAAGGAGTGTAACTCGTAACCCACGTAAAAAGGTAGAATACCTACTACACGGAAAACAGCACATTATGTTGATGTGGAGACTTTAATGTTTAAACTTGAACTCGATTAATAAATGTATATGTGAGAGCTTAACAACACACTTCTAACTTGCTATGAAAACTTTAGTTTTGTAGAATTATGTATTCTGTAGTTAAGTTTTTTGTTTCAACTACTTACAAATACGTACGACTGTACTCAATTTCAAGAATTGGGTATAGCACAACGGCTGAAACGTGAACAAAATTTGACACATTAAAGTCTCTAGATTCATAGATTGATCACCTCTACTACTATCTACGATCATGCCTGCACTTATTTATAAGTATCATAAGCATTCTTCCACTGTGCACATAAATACACTGCTTTCACTTCAAACATACATACGAAGCGTGAATCACATGGTGATAATAATTTTGCTCACACTATTTATATAATGATTTTGTACAAAATATGTATTTTTTCTGTACATTCACATGGTCAAAAAATGCATGTAATATGTGAATAAATGTAAATTTTGTCACAAAGAAGTACAATTTGATCCCACCTCTGACACCAAATATTAATCTGATGATTCTCTCATAACGTGATCTGATTAACGTATATTTATATGAAACCAACCGAGCAAACACGACACGTTAACACCTATTGTGTTTGTTGGGAAGGGATTAGGTAATTATATGTGCTTTATAAGACACTCTCAGTCTCACACACCTGCACTGCTGCTGTCTACATGTATTGCACTGACTGTACTATTTTTGTGCTGTTTTGTGTTTACAACATTTTTTTTTCTATTGCAGCGGTTATTTTGTTTTGTAAATAACACAGATTTCATTATGTATCAGTAGTACATATGTGAGGTCACATTTTAATATTTTTATTTCAGCCGAATTTTACCCATATAGTTTTTTAATACTATCATTGTCCACCTGCCTTATTAAAATACTGGTAGGTCAATTAAGCTTAAAGCATGTGCATATTTTTAAATAATATGTCAAATCTAATATATTTTGAGGTATATTATTGAAAGATGATTTTTTAATATATACTTTGAATGTTTTATAGAATGGAATGCATGATGAGACATGACTCAGAAATATTAACAACAAATGTTACAGGATGTTGCAACTTTTATCTATATATGTTAATGTAGATGGTCAAACTACGGCAAATATAATGCTCTCTCTCACGTATTTTACTCAAACATATTTTATCCTCAAACAATTTGACAAAAGAGAATCAAAGCTGTTTGGCTCAGTCATGAAAACCCTGGATACACTGACGTCATGGCGACTCCAAAAATCCGATGAGAGACACATGGTGACTTAATCAGGAACTGTTCCTTTTAAAGATAAAAGTCATCGTCTCAGAGAATTTGTCAATATGGCTATATGTATGATCATCTGATTGAGCTTCTTAAGCTGATACAGTATACTAAATGGACGATATCTAAAACCATAGTATTTAAACAATATTATTCAGAACATTATATTACGCTGAAAGTATTGATAGAGATGGAAATATTGAATTATATATATGGTTTTTTTCTGTTTATATTATGAAGGTAAGCATATACACAGATTGAGTTTTATTTCCATATTTTTATGATCCTTCGTGTTAATAATAAAGACATAATCTACTGTTAAATAGTGCATGCAATACCCTATTGGAAACTCAAACTAAATCAATCAATCATTTTGTAAATGGAAAATTCAATATCATTATTACGAATAATCGAATATTTTTTAAATTATATTATCTGAGAGCAAATTGTCATAGATCAGTTATCATGCTGAATATTCTATAGTTCACTGAGACATAAATATGGTGAAATCGATTATATTTTCTGAAAAGGTATTAATATACTACAATCTATGCAACAAATGGACTATGTTTAACATGTTTAAATACAGATAAATCTGAACAAGACATAAACGTGTTATCACATGCTTTCACAGTAATTTAAAGCGTAGCAAATATACTTTTCTGCCACATAACTACAATTTATTGCTACAAAAATCTGCCCCAAAAAATTTAAGTAGGTCAGGAAACAATAATTTTATGCATATAAAGTATAATATATATTTATAAATATTACTTGAAATTTAAATGTAATTTAAATGTAATTGAAGTTTCTTTGAGTTATGCGTGACGTAAGCAAGTAATTTATACACAGCATGTTAATCTGTATGTATATTACACGTACCTTGACCCTTTCAGCGGCGGGGATCCATTCACGTTAGTTTTTATGCTAAATATTATAAAATTGGAAAATGCAAAAAAGGGGTTGCAAAGAACTTTAGTGTATTACACAAACTTCTACTACATATATGTATGTTTTGTGTTAAGGATGGTCGTGCCCAGCCCACTAACGACGATAAGCTAGAGCTGATGGTTCACCTGAACCAGGCGGCAGCCGGACAGTTCCCACAGCAGATGGTGTACTTCTACAAGTACCTGGTCAAACATGGAACAGACGATGGATGTCCTCTCATTGATAAAGATCTCTTCTTCTACTGCGAAATACTAAAGTTTAAGGTCAGTCATCAATGCTAATATTCAAGGTCAAAATATCAGTCATTCCAGATCTAATATTCTAATCAAATTTAAGACTGTGTTGTATAAACTGTGTCTATTCTTCATCATATGTTATCAAATGAACTAACGTTTTTAATATAAATAGAAAAAAAATGACACAAACATAGCCTATCTGTATTTGTACCACAGGAAATGCATAGACTTAAAAGTGAGCTATTTTTAACTCAACATTTCTATAGATTTATAATTATTGCTGATACATTAATACGGTAGTTGTAATTCCTATGTATCAACGGGTCGTATTTGCCATTTTAAAATCAAAGAGGTTTTTAAATTATTTGATGCTACCTTTCCAATTATAGGCATGCAACCATCAATTTGCTGATGAAGAAATGCTGAAGAGGAAAACTCAGTCTATATTAGATGTGTACCTGGACTCAAGCTCACCTCCTACATTACAGGTGGGATATTATCATATTTGTACACAGTTTGAGTAGTGAGGGGTCCAACAGATGTGAATTTAGAGATATTCTTCTCTCTACATTAATTTAATCTAATCTTCTAGTATTTACAATATTTATATAATTAATGTGATCTAATTTATTTAACATAGGTATAATTCATCTAATAGTATCCTAATAATAATATATCCGACTAAATTTAAAATGAGAAAAATAAATCCATAAACTTACTGGTGAAAAGTACAAGTGCTAAATACGACACTGCAATAAAATACTGGTGGGTTTTTTTCAGATTGACATACCGTCAGACATTCAGCAGAAGACTGTACGAGCCGCTCAGAAGTACATACAGGGAAAAGAGGTGATCGCCACAGTGTTTGATGAGGCTCAGTTCTGTGTGTTTAAGGAGCTGCTGCCTTACTGGGCGGGATTCACCAGGAGAACAACCACAGACTCAGCCAAAACGCCATGTAAGTGAAATATTATGACGTCACAGTATACTAATTATCATTATGACCATTATGAAACGTCATAATGTATTAGTAAGTAACTAGCTTTACCCAGTCCTCACACAGGTCTCTGTGACGTGTGATGTGTATGGTACGCCCCTTCCCTCTTGTGTACACAGCACCATAAACCTGTGCTGGTACGGGTCCTGCACACCTCCCTGGCATGATGTTTATGGTGTAATTCCCTCCTTTATGCAGCGTTCATTCGAACACTGCATTGACATAATGGCCGCTTTAAATGCATTCAAATATAAACCATCACAATAAGTGTAAGTAAGATAATTTTAGTAATCCACTAAAATTAATCGCTGGCAATGGGGCCATTTCCAGTAATACTAATAGCTAGATAACATGTCGCTAACCATACATTCGCTTTAGATTCCTTGTGGCGTGGACATTTGTATGTGTTAACCTACATGACAATCATCACCAGGCCCTCGCATCCCTGCGTGTCATGTTTGCTGGGCCCGTTGTAGAGCCTGCCTTACTTGGTTTCTGAGCCCTAATTTGTGGGTGCTAATCAGCGGAAATCAATTAGGCTAATTTAATTTAAATGTCCATGAGAGCCACCGTTTGGGTTGGGGCCTATGTTTGTGCAAAATATGAAATCGATCCATTAACGACAAATAATAAATATTAATAACATTAATAATAAATAGTTAAAATGCACCAGTGACGTCAATTTATTGTTATGTCAGTAGGCCTTCATTCGGATCCACGAATCTACTGTTATTTTTAATACTGGCCACGTCGTGCACAATATACAGATTTTATCTTGCTAATGTTTCATGGTTTACCATGCTGACAATGACATTGCGTTTTTCTATATCAAATCTTGAAACACATGTACATATTTTGTGTATTCTAAGTCAAAGAAAGAACTCAATTACGATAAATTCGCAGATCCGAAAATCGTCTCCTTGGAGTTAGAAGGCGAAGGCGAAAAACTGCCCCTTTATAAAGTGGCAGTTTAGCACCTTCTAACTCCATGGAGACGATACATTCGGATCTACGAATCTATCGAATTTCGTTCATTCTCATTGATATAATACAACTTTTCTATTTCCAGTAACAAAAGTGCAGCGGCAGCGTTTGAAGCGCCTTGAGGAGTTTCTGGCTCTCAGACCGCCGTCTGCCAAGCGAGTGATTCTGCCGGCTATACCGCGCGGTACGTCTGTCGCCGCCTTCAGCTACTCACTCAACGACGGCATCAAATGGATGGTAAGCTAAAACAAAAAATGAGAAATTATAACAATTTGAGATTAAAAAACCGGCAAACACCGAGCGATTACCCCCGTAAACACAAAACATTTGTATAGTATGTATACAATGTTGGAACAACGTCGAAGACATTGGTCCAACATGGTATAAATGTTATACTGGGGCCCTAATGTTGTTCTAATGTTGAGCCAGCGGCATTAAACCAACATTAGGCGAATGTCTAGTGTTAACTCTGTGAGCTATATAATAAGCTATATAAACAATTCTGAGCTATGCTTAGTTAGCCTCTGAGACGCTGGAACTAGTGAAACATGCATGTTTTCAAGCATGTTTTAGACAAATTACCCCTTAAACCGCTAAGCACGATTCTAGTCGTTTTTAATTGTTTTATTAGCTGATCAAATCACTGCCAGCACGGTTAGTGGGGATGGAATGAGTGTTTTGACATCGAGATTTGCAAATGTTTGGTCCGAAATTAAATAAATGTGAGTAATTTTCACCCACTTGAAATTGTGGATCTCGGTATCAAAACACAACTTCAAGTTGGTGAAAATTTAAATTATTTAATTTAGCGGTTTAATTAAGGGTTAAATATCACTGAATTTGATAAAATCAAATATTTCAATTTCAATTTTTCATATGAATATTTCTCGTCATTTGGAGCTTCCAGCTTCGAATGAATGAAAAACATTATTAACAAACAATTTAGCACCACAAAATGTTAACGTTGAGCCAGCGTCGCAGACGGTGAATCAACGTTAAACCAACAATTTTCTCAAAATCCATGATATAGTCTAGGTACTGTAGCTAAGATAACCAGGGCTATTCTATTTCAACAGGGGTCTCATGCCACTGTGCTGCAAGCCTCTTGCTATATATTAAAATACTTATATTTGATGCTTATATTCCTTATGCTGTTAATGTATTTTATGCTAGTAACACATAGTTTAACAACACATAACTATTAAAAGACTTTGAATATCATTTTAGCCAGTTTCTTTTTGCTCAGTTTAGCGTCCGTATTGCTGTAGAAATATAGTTTAAATGTAGTTGCTTATTTACTCAAGTTCAATATGATTATTACTATGTACACTAATATTATTTAAGATCAAATATAAACCCTTTGAATACATGTCGTCTCCTTGGATATGAAAGGGTGTATTTGCCACTTCACAAAGTGGCAGATACACCTTTTATATCCAAGGGGTATCCAATGGTATTTCGAGAAGATACACAACAAAGACATAAAATGCTTGTAAGATCGTGACATTTGCACAAAAGTTGAAATTAAATATTGCTGTATAATACCGTCGCGACGTTCTCAAATATAACAAAAAATAGTTTCTGGTGTGCAGGCAATATTATTGATTTGAAAAATATATATATATTGTACGCTGCACAGAATCTACAAGGCGGGGTCAGTATAATTAGTATGTTGTGCTTGTGAAAAAAAATTATATGAAAAAGAATATCATCTTTTAACATACAAAGTGTCATATGTGGGTATATAGGCCTCCCACTACACTTTAGCTGCTAAAGGACGATATAAATAGGTTGAAGATGTAAAACATCGTATGAGAAAAATGGCGGGTCTGGTGGGTACATGGTGGGTGTGACAGAACCATGGTGGGTGTGACAGAAACATGGTGGGTGTGACAGAAACATGGTGGGTCAGACAGAAACATGGTGGGTCAGACAGTAACATGGTGGGTCAGACAGAAACATGGTGGGTCAGACAGAAACATGGTGGGTCAGACAGAAACATGATGGGTCAGACAGAAACATGGTGGGTCAGACAGAAACATGGTGGGTCAGACAGAAACATGGTTCGTCTGGCGGAAACATGGTGGGTGTGATAGAAACATGGTGGGTCTGGTGGAAACATGGTGGGTGTGACAGAAACATGGTGGGTGTGACAGAAACATGGTGGGTGTGACAGAAACATTGTGGGTGTGACAGAAACATGGTGGGTGTGACAGAAACATGGTGGGTCTGGCTGAAACATGGTGGGTGTGACAGAAACATGGTGGGTGTGACAGAAACATTGTGGGTGTGACAGAAACATTGTGGGTGTGACAGAAACATGGTGGGTCTGGCAGAAACATGGTGGGTGTGACAGAAATATGGTGGGTCTGACAGAAACATGGTGGGTGTGACTAAAACATGGTGGGTTTGACAAAAACATGGTGGGTCAGACAGAAACATGGTGGGTGTGACTAAAACATGGTGGGTTTGACAGAAACATGGTGGGTCAGACAGGTACATGGTGAGTGTGACAGAAACAAACAAACCTGGTAAAATGGCAGGTACTACCCTTCAATATCCAAGTGATCATTTTATAGTGTTTTAGATACGAAGTTTTACACATTCACTGTCAAAATAATTGTACGTGTTTTCAATCAACGCATACGTTTTACACTTAGGATTGCACATTCAAAGTGTGTGTGTAGAGAAGATGAAATTTTGAAATATTCCAATCGTGTTTTTTTATAATTTTTAAACATAGTTGAAGATGTGTAGGCCTATTGTACTTTCGTACTACTTTCTTTTGTACTCGATATTGATTTTTTGTCATTGCATCAGCAGAAATAGACGACGGGTATTTAACTGAATAGACGACTGAAATAGACGAATGATGCCGTATTCTCGTACAAGTTACGATATATCGTATGCTTCTGATTGGTCGAGATGGCCATCTCGACCAATAGGAAGCCTACGATATATATCGTGACAAAAAATGTGCAGACGTCTATTTCTCAAATGTTGCATCGCAGTAAATACAATTTACAATGAATGACACTTCATGTGCAGCTAACCCACCTTCATTGTATCATATGTAAATCGCTACTTTATTTCTCATTCAGTGATTGTAGTGATTTTAGCATATCACAATGTGACCTAAATGACCGTACAGGTCGAAAGTGGCGTTAAGAACCATATCACATAATTATATAATACTTACGCCTTCTACTTACTAGGATTTTTGAAAAAAAAATGTTTTTAGAATAGACAGGTCCTACTCAGAATGCTCGTAAAATTATGGTTCTAGAGCTAACATTTAATTGATCAGAATCAAATATTTTTTTCCAGAAAGTGTCAACATTTAAAGGCCATCGTGATTCTTTCGATCTGGTTTTGCGAGTGTTTTTATTAAAATAATTATTTAAGTAATTAAGTATTTGAAGACTAAGAATAGAGTAGTCGATCCGAGGCATTTTTATTGTGCCCTTTTTTATTATAAATCAAGCACACGATAATTTATAAAAGCTAGAAAATCGCAGTTGATAATTGATTCACACACAGGTTAATAAATGTAACCTTTATTCGTTTTAATTGTGAAATGTGTTTTATAGCAGACTGAATGAAGAGCGAATCTATGTGTCATTTTGTAAGCCAAACAATATAACACTATAATACATATATCTTAGCACAACATTGGCTTGATCATGCACCAATGTCCAAGACGTTTGTACATCATCCCTGGTGCAATTTTGTGTTTGGGAAGACGGTTCACGTGGCTTCTTTTGTTCAAACTGATTCTTGCTGTGTGGTGACGCGTTCAACGGTGATGAGTGCTATGTGTTTTGGAAACATTAAGATATGAATGTTAAATGACCCTGGTCGCTACGTTTACGCATACCCAATACAATGTATATCATACATATAGCCTAATAGTATATTGCTTACAGTTGTTTTATGTGGGTGGTCGATTTTTAAAAATGCAAAGTGACTGCTGGAATATAAGCGTGTACTGCTCAATAGCGAGTCCCAGAAAGTATTATCATTTTGTTATTTATTGTTATCTTATGGTGGGCCTACTTTGTTTATGTTTTGCAAATATGCGTAAATGTATAGATCATGGTCATTTAACATGTTTGATTCAAAAGTCAGCTTACTATATATTCGCATCAGCAAACTTTATCATTCAAAACTGATTCATTTTTAGTGGCATTTTTGATTTGCAGTGTTTTAAGGTCAAACGTGTCTTCAGTAAGAAAATGTGTGAATGTTTGGTGTCTGTTCTGACATCTAACTATTTTACACCCACTTGCCATTGTGGATCACGGCACCGAGTTAACCCTTAACCCTTTCAAGCCCGAATTTACCATAGTCATCTTCATCCACTGCCGCAATTCTCGACTTGTAGTGGATGAAGATGATTTGATGTGGGTGGAAAATAAAAGAAAATTGCCATGTATTCGTAAACCAGTTTCATAGAAATTTTCATTCTAAAGCCATTAGTTGTAGGGAAATTAAGTCTGTTTTTATGAATGTAAAATGATTATTTAATGCATCGTGAGGGCTTAAAGGGTTGAAGCGTTGAATTAAATAATTTAAATGTTCACCGAATTGAAGATGTGTCTCGCTACCGCGACCCACAACTTCCAGTGGGTGAAAATTACTCATGTTTGTTTAATTTTAAATCAAACATTTACAAATGCTTAAGCACTCATTTCGTTATCACTTATGATGATTTCAAATTGAAAAAAAAACCTTTGGTCTCCATGGTTTATATAAAAATACGTCAACGCTTTAATGGTTAGGTAAAAATTTACTAAGTTGACGCTTTATGAGCTCGACTTGAGTTTTTGTATGCGATGTTGGTGAAACGTGTGCAAGAAATAAGTATGCAATTATTAAATGCGTGATCATATAACAAGTCACATGATTGAGTGCTCATTATCACGTGATCTTATAACGTTTGTACCACACTGTTCAGGCCAATGACGGACATCCAGGGGTAAGAAATGCACCAATCACGTGTGATTGTTTGTTACCATATAAACCTATATATATAATATTCACGGAAACCTACATATATTTTGTCATTCTGTTTTCCCAGGGTGAAAGAAGCATCCACATGTGCCATTCGTACTCACAAATTACAATATAGTAATATTCCTAAATGCTTGTTTTAATGACTTAATATAATTACAACAATGATTTTATTCATATGTATTCATCTTGAATTTGAAAGGGTGTAACTGTCACTGTCACAGAGTGGCAGTTACACCGTGTCACGTCCAGCTACGTACACTCTTCAATGTCAATGGTGACAATATAATAACATCTATCTTCTCTATAATCACATTAAATTTAGCTTGCAATTAAGTTTATAATAGACACATATTACATTGCTTTATAATTATAATTACATATTTTTTATCTGAGTTCAATTCAAAATTACATCTCTTATATTTTCCATTTACATTGTTATTATTTGAAGTAACCATGGAATTGTGCAGATGCTCTTTGCCCTGAGAATGTACAAATTACACATTACACAAACGACACCGTCTATACCTAAAGACTAATCTATTTGCCCAATCATTACTAATCTACCTGTCTTGTACTGTGTGTGCATTTGGTATAAATCCCGTGCACTGTTCAACACACATTTATAATAACAATTTTGTCAAACTCTGGTTAGTACCCTGAAATATTGTTCCACAATATGTTACATAACCTTGCCCTACACATTACTAATCTTCCCCCGATACATAAATATGAGACAACTATTCCTTCTTTTTCTCAAGTGTAGCTGCCATTTTTCTCGTTGGACTGTTTGACATTTTCTCTGAATGGGCTGTTGCTTTATTTCTTCTCAAATGTGGCTGCCATTTGTTAGATAAGATAATAGTGTTCCTATCCTTTTTTTAAATGGTGACTACCATCGTCCCTTTAATAACTACGTGGCTATCATCTATCTTTTTTTCTCAATTTGGGCTACCATCTTGTTTTTTTTCAAACCAGTTGCTGGCATATTTCCTTTTCTAACTAACCATCTTTTTTTCTCCGTTGGGGCTCGCATCTTCTCTCAGTGCTGGATATCCTTTCTTTTGACTGTCTAACTGGTGGCTATCATACTCTCTTTTCTAACTGTGTCTTCCGTCTATCTTTCTTTTTTTTCTTTCTTTTTTTCTTTCTTTCTTTCTTTCTTTTTTTATTTCTTTCTTTCCTTTTCAAACTAATGTGTATCATGTTTTCTTTTTTATACGGTAACTACCTTATTTTTGTCAAACTGGTGACTTTCACTGTTCTTTTTTCAACTGGTTATGATATTCATTTTACAATTCAGATTGGTTTGCTTTTATTCTGTCATCTTCCCTCATATGAGGGGTTGCAATCTCTGTTTTCTAAATAGTTTAGTTGAAGAATGTGTACAATACACTTGAATATGTCTACAATTGTCGAATATGAATTTATCTATCTTTTACCCTGTTGCAGAGTAATTGAGAGTAGTACTCTGTTTAGATTTATATGCTGTCTATGACGAGTGGTTTATCCTATAGACACAAATATTACGACCCCTTAGATATGAAAGGGTGTATCTGCCACTTTACCAAGTGGCAGATACACCCTTTCATATCTAAGGAGACGATTAGCCAAGGCACCAATCTCTTTTATGCACCACATGTGTGCGCTATTTTCCACCAGGGTATTTTACAACATCGCTCTAATTTTATTCACCTTGGTAATTGCGACAACAATTCACAAACTGATAAGAATGGCTGCTAGTGAAGAGTTTTCTGATATTTCAGTTCTCCAAGCATTCATTATGTAATACTTTTATACATACTAGTACTACAACAAAATAACAAAATATTTTTAGAAATTATGTTTTTTGAATGTATGATTATGATGATTTGGCGCGAAGCAGCTGTGACTTGACTATTGTATAAACCTACTAACATGCTACATTGCGTGTAATTATAATGCTGTACTAATAGCTTGTTCTAATTTGTCACGTTAGTTTTAATCTTTATGCACTCCTTGTATTTATGCACAATTAACCTGATATATTTTAGAACATTTCTTCAATTAAATGAAATATTACATAGGCCTTAATTACTTAACAAATGAGAAGGTTTCTGTACATTTTAGTTTAAAATATAATCTTTAACCATCTCACTTTTAACTGCTGCTTCATCTGTTTATGTGTTATTATTCTACATACAGGAACTATTGACACATTTTACAGTTTCAAATGTCTGAAAAACAACTTCATAAAATTTAGACATCTATTAAAGGTCGTTACGTTTACGCATGCATGTAACATCATCTTAAAGTCCACTTCATAACGTGGTATTGTATACACAAGAGGAGGTCGGACAGACAGCAATTACATTAAGCATAATTGCAACTATGAAACGTCAGTATTAACTAATCATTACATAACATCGTACATCATCACTGTATTGTGTTTTACATGCACAAACGTAATGTCCATGCCCTCTTAATACTAGAATGTTAGTTAGAACGATAATTTTATACACTTTTAACGTGTTGCTTCTGTCTCTTTATAACTGTTGTTTATTTCTAATCAATCTCTAGGAAGTCTATGATAGTTATCATAAATATTGTTATAAACTTGTCACTGATTCCCAACACTGAAAGACTAAAGTAATGTTGTGTTTTTTTCGCTGTAGGAGGTCGCCGCTATGGACTATGATGGTGACATTGGACGGGGCTCAGTAGCTGGCAGCCTCGCTTCGAATCAAAGAGCAAGCGTTGCAGGATCTACAACTGGATCTCTAAGGCAACGCCGTGTGAGCGTCATAGCAACGAACCCCATGATACCAAGCGAACTAAGCTCCAGATCAAACTCCATGGCAACGATAAAGGGATAAGGAGTATCATGCGGAGTATCGACCATCAGTGTCAATAATTTCGAAAAAAAGTATACATATTGCAAAAGCGCTTATAAATATAAGGGGTGAGAGTTTTCACAACTCCATACTGGCCTTCTACATTTTCGCTTTAAAGTATTTTCACCATTCCAATGTACATGATGTCACCGACAAGGTAACAACTTACTGCTATTATTATAGTGTCTGCTTATGCGACATATTATAGCGCAAGCGCCTTACAAACATGACGGCCTTTATGTGTCATCACACCTACCTGTAGGATATTACCTCAGAGGCCAAAGTAAGATATCACTTCGCATTATTGAATATGTTTGAAAACTCATACTACATTTATTGTAAACTGAAAAAGTGCCAAATACATATTGTGAGTAATATATAGTTCTAGTGTAATGTTTGTTGAATCTGAGAAGGAAGTGCAAGTAGACTATCCAATACTACTTTATCACAGCTAGTGAGATAAGAAATAATTGGACGTCATAACTGCATATCATATATTTTGAAAGCAACTGCGTAAAAGCATTTCTGTGATATATATTATAAAGTTATATCTATTATATTTTTGAGTGTATGCATTTTTTGCATTTTATTTAACCTATGATGTGCCAAAGAAATATTAGAATTTGATGTTATAGTCCCCGTACTTTTCATTGTAATGGATACCTCGTTTATTAATATAAATAAGCATATTTTTATAAATGTTGGGTCTATGTATTTGCCGGTTATTTTTTTTTAAAGGATAATTGAAAACTGAAGAAATTTACTATAGATGACTTCCTACGAAGCTTTCCATCTAACACTAGAGGTTGATTATATGTTCGGTAAATGCTGGGCCGACGTTGCAACATTAAGTCAACATTGGGTTAACTTCCCGTGTCTGCTGGATTCACAGAGGTGTAGACGTATAATATATCCGCTTTGAATGCATATGCGATTTTATAGACCCCTGTGTATCATAAACAGTTCTAATGTTGAATAACTTTTAAAAACAAGTTTTTTTATTGATTATATTGTATATCAACAACAGATGACATAATAAACATACCTGAACCGTGATACCATGGTACATTTGTTTCTTTTTTTGTCTGTTTTAAAAAGCCAACATGATATTGTGTGACAGTTTCTGAGCTCTCAATCATTGACGAAAAAAGTGATTTAATTTACATTTCTTTAAAAGTTGTTTGGGCTCCTACCTAGATGCTTAATTACAGGTAAAACCTGGACCACTGCCACCATTGAATCGAAATGTTTTCCACACATACAACACTAACTGTTAAGTAGGCATAACAAGCACAACACTAATTATTCTGGGGGTGCATGCTATTAAAATCGCCCATGAAGAGCACAGTTGGGATGTCAGCTCTGAAGACCAGTGTAGAGAGATGTAACAAAACATAGTAATAGTGGAGTTAAGGCGGACATATTGAATGCTCATTTCGAATGTCTGCTCAGGAGAACAGGGAACAGACACCGGCTTAGCAAGTCCTCTTTCGTACATATGGAGGCCGGCCCTGATGGCTCATTCGGTCTGGTTGTGGCTTGAACTCGAAAGTACTGGGTTTGAATCCCGGCTGGATCGGATATTTGTCATCCAGGTTGTGTATATACAATGCTCCAAACTGTTCGAAGGCCTGGAGTGTGCAGTTCTGTCTATGGTACTGTGTACTATTTATAAAGCACCCTTGAAGTCATTCGAAAAAGAGTAGGGCATAGTCCTGACTTCGGCCTTTCGCCTGTCGCGATATTGCCATGATTGTGCAGAAAGTAATGTAAAGCAATATTCACTCACTTGTACATATAGACAGTGTTAATAAATTACTCGGAATTGAAAACCAATAGAACCGGAACCGGATGCATATGAAAGAACACCATTCAACGTTATCAAGTCGTTCGCCGGCAAGCTTCTACCGGCGTTTGGCTGATTTGTTCATGTGTTCTGGGATTGTTGATGATCGCCAAGGTGTGACACAACGATTACTGGTATTTGCCAATAACCACTCTTGTGATCTAAGGTAAAAAATGTTGCTCATCCAAATTGATAACAAAATATCTAAATTAATAGCAGGGGGTAAGAATCTTTCTCAGTAACATCATAATCGATCATGTCTAGGGGATATACCCCCACACATGCCCAGACGGCCGGAGACTTGAGTTTCGCTGTACAATTTAATGATGTGGCATTTCGCGCAGCTCCGCTATCCTCGGGTCGGATAGTCCCCAGAGTAACAATAGGAAGGATCACTCCCTCTGGGTAACTCCATTCATCCCACGTGAGAGACCTAATGTCAAACACGCCAGGTGCAGTAACGTAGGCCTATTAGTGTTACTTAATTAAGCCTGACATGCCCGCCACATTAAAACCCAGCATGGTGGGGTGCCCTGTGGGAGGTTAGGCCTAAATTAGAGAAAGACTCCTTAGACAGCAACGTAATGATGGGCCACCGCAGTGGCCTGCGACCGAATCCCAGCTGATATCGGGTGGCCCACTAGCTACATTGTTTGCCGGTGGTCCATCAGTGGTAATTGAATCCCACCCTCCGATTGCCACCGGCGTGTCACTGGTGGTCCACCAGTGACGTTTTTTTGCTGCTCATAGCCACTGTTGGACCACTGGAGTTGTCTAGGGATCCTAGCCAACATGAGACGTTGGCCCAACGTTGATTTACTGTTGGACCACCGTCTACGACGCTGCTACAACAGTAAATTGACGTCGGCCCAACGTCTCATGTTTGCTGGGTGCACCCAGTATAGGACCTAACATACTGGGCTGCCCGGCAGAAACCTCCCCATGGGGGAAGAACAAGTTTTTAATCTTGAAAAATTGAGATGCCTGTCAGATTTAGTAGATTGTGACATACTATAAGCGTACCTGATCAATGTGAGCCTAACAGCAATTTAAAGGGATTGACTGTCTGAAGTACCTAAAACCTGAACAACTTTCAAAGTTTAAATTTGCATTATTTAGGCTTAGGCCTACATCATCGTAAATTTTTATTATCTTTCTCCACCCTCCATTTGAAAGAGATTTGTACCGGCTAAGTTTGTATTTCGGAATGTTCATACAATTTGGGACAACCATGACACAATTTCGGTTGTGATTGACTATAAAACCTGCCTAGCTGTTGAGGGTCTAGATGAAGGGTTCGGTGTTGATTTGTTTTTTTCTTTGGAAAGGGACCACACTGAGGAAAATCCCTTTCTTTTCTGTCACTGTGTCATCCACAAACATCCAGTGATTATTGCCCGAGTCTTTTTGTGATGTTCACGATGTCTAGCAAAGATTTAAAACATGTCAATCGGCTGAGTTTAGCTGTGTAGAGGCTCTCAGTTTTAAAATATGTAGCCCATTAAGAAATTGGTCCTTTTGCGATGACGTTGAAATCAAACTTGCAACGAGCTTGACGATCTGATACATCTGAGAAAGTATATACATACTTCTCCTAAATTCCTAATGCGAGTTAAAAACTTTTTGTCATAGATTTGGGTTAGTAGATTAAAAAAAATATCTTCAAAATAAAATCTTAAAATTGGTGGGTCATGTCCTTTTCTCTCTCAAATACACGAAATATGATCATAAAAGGGGTCAATCCAAAAGACAAAAATGTAATGACCGACTTTTTGTCATAACCCGTTTTTTTCAACATCGAATAAAAAACAATCTTAGGTTTCACATTATAGGCTTTTATTATAGGCTAATATATTTACCAGTAGGCCTACTTGATAATATTGTAATATTTCTTTCATAATAAGTCAACTTTACAAAAAGTTGATAAATCTCTTCCTCTTCTTCTGATGCAGCAATCACTCTTCACACAGCGTATAGGCCTATTATTTGTCGGTAATGTTGGTTGCGCAAAATTAAAAGTAAAAACAGGATATTAATGATCGAGTAATATAAGAGCTGATGCCAAAAGTTTGCTTAAGTTAAGAATTTGAGTCGTGACTTGCCTTTATTGAGTTTGAGAGACAATGCCTATCATGGTCTTACCACATGTAACATTCATATCTGAAGAAATACAAAGTATTTTCTTTGAACCAAAAAGTATTGATTCTGTCTTCCCTAAATCGATGGATAGTCTATTATCGTACTCCCACAGGTGTTATTAACCACGAGATAACTTGTGCTTGTGCTGATAACTTCCTGTATGGACCAACACTTGTCAACAATTTGTTTTCCAGTTGCGAATTACTTATGTTATACTCAGGCATTGTAGTCTTAACATTTTAATTTGCAGTTAAACATGGTGGTGTTCGTTCGGTAAAATGCACATGGCACTGCTTTTTGATCAATAATGGCTCAGATCGGATATACTTGTCGCTTTCGGCTCAACCTGTAGCTGGCGACTTCGTACCGATCTGAGCCTTTATCGACCAAAAGGCAGTGCCAATATGCATATCTTAATTACTTATCGACCAACCATCCATTCATAGAAAAAGGTTCATTGTCAAGTAGCTCCACAAATTTCTTGACATTCTTGCCAGAAACTAGAAGGGCTGAGTCGTCAACATTTAAGGAATGAGTCGACATGAGACAGCAGCTCCCATGTCATTAATATATAATAACAAAAGCGATGGCCCCAGAATGGATACCAGAGTGCCCTACTCTGCAAGGAACCACTCTGTCTCTGGGTCAGAAAAAAGTAGGGACACCTTGAGACGGAAAAATTCAAACCCCCCAAACATATATCTCATTTTCAAAACGAAACATTTTGACGACACATATAGATACAGTTTCGAATGGGGTATATTTGAGCAGGATAATGAAATTTTTCAGAAATGTGTAGGCCTAAGCCTTGGTTTTTTAACAAAACAGATTTTTTTAAAAATGTCTTAATGTAGGCTACCCCGTAGGCCTACTCGGGCACCTTGAGACACCATATTAGGTAGGCCTACATGAACACAACGTGGATCTATCTAAATTCAGTATTTGAATACTACATACCTGTAGCAAAAGCTTGAAGTTAGCTATTGCTAGATGTTGCAGTGCCTGAAAAAAGTGGGGGCACCTTGAGACACTTTCGGGGCACCTTGAGACAGACTTGGGGCACCTTGAGACAGGTTTGGGGTACATTGAGACAGCGTCTCAAGGTACCCCACCCTGACTGACCTCACATCTGATATCATAGTTTGTGTGTGGGGTGTATTCGAAGCAAACCATTATACAGAAGTTATAAAGTGATAGCCCACCCACAGGTGGAAGATAGGCCTACCACCAAAATCATAGGGAAATCGAGTATTGCGTGATCTATAGAACAAAATATCGATCATCCTAAAAAGTACTTTTCATGTAAAAAATCGGTTACACTAAAAGACGCATGCCACCACATACCAGCGCATACCAACGCATACCAGCGAAAAGACGGGGTAGACGACATAAGAACCATATATTTGACAGTCTATCGTATTTAATACATCCTACGGAGTGTATATACCAAATTTTGTGAAAAAAATATAATTATAACTTGCCTAATTCCGCATTTTAAAGTCCGCCAATGAGCGCTATGCATTGCAATGTATTATCAATGGGCGGTATACGCCGCTATGCATACCAGCGCATACCAACGAAAAGACGGAGTAGACGATATTGAAACTATATATTTGAAAGTCTATCGTATTAAGTACATCCTGCGGAGTGTATAGACCAAATTTTGTGAAAAAAAAAAAAATTATAACTTGCCTAATTCGGCATTTTAAAGTCCGTCAACGAGCGCTATGCATTGCAATGTATTATCAATGGGCGTAGTCTATATTTCCCACACTTGGTGTCATCCACACCGCTGATAAGTCTTAACAAATAAGTCTTAATAATATTTTTATTGTTTGTATCCGTAAATAAAACATGCCTAATTCTGTATCACATCATTGTTCCTACAAATTTAATAATTTTTCACAGAGAAAAATATATTTTCAAATTGTACTTTTTTAGACCAGGGAATAATTTGTCTGGTGTAGCGGTGCAGTTTGCTACACAATTTGGGGCAAATGCTACACAACTGTATGTTGGTGTAGCAGTTTTTCGCATGGAGAATGATAGCTTGGCACATGCCAGTATGCTAAACTGCTACACAATTTTTCTGAAGCAAATTATTCCCTCTAGACAGACATGATAATAGTCGCAACAATATACCAGAGTGTTTATAGAAACTTATAATTTGAAATCTTTTTATTCGTGATATAACTGACAATTGAATGACTCCGTACAAGAACCTGTTAAGTGCATGTTTTATAGTTTTGAGAAAAACGACTTCAAAGTTTGAGTTCAATATTTTTTTTCCTTGAAGAGCTTCCGCGTAAAATAAGTTTGATTATCAATAATATTGGTAAAGTAAGTTTAGTAATCATATCTAAGACTCCCAGCATGCCTTGCGGACATTTTCAAAGTTTGTTAACTAGTATTTGCCAATAGTCTTCAAGTTAAATATCACAATATTTTATGGTAAATGACATTACCATTTATTGCCTTATGCAATTTTTTCCAGAAATCATGGATATCGATTGGATATCTGTGACACAGAGACTTCATAACCATTCATCTGAATACTTTTGCACATTCAAAATTAAATGTGTTGATCTTTGTAAAATCATGTTAATGGTACACTTTACCATTTCTGATTTTGTATTCTATTATTTGCAAGAACATGTTAAGTGAGTTTACCGGTAGGATTTGCTACATGTTATTTAGTAATATTTACTGGTAAACGCGCTTAACAGTTTTTTATAGGGAAATTTGTTTCACTAACAGCCATAAACATGTACTTGCTTCTGAGAAAAGTGTTTTATAACGGTCGTAGAGCTAAGATTTTTTACACAATAATCTTCCCTACCTCAGCACCTCAAATCCGTTGTTATCAGCAAGAACCTGTTAATGGCGCTTAACATGTTATCGCATGGAGCCCTTCAATTATTATGAATGCTGTACTCTACTGACAAAACTGCGTCATGATTTATAACTGAAACGTATAGCGATGTTATATATAAGTGAATAAAAGTTAGGTCAGATTCATTTATTACTAAAATGTGCAGTTGTTATTATTTTTTTCCCACACATAGATACTAACTTTTTGAATTGTAGGACGCGAAAGGTGTCGTGCTTGACCCTTATTGTGCTGGAGTGATGCCGCTAATTGTCTCACCGTCTCGCCATATGTAAACACACCCTTGGCGAGCCGGCAACATGAAAGATACACACCTTTTTGAAGGAATCGCTCGCAAAATGTCATCGACTGCATATGTTCACATGTATATACTTGTTACTTGTATAGAATAATAGTGGAGACATGAAAATGTGAAAACGTTCAACATTCAAGATAAAATTTCAATTAACATACAACAAAGCTATATATAAATAATTATTTAAAAATAATAATAATAATAACATAACTGAACTCCATATGGTAGCCTATTACTATTTGAATAATAAAAAATAAAACCATTGTCGCCGGAATTAAGTTAAGTCATTATACGGCCTATATGAGACTACGTCCTGCATTTATTTTCAAATAAAGAACTTTACGCGTTTGCATGCTATTATAATGTAAATTATATCATTTTTTTCAGAATTGAATAAGCTTTCTGGTGACATTTATTACATGTCTGTATGGTCACAATTAAAAAAAAATATGAATTTGCGTTTTCATGCTGTAATATATTATGCTGTAATATCTTAATCTTCTTCATTGATGAGGAGGTGTGATTGTCACTCTATAGCAGTGATGACATATATAATTCTCAATGAAGCAAGCACAAGACATTGAGCCATTGTTGGTTCAAGGTTGGACCACCGTCTACGACGTTGGCACAGCATAAAACCAACGATGGCTGACTGGCTCGTTGTCAACGGCTTGAATTGTGGATAAGTACCTGGTTTTGATGCCACTTAAACATGTTAGATCATTGTACCTCGGTACTTTATGAAGATTCGTTATCGAATTATTGCATATAATAATTATAGCCACATGGCATATTACGGCTATAGCAGCTGATTATCATATTTTGTATTCATATTTACCATATTTACCATTAAATGTTATATTACTTGTGTTTGCATATAATAGCTATATGTCGGCCAGGATCTTAGCACTTTTAGGGTTAATGTGTCGAGTACAATCAAATCGGCGGTTACGTCACAAAACAATTAGCCTTAATGTTAACCCTTTAAACTCTTTCACGCGTTTCGGCCACCATCCCGCTGTCACACTGTTGACTTTTAGGCCCCATATATGCCTTTAACGGCTGAATTAAAACTGTGAAAATTACGAAATTAAGCAATTTTGTAACATTATATACATAAATATGTACGGAGTACGTTAGTAGACAGATATGTGTTACCATGTGATAACCATCCTAATGGAAATTCTTAACTTCTTTGTCGTACGGCCATGTAATAAATACCACCAAGAAACCTACTCATTACTGAAAATAATGACATATTATATTATGATCGCACACAAATTCGCAAACTTATTCATTTGGGAAGCCGGTAGACATGTTGTTAATTTGCACTGATACGAAGTTCAGCTATGTTAAATCGACGTCTTTGAATATAGAATTAAGAAATGTGTCTTTTTATGGCGAAGTGTTTTTGTTTCGCATGTACTTGATTTTGTACTTGATTTCATCTTAATACTTGAGTTAATTTTAATCATTTAATTATTCAATGAAATTAACTAAATTCAGCAGTTATGTCGTGTACTGTATTGAATATGTTTAATTTAATGTGCAACTTGTCATAAATCGAGGAGATTTATGATGAGTAGCCTACTGGTGTGACTAATGATCATACCATCATCTAATGTTTTGTCCGAATCGGTCTATACAGCAGCATATGTGCCGTTTATTTCCTACATTTATAACTTATTTCTAAAATTCATACCTTGAGAAAAATATTAGCTCGGTGCACATACAATTGGTGTATACACTACTGTATTGAATATGTCTAATTTACTGTGCGACATGTCATAAATCGAAGATATTTATGATATGTAGGCCTACTGGTGTGACTAATGTTCATAACATATATGTATATAATACATTTCTATTTAAAAAAGAACAGTTTTTTGTTTATTATTTGTTTTGTTCTGTTTATTTTTTCTTAATATATTTGCATATTCGGCCACATACACTAAATGATATAGGCCTACAGCATATACATATATCCCAGCAAAAACAAGACGTTTAATCAATGTTGGCTTTGCGTTGGTCCAACGCCTTAGAAGACGGTGGACCAACATTAACTCAACGTCTTGTGTCTGCATATATTTAAGGCGTCGCCCAACATTCATGATTAGTCTGATTCGGGCCTACTACCAGCGCTAACTGTACCTATGGCTGTGCGGTTATAGACATAAAAACTGGGGATTTTGGTCGTTTGGCTGATTGTATCGATATAAAATTTAGCAGTTAGCTTGATGGAATAATATTTGAGCTGATGATAACATATAGATACCCGAAATATAGTTGCATTGGGTGGCACGCGTTGGTATATGCTGGTATGCGTTGGTATGCGGTGGTGTGTGTTGGCATGCGTCTTTTAGTGCTTCCCGTAAAAAATTGAGCTAAGCTTACATACATGCCAATGATGTCCAACAGCCATTAGCAATAGGGTGGAAAATTGGTTGGTTTCAGTACCATTGACCAGATGGAGCACAAATCGCAAAATAATTTCTGTGGCAAACAGGCCAGACTCAAAGTGGCCCAGTCTAAGACTTAAGGTGCCCCAGTTTCCCCTACAATTAATTTCATTTTTTTTTATTTGTGCCTCTCAAGTACGATTCAAACCATTTAATGGCCAGAGGATCAAACCCAAAAGCCGTCAATTTTTGAAGCAAGATATAATTCGACTACTAACATAGCCGTTTTTATTTCAGGGAAATTAAGTTTCAGAACGTTTTTCATTTTTAGCTGAACCTGAATCTCGATTCCTGTTTTGCGCGCGCAGGAAGTCAGTAGGTCTAAATAAAAACAAGGCGGCAGCTTTAAAAATTGAAAATTCCTCTTTTTCTTGGGAATTCAATAAAAGTATTCATATAGTCTTTATAGTTTTTGTATATGATTTAATAATGACTCTTTAAGTTATTTTTTGTTGGAATAACCAGCTTACACTTAGTAGTCTAGACATCATTACGTTAGTTTGCTCAGATTGTTTATGGAATTATGGCATAAATAATTTTCACAGATGAATTTTCTAGTTTGAATTTTTACTGAATTATCGCCCACGCTGAAATCTGTAGTGTACTCTAGCACTGTCTATGCCTAGCCCTAGTCACCAGGGCTGCATATTACAAAGAATCCTAACTTTGATCCTATACCTATCTTAACTTTCTCTCATTTCCATTAAAATGGTTGGGATCAATCCAGAACTTTTTTATGGAAATGATAGAAAGTTGAGATAGGATTAGCCAAAAATATGTTCGACGAAGTGTCCGAGTAGGGACACTCGGTCGAAAATCTTTAGCTAAGATAGGATCAATGTTAGGATTCTTTGTAACATCATCATATGCACCCCAGGCCCAGACCAACTTGGGCATTATGATAGATCATCATAGACCAACTCGGACCACATGCTGACTCGACCCCGTGATTAGAATTTATATGACCAAAATCACAGTGTTTCATGGATGATGGAGGCCCTTTACAAATTACATGCTTTATTAATATTACTAACGTTAACCCAGTCACTGTGGGCACAAGACGTCGTTTCAATGTGGATATGAGGTTGAAATCACATTGCAACGTCGGCTAACCTCAATACAACGTCGCATTAACAACGTAATTCCGACGTCGTTTTAACAAGAAAAAATGACATCATTACAATGTCGTATCGATGTAATGGTTGAAACGATGTTGAAATCAGGTTGAAATTGCGTAGAAATCACGTTGAAATTATGTCATTGAAACAATTTTTATATGAAACCTTTTTTCAATTGATTTCGTTTCGACTCGTTTTGCCATTTTTGTCGTTTTGCCCACTGGGTTAAGACTTTCTCAGTTTATTGGCTTGAACTAAGTTTAATAGTTACTGGAGACTGCCAGAGTGGCTTTAAGCGTGGGCGTAGCTGTGCAGACATCGTATGGGCTCAACGCATGTTGGTGTCAGTTGTCATGTCCAAGAACTGGGATTTTCATAAAATGGGAATAGACATGTCACAGGCCTTCGACACTATCAAACGATCAGAGACTCTCGATGTACTCCACCAAGCAGGCTGCAACAATGATGAACTGCGATTGGTAAGACTACTACTGGCTGACACTCGGTTGAAGGTGCGCGTCAAGACGGCACACTCTGCAGAATTTGAAACCACGATAGGCTCACCACAGGGAGATGGTCTTTCACCTGTGCTCTTTACATGTTATCTCGCAGCAGCACTGTCATCTGTACGTGAAAGTTTCACCAGACCAAACCCCCAGATTTCACCACTTGGAATGCCATTGGAGATGGAATACGCAGACGACGTAGATTTTATAGATGAGGAAAAACAACCCCTCGTAGATCTATCATCAACAGCCGAAGTGGAACTCCAGGATGTGAATCTGATCATGAACAAATCCAAGACTGAATTCACCCATGTATTTCTAGCTAACACACAAGAGGATGACAAGGAGGATGCAGAGCTACGCGGCAAAGAGAAGTGGAGAAAGAGTAAAATACTGGGTTCACTACTCTACAGTTCATTTGACATCACAGCTCAATGCATCATCGGAACCATTGCTTTCCATTCCTGGAAGCTTTGGATCCGAGGATCAAAAATCCCCCTAACAACTAAAATACGCCTATATGATGCAACCTGTGTGTCACTCATGCTGTACAACTGCAACAGCTGGGCAACTCCAAAAGACATTTCTGGATAAGCTTGATGTCTGCCACAAAAACACCTACGCACCATCACCAACCATCGATGGCTACATAGCGTGATCATCAATGATGCCTTATACAAGATGTGCAACGTAGTACCACTATCCGTCAGGGTGAAGCAACAACGATGGTCCATGTTTGGCCATGTGCTACGAATGCCAGAGACCACACCTGCTCAACAGGCCCTGGAGTTCGCACTATTAGGATCCAACAAGTACAGATCTAGGACAGGCCGACACTGCTCAAATCTTCTCAGTTTGCTGCGAGCTGACCTCAAAGAAGCAGGTCTTGGAACATTCAAATCGAAAAAGAAACTGCAGGAGCTAAGACTGCTTGCCAAGGATAAGAGACGGTGGCGCAAGGCGAAGAAGGACTGATTGCTGTGAGATGATTCTTCACCCAACAGCTGCAGATACAGTGAAATGATGATGATGAAGTTTAATAGGATTTTTGCTATTTTTTTCTGGGTGGAGGGGAGCCTTTCTTTTTTTGGGGGGAGGGGAGCCTTCATCCCAAAATTATTTTGTTTCCCCAACCTCCCAAAAAACTTTAAGAAGTCCCAAGTCTCTTGAGCCTGCACTGGAAACCCTGGTCCTGGATAGGTACATCATAGCCAAAGGTTTTCGAGATGGGGCACTCGGTCGAAAACCTTTGGATAGGTACATCACATAAATTTTTAAATTGTCCAATGAAATGATGTGACTCTTTTTTAGTACAGAGTGGCTAACAGTTTAAGGCAATGTCAGATTCTGATGACTAAAACATATTTCTAATGGCCTTAGACCCTTAACAAAGGTATTCAGATGAATCAGTAAGAGGTGATTATGATGATTTCAAATAAAAAAAAAACCTTTGGCCTCCAAGGTTTTTTATAAATAAATTCAGTGCTTCAAGGGTTAATGATGGCCTCCAGAACTTCCTCATAGGGCAGTGGACATGGTCTATTTTCATTTTTTGCATTTTTTTACAAAAATTAAAAAAGTGGCGCCTGTCTGTGTAAAAAAAGTATCAGAAGGCAGTTTATTGAATTTGTCCAGACATCCACATGTTAAATAATTTTGTGTCCAGCTGTTTTGATAAAACATATAAATGTCGCATAAAAAATAAAAAATTATAACAAAAGTGCTTAGGATGACCAGAGCGGAACTAATTTTTCACTTTGGGGATCAAGAGCCTAACTTCGAGTGGGGTGTGCCTAAGTTCGACTAAAGTTCTCCATGATGTCCAGAGCTCTTAGAAAGACGAAAAATTGGTATGGCCATGCCATATTTCCAGACTATTCATATAGCTTAGTTAATTTTCTAAAAGGGCCTGGTTAGAACCCTGACAGGGCTGACAAGAAAAACATAGTCATATCACTCTGAATCCAAAATGTCATTTTTCATCAAAAATGCCTGACATTGTACAGACACAGCTGCCCAAATCTTGAACATAGCCAGGGTTAAGCACATGTTTGATCAGTGGTGTGTCGACGTCGAAGATAGTTGTCAACCATTGAACCAGCATAGAACGAACCTTACGGATTAGCCGGTCAAGTGTTTGTCACGGAACTGTGCTCATATCTGGCGACCCTGTGGATGCTAGTAGACAATATAATAATCTATTTGAGCGATGTATCATTATCCATAATCATATATAAATTAGGCCTACTTTTTTTGCCTGGTTACATTAAACCTTACCTTAACTTGAAAAGTATGACATAATACAGTATTAGTTTGGTAAATCTATAGCACAATTAGAAAATTAGTAAGAAATAATTGTTTGTGCTAAAGCTTGCTGTAATCTGCTCAAATTATAACACGATATTGACACAATTTTTATTCAAGAGTATTACACGATACATGAATGATTAAAACGTCACAACATGACGCAACACTATGCTGACTGTACAGTATACACAGATAAAGGCACAGTCATGGTCCAGCATTGAGCCAATATTGAGCATTGCTGTAAGCTGGCGAACTGTTGTGTGAGTGCTGTGACAAGCACGCTTGTTTGTGCCTGTTATGATTATGAGTCGGCACTGAAGACTGGCTATCTGTTTTGATATATTGTGTATGCGTAACAGCTGGCTTTTATAACACGATTTTGTGGAAGAGAACCTGGCAAAGGGGTATGGAATTTTTAAGCTATAACCGATCCGTGCTGTAACGATTCGTGCTATCACTATGTTCACCTGTATAAATTTGTGTAATCTGTATGTAAAACCATTTTGAAAATCCTGAATTCCTTGATATATATTCACCTCGAAGCTATTGAAACATGGGGATTGGACATCAGAAAGTATTTTCCTTAAAAAGACATAAGCTAAAAACATTATTGCAATTAAATATTTTCTAAATAAAGGTATTTTGAACAAATCGAACTTATGCACAGGTGATTATATTTGTACCTAAGTTCAAGCACCCCCACCAGTGATTAGAGCTTGGATGCTATGCACTATTGGAAGTTTCTTGATCGTAGCCTCAGACCATTATGGCCGCGAAAAGTATTTGTTTGAGAAAAAAAATGATTCCATTTGAATTTTTGTGGGTGGGGCCATCGACCCACCCACATTATTATCGTGGTCCAGAGAAATATTTGGGACAAAAAGTGACATCACTCCATTCATAAAACCGGTACAGGCGCATTTCGTTATTATCGTGGTCCAGAGAAATAATTGGGACAAAAAGTGACATCACTCCATTCATAAAACCGGACAGGCACATTTCATTGATAAATCGACCTCCTTTCCTTAGATTCGTGGAGCATATATAATAACCCAGACACTATAGATAGCTTCTTCACATGGTTTCACATCTCCTTAAGAGATTTTGGTAGACGGTCCCTGTTGTCTTTCCTACATACAAAGTGATCACGTTGTGCTTTATGGCCATATTTGGCGTTACGCTGACAGACAGATCATGAATATTTATCATAGGGGTGGAAAATTAGGTCAGCTTGTCTGTATTAACTCATCCCCAGCAGACGTTCACCCAAAAGTTAGTTCAATGATGTGCTAGCACCGCAGACGATGGGCCAACATTAAACCAACATCAAAGAATGTCTCTTTTTTTGCTGGGTTACTGTAGGATACAAGAACAAGGGGTAATATATCCCAGTACAGACAACCACTATGCGTTGACCCCAAGTTGTACCTCTCACTTGTAAAGTAAGCTGATGCTGCCTTTTGTCTTTACAAGGCAGTTGCAGTGGGCCTGTAATGTATGCACAACATGCTGATAGCCTACGCTCATTCTCCAGACTGCTGGGCATACAGGCATCCCAGCAAACACGACACGTTGACCAGTTGGATTAATGCTGGCCCAACGTCTGAGATGGTGGCCCAACATTAATCCAGCATTGGGTTAACGTGTGTTGTTTTCTGGGATCACAACTGATATACATGCTGTCGCCTACTGAGAAAACACAACACATTAATGCTGGGCCAGCGTTGTAGATGCTGGACCAGCGTTAACATAACACAGGGATTGATGTAGGATTGACAAGGGGCATCAGGCATCTGCCGGTAACGTTATATATCATGTATATAACACGATGATTGCATTGAAGTGCTAACTGAAATTAACACGCTCGTGCATGCAAATAATGTTATGCAAAAATGACACGTTATTTGCTTGAAAAGTGTGGGCCTCATACATATGTCATGTTAGTTTTTCACCTATTAACCTGCTAAAAGCCTTCACGTTTTTACCTCATGTGCATGACACTAATCTGAAGGTTAAGTTCGACTATTAGCGAACTTGACCTAATTTCGAGGTCATCAGGTTATGGAAACCAAAAAGACTTGTAAGCGTGGTAATTTCACTACGCCTTGACTTAGGGCCACATGTGCATACATTTTTAATTCTTGATGTTGATTGATAGAGACTACGACTACGGGTCCTGCCTTCAATTGATGGCTATTTTTCATGGAAGTTGCAATGGAGACTTAAAATTCAAGTTTAATGCAGACTGCTAAATATCTTTTAGTAACGTGTTCATATAATTATTTTTATGGGTAAAATAGTGATATGTATGAATGATAATATAATTTCATAGTAAAGTATCCCATATCTGCAAAATTGATGTTCAAGACATGCCACCCCTTGCCATGCTACTTGATAACTGTGGGGTATAATTTTCCGCTCATTGTTGTCTAGCCATTCATTTAAAAATGATATGCATAGTGGACAAATCTAATTTTGATGTGATGTAGGCCTACTTAGCCCCTACCTAAGGCAATAAAGTTAGGCCTAAAACACATACTGTGTAACAGTCGTCGACCTGTGCTGGTTTGGACATTCACCATGTTCATATCAGATGCAATAGGCCTACATAGCCTATGGTGGCTAAATAGCCAAATTTAAGTTGTTGCCTGTCCGGCATGACTAACATAAAATTGGCACATATACAACCTCAGTCAAGGTGAAGCTGTGACAAGAGGATGATCAGCATTTAATTATTCATTGATATCAGTCTTGATATAGATAAAATAAGCACACAACATTCCTCGTTCAGTTTCTGTTGTCGCCGTTGCAAGGCGTGTGTTGCGATCATCAGTGAAACATCACAATTTTATCAAAATCACAGATTTGATACGCATATAAGGGCATGCCGTCATGAGCGAGTATGCTATTCTGATCAATCAGAATGACACACCCTTCTAATTGAATTATTTGTAGTATTTCAGAATCCTCCCTTTGCCCCAAACACATGAGGCCTTTGGCCCTAGTGATTAACTTATTTCTGATGTTATAAATTAAGTTATAAAAAACAATGAAAAGGCAAAAAGATGTATTTTCATAATATTATGATGTCAAGTAAAATAAAATTTCACTTCACTGACTTTTTTAATTCCAAACAAGTCCATTCCTGTTTTTTCGGTAACTTTGTTTATTTTCCAGATAAATCCCACAGTGGAAGTTTGCTGGCCTCCAAAATCAAATAATGATTGAATTTAGGAACTAAACAAACAAAATCAATTAACCAACTTTTAATGTAGGGCCTACCAGGCTAGTTTCTTTTTTATGTTCACCATGACCAGATGGTGGGCTAGTCTCTTTAACCCTTTCAAGCCTGAATTTACCGTTTTCATCTTCATCGACTACAAGCTGCCAATTGCTGTGGCAATTCTTGACTTGTAGTGAATGAAGATGGCGTGAAGTGGGTGAAAAGCTTAAACAAATCGCCATGTATCATAATTAGTGAGAAAGTTTCATGGACATTTTCCTTCTTACATATATATAAGAAAATTAAATCAGTTTTCAAGGATGTAAAATGATGCTTTGATGCATCGTGAGGGTTTAAAGGGTTAATAAATCAATTGCTTTATTTATTTCTTTTACCTTTATGATCTTGTTTTTAGGTTCAGTGATGTCGAGATGGATTTTCAAACTGAAATGATTGAACCAGATGACAGGAGGTAACTGACATTTTCCAGCAAGATTTTCAAATGTTTGGTCTCAAATCAAATAAATATTAGTTATTGTCAGCTACTTGAAGTTGTCGGTGGAGTTAATGAGACACAACTTCAAATGATTGGAAATTTAAATTAATTTATTTGGAGCATTAATGGCTAATATTGATGCCATTTTAACCAATGAAACAGGTCTTAAATATGTATAATGTTGCAATGCCATACTTTTTGTTTTTGACCAGGCACCTAGATATTGACCCAGAACTTTGGCCTCATTTTTAACTGTACATGCAATATTCATGTATTCAATTAAAAGATAATTGTGGAATACCATGAAAATCTCTTCAAAATGGCTAGACCATTACTATGAAACAAAGTGTGAGGTTTCATGGAAGGATGCAGTTGCACCCTGCAAAATTTCAACAAGTTTAATCAAAGTCAAAGTAGCCGACTACCGGCCATTATTTACTTTAATATGCTAACTGGGTAAAGAAAATTGTCAGGTTTCAGGGAGGAATTGGAACTGAAAAATTTAAACAAGATCAAATTCAAAATGGCAGAATATTGACCATTATTTGCATAATATGAGTGATAACTGGAAAACTCTGCTAGATAGCTACACTATTACTATTAAACAAAATGTGAGACTTCAGTGAAGGATGCACCTTGAAAAAATTGAGCTTGAGCGAAATCCCAACTATCGGCTAATATTTACTTTAATATTGCTGATATCTCAGTGCTCGATTTCGGGGGATTTGAGGTGAGAGCCAGCAGGGCACCTACATAAAAAATCTACAGGGCACCCGGACTCTCCTCAAAATCGAGCACTGTATCTGGGAAACCTTGTCAGCTATATGGTCACACCATTACTCTATTCAAAGCAATATGATGTCTCAGAGTGGGAATATAAATAGTTGCTGGGGATGGAGACATTTTTTTGGCATTTTTTTTTAAATTCAATTTATAGAATAAAAAAGCTATAATCCATCACATTGAAAAGTGTGTCTGCTTTCATTTGATATAATTATTTTAAAAATATAATATAATTTTGATAGTAATATGAAAAAGTATGAACTAGCGAGCTCAGCCTTTTTTAACAACCTTAAGTTATAGGGCTGGCGAACATTTTATAAATATGTTTGAAGATCAATTTTGTTAAAAAAGACAGGCATCAGCTCATTATATTTTCTGCTATGCGTTGTAAGATTACAAATGATAGACAATAGTGTTCTATACAGCAAAGTTTTGCAATTTTTTCATGTCAATTACTGTCCTCTACTCAATATGATATTTGTTATTCAAACAGATAGAGTAGCCTTAGTGACATAACTATTTCATGTATTATTGCCAATACTATAACTTTTGCAGCTCTAATCCACAGAAGTCTAAGCAGAAGAACAGATATCAAGCCATTCAACCCGTGAGTTTTCAAAGCTCCATAGCATTTTACACTTTTTTGATCAATGTCTAGAATATGCTTGTTGGTTGACCTCACTGCAGATTTAAATATTTTTTCTTCGGGGTCTAGTTGGATCCCCGTCCTGATAATCTTGTAATAATGGTTTATTTAATTAATTTTTTTCAGACATCAGTAAATCAAATAATTCAATTTCGAAGATGTTCACTTAACTTAATTAAAAATATTTTATCATTAGAAGTTGAAATTGAGTCAGCACTTCCAGCTTTAAAAGGATGAAAAACTGCTAATTTTAAACTAATATAGATAATCACATACATTAATATTACAGATCTTGAAGACAAGCAAATCTCCTTCTCGCGAAGTTTTGGGCGAACGACTTTCAGATGTTCAAGATGAAAATGATGACAGGAGAAGGTCAATTAACAGTGATGATAAAAGACGGTCTATTAACAATGACAAGCGGCGATCACTTAATCGACGTGTTAGCTTTGCAGAAACATATGAAGTCAAGTAAGATCACAACAGGCTTATTACTCTTTTTCTGCTACTAACCTTTTGGGCTCCCATGTTGCATTTATGCAGTACAAAGCATATTTTGAATAAAATTCTTTGCCAACAAAATGAGGAATTTTTCACTTTAATCTGATATATTACACATATATACAGGTATGCCAAGATCTTGTGACCCATTTGCACATAGTTATTTGCAACACACATTTTTATAGTAGTGCAGAAATACATAAATCAATACAACATCCAACATACATATTCCTTAAATAAATTGAAAATAATAAAGAAGACATACATGTCTTAGAAAAGATAAAGCTTTTGTGTGTGTTTTCTATCTGTCCCGTCACAATGGAATGGAAACAGGTTTTGTTCAACTCAATTCTGCTGACAGTGAATAAAATAAAAATAGTATAAAAATATCTGGTACTTACTGTCAAGATTAAGCAGCCTTTGTTACGCACCATATTTGGCATATTTTTTTAGAACAACTAAAATAATAATTTCACACCTTGTGGGAATTACGGTAGCAATTGAACACTGCAATGATTATTCCCATTGAAGAAATGAGAAAAATACTGTGTTATGATATTTGTATCAAATGTACATATTTATATTTGTTTTTTTTTGCAGAGAGTTTATAAAGGAGAATGCAAATTGGCTGATTTCTCATGAAGGTATGCACAGCAGTTATGCAATTTTGAAATCATTTTTTATACTTTACAATATATTTTTTGACTATACAATATTTTTTTGAGGTACCTGAAATTTATTCCTGATTTAGATTAAATTATGGATTGATTCAGTCTCTCAAAAAGATTATATTAAGTGGAGTGTGCTCAACTGTCCCGCCAGGTGCCCGAATTGTTAGTAGGATGGTTGGGGTGCTGGTGTTGATAACCCTTAGAGCACTGAGCTATTCAATTTAAATTTTTGGTCGCTTGAAGTTGTGTCTCGCTACCGCGATACACAACTTCAAGTGAGTGAAAATTTTAAGTCCCAACATATATCAGTGTTTCAAGATTGAAGGTATATTTTACTGTAAACAGCTCGTTTTCAAGGGTTTATACAGGTGCTAATAAAACGTAGAATGTCTACTGCAGTTGACATCAGTGCTGTTAGGGATAACATACTTTACAAAGAGGTGTTGTTGTTTTTAATTTACATGAACATACATGTGTCTGACTCATGACAATTTCCCTCAACCTATTAACTGTGATGATTATCAGTTGGTTGCACCATCCAATTATAACCAATCATTGATTATGAAATTCCAGCCTATTTCCTCGCTATGAGATATTTAAAACTACTACTGTACTTTTGCTCTATACACAATTTTTCACCTACTCATGGTTATTAGCTGAATATATAGTTTCAATCACCATTAACTCTCAAATTCTCAATGTTTTTCTTTTGTCTCCACCTTCAGGGTCAGAGCTAAATGAAGAATCCAGGTAAGATGACAGCCACTACATTTTAACTTGAAATGCTAAATACAACTATTGTGTAGCAAATCATTCACACTTATCGTTTTTTTCATAGGTGATTTAGATCTTAAGTCTGCATAGAGATGAAATAAGACAAATGTTTATTAGTATTGTAAACCACATAAATTTGTGGTGTTTGTAGCCAGACATGTGGGTGAAAATTTCTATATATGTGTCAAAATATCTAATATGTCTCTTTGAATGTTGGTATTTGCATGGCACAGTTTCTTACCCTGTATCTGTTGTGCCTTGCCTGTGCCTTTTCAAAGATTGTTTCTAAACATCCAAGCAATTTTTACTTGCCCTGTCAATAAGGAATTCTAAAATATTATCATTTCATCTTTGTATTAAAAGTCGTGGAAGTATTTTTTTGCCTGGATAATTTTTACATTATTTGCCACATGATTTAATTTATTTGGTGTCCTGTTCTTCCAGATTATCTAATTCAGAAGGTGAAAAGGAAATAGCAGGTAATAGTCTGGTGGAATGCCACTAAACCTTGTTTTGTGACATAACAGATGTTTTATGGCTTTTTCTAGTAGACAGGGTCCTACTGATCATATATCAACCGGGTGCAGAGCTTGCACCCTTGGGGAAATTTTTTTATTGATGAAATTCAAAATGGCCACCAGTGAGTACTCGCAAATTCAATTTTCTCCTATATCTCAAGTTATAATAGACCTAGAAACTTAATTTTCGTGGCAAAATATATGTTTTCGGGGACAAGGAGCACGATTATACATGTTAGAATGTAATAACTCAACGTCTTCATTGTTTACACACAGATGTTTTACTATAAGACCGTAAATTGAAGTACCGGTCGGCGTAATTAAAGAAATTATGGTCACTGGTGCAGATCACTGTCAAATTACAGTAAGATAACATTTAACAAGCATATTAACAAAACAAACAAATAATCAACTTTATAAAAAAGTATATTGTTTCTGCACAAAACCGATACATGAACGGTTCTCTGTCGCTGTTTATGCACTTTCTACAGCTACACCAGAATCGTCATCTTCAACCTCGTCATATTCATCTACAGCTACAACAGTGAGTGTCTGTGGATTTCTACATTCCTTATCACCACTACAGGCACAGAAGATGGAACATGAGATGTGTGCAGTTGAACAGCTAAAGCGTGCAGTCGCACAAGGTTGTGAGGATGAGCAACCACATTTGATCATTTTCAATACTGACTCAGGGACAGGTAACACATTAGCTGGTAGGGCAACTGGTTCAAGCTTGCTGGTATGAGTACTAATTGACCACCCATAATGAGCAGGGTTGAGAACAGGCGGGTCAGCCTCGAGTGCAGATCTCCAGATCGCAGCTTGCAGATGAGCTCTGCGCACATGTTGTTCATACGCTTCTGTTGTTGGTGGTAGAACTCTTAGTTTTAGTGCTGTGTTCAGCTTATGATTACCCATTGTATGTGTCCAAATCTTGTATCTCACTGCTGTCATGCTTGATTCAGCTTGGTGTTCATAGCATGCCGCGATAAATGATACACATTGTGGCATGACGTCATCAATCTGCTCTTGTGTGACACCCAGCTTATCTAACTCCACTGTTCAGATCTTTTAGCACAGTTCCTTTACCAATGCCGTATAAACAAGAAACCGTGTCACAGCCAGAGAGTACATGTGCAGGTGAAACATTGTCAATGATGTCCATATGTTTTTCCACTGTTGCTTTGATATCTACACAAGCTCTCCCTGCACTGCTACCAATCATCACCAGGTTACATGTGAGCTGCTCAAATTTGTAATAATGAATCAGTAGCACAAATATATCGGTGTCATCTGCAATTACACGTATACTGTTCTTGCCTGAGCGGGCCAAGTAAACAACCTGTTGGATGATGACAACATCACCTTCCTCGTGTGTTGTACGGAGATGTGGTAAATCTGTCACACCAGCATTACAGATCTCCACAGGTGTTGGATCAGACCCAGTCAGCACCTGCTTTTTCTGATTTGGTAATATATCATGACTTTCTCTTAGATAAGCACAAAGGAGATCAATAATTTGAAGCTTGTTCTGTGTGACAGCAAGACAAACTTTCTGTGGGGGAAGCGGTGTCAACATTGACAGCTGGTGTTGTCTACTTCCATTTTTTCCAACTCTTGATGTGCGTGTGGCTTCCTTTATGCTATTATCATGGTACCTGTCAAAAAGCAAATATGTGTCAGCAATATTTTGTTGACTTATGACATAGTCTAACACATTCTGCAAGTAGTCTTCTCACTATCCACAGAATAGCACAACCATCTAAAACGATTACATCAGGGGGAACTGATCTACGATCTGCAAGCTCAACCTGAAGTTTTGTCTTCAAAATTGATTTTGATTTTGTAAGTCGCATTTCACCAGTGTCCTCAAACATAGATGTTGGTACACCAGCTAGTTCATGCCCGAGCACTTCTTCCATGTTCACGTCTCTAACCTTCTGCAGACATAGAAGATTATTGATGTGTCAAAAACTGTGACATCTCCCACACTAACTTTCTTGCGAGAGACAGACATCATTATAATTGGTTTGGTGATAGGTTTGTGAAAACTCTGAGGCCATCCTTCTCTGTAGCTTGTCATCAACCTTTCACCCAATTGCACAGGATCATCCACATTAACTGACGCAGGGGATATCATTCCAGTGACAATATTCACAATATTGCCTGAAGGGTGGCTAGATGGGTCTAACGGGTCGATGCAAGTAGCAAGCTTCTTCCTGATCTTTTCTCTGTCCACAGAATCAGTCATGATCCTTGTTGCGCTTTCTTCCTTGTGTGTCGTGATTGTATGGTGCACATCATGGTCAGAGAGAGATATTACATCTTTTTTCAGCTGGACACATATATGCAAACTAAGTGCCCACCGCTTCAATGTAGATGGCTGAAGTGTTATTCCAACTATTCCTCCTGGGCTATGACCATACCGCATGAAGGTTGTTTCGATGTAGAGATCGGACCACAGGCCGTTCCAGATACCACGTTGATGGCGCATAGCATGATTGCCTTTCATAAATTCCTCTATCACTGGACCGGGCAGCTTGGACATAGACTGTAGATAATACAGACAGTACCTGATACAGAGAAAATATAGCAAACCATAGCAAAGCATTCCACCACCATTAGTACTAATTTACAAGTTAGAGTATATAGTTTTTTCATTGTGTATAATACATTGGGTTCAAGTCCAGTGTCAATCATCAAGGTGCCTACTGCTCCAACAAAGCTCATTAAAGCATGCAGCCCACCAGGTCTAGGTATTAAATTCAGGAATAATTCACTGTAGACCCATGAAATGTCTACCACGATGCGGTAGAGTTGTTGGTCATTAGTGAAGATAGTATATGCTTGCCCTCTTTCATTGGTAAGTAGTTGTGCCTCTATCATAGCAGTAAGCATTGTAGTTGGTTCTGCAGGGGGCAGGTCGATCAATGGTGAATATACAGCCTTGGTGCGGGCTTTACTTGCATGACCTTGTTCTCTTGCAAGGCGAGTATTATACCCTCCGAGCTCAGGTGTGTTTTGAACATATATTATATCAGTAAGAAAATTAAAATCAGTTTCTCTTGCTCTCTGAAGTGATATTACTTGACTGACAATGACTCTGAGTGGTAGTGGAGAATACAATGCGGCATCCTTTGGCTATTCAGGTTTCTTTGGACCTTCATACTCATGAATGGGTATATCTGGCAGGATATTTTCTGACATTTCCACTTTTTTTAGACGTTTGATTGTGCTACTGTCTTGTTGATTAATGTGTTAATCAGACTGCGGTTGTGTAAGAAGAATAGCTAGAGCATGAGTTGATTTAAGGCCATTTGCAGAAGATATGTTGGCATCAAAGTTGTCGGCCACTGCTTGTATGAGGCCACCACCAGTAGAGGATATGCCTATTTTTTCCCTGTTCTTAGCTGCAGCATGGGCTGCCGAACTCTTAAAGCAGAGAACTTCATCATATGAGCATGTAACCATATTTATGTAGCAGTTCAATATTAGACTTTGATCGAAGGACGACACCAAAAGCAATCTGCAGTTGTGTAGGCTTGTTGCTAACAGCACGAGTAACCATGTTCCCTGTCATTGCTGCTGGTAGACTTGATTGAAGTTTTGGTGAGATAAGTGACAGTAATCTTAACAATGTTGGGCTAACACAAGCCAACACATCATCCATGCACAATTTAGTGTCATAAGTTGACTCATCACGCTTCAGGTCTCGAGATTCCTTGCCAAGTACTTTAGCCACTCTCTCCACAGCTGTATCTATGTCATCTTCATTGTTCACTACTAATTTCATATGTTTTGATGCTTGTTGTCTGAAGACCAGGATATTTGCCACACCAACACATGACAGAACAAGGAGATATGGCCCCAGTTTATTTGATAACCTTTGAGTGAGCAGCCTTCGCGACAACAGTTCTCCACCATGTGATTTATACAGCTCCTGTATCTCAACAGCATTCCACATACGTGATTTGTTAGCAAGCGTATCATGCAGCACTTTACAAAAGGCGTCATCATCACTGCCTTCACTTACATTTTGTGATTGATCAGTGCTGGACTTGAATGCCTGGAGACAGTCTCGGTGATACATCGCATCTGCTGCGTGGAGATCACTGACTGCAGCATGGGCCCTCAGTCTCACTCGGTTTCCCCATTTGTCATTCCTGCTATCACAAGTGTCCAAAATAACATCCTTGAAAGTCTTCTGTGCTGATCCTCTGCATCTGCAGTACGGCAATAACTTACTGGGCGCCATCGATTTGGATGTCGTGGACATACTTTACCACACAGAAAGCAATGTTCTTTAAAAATGAACGTTTTTTGTTCAGATCGCCGAATCCGTTTTGCTGGTGGTGTAGGCCCATCTGTGCAATTCTGCTTTGACACCGATGACTTAATGTGTGATTTTGACGTGTAAGATGACACACAATTCTTGTGACACCAATATTTTGCATCTTGTTCATGGGATAATTGTTCATGCAAATCATCACCTCTACTGATACTAGCAGTTCTGAGTCGTTTGACTCCAACAAGTCCACCACCACCACTACAACTACTGTTGATAAACTCTTTTAAATAACAGTCCTGGCTATCCATTTTGCATCACTAGAAACAACAAAAAAGCATATTAGCTACATATTACTATCCATTGAAATGTTGTTGTGTGTAAAGAAATAGAATGCAAATTTTGTGTCAGCACCTGAAAAGTTAAAAAAAAATTCACGTATATTTAGAACATTTCCTCCCAAAATTACATCATAACACTAAAGTATGACACTGTAAAGTATTTTCGAATATCTCATTGTATTCTGTGACCCCAAAAACATATACTTTGCCATCAAAATCAAGTTTCTAGGTCTATTATAACTTAAGATATAGGCGAAAATTGAATTTGCGAGTATTCGCTGGCAGCCATTTTGAATTTCATCAATAAAAAAATTTCCCCAAGGGTGCAACCTCTGCACCCGGTTGATATATCATCAGTAGGACCCTGTCTACTTGAAACTACCATAAAACATCTGTTATGTCACAAGACAACCTTGCACTCATAACTCCCATTCTGCAACCAGACTATAATAACATAGCAAACACAGACTTGTCCATGACAGTCACTGACATATTTTAACCCCCCCTTAGATGTCATCAAATAAAGCCAAAAATAGTGTAGAGCAACATTGGTTTAACTGTTTGTGGTTGCTGGGAAGTGGTGACTTTTACAAAACTACTATAGGGGCCTGCATAGCTGTATCAATCTCACCACATTTTGATGAAAGTCAACAAATTAGGCCTACTTATCTATTTTTTTTAAGAATTTCAGATAAAATACATAGTTTAAAGACATTTGTTAGATCAATTGTGGACAATGTGGTTTAGGAATGTAGTGTGCCTATTTTATCAATATAAAGTCAAAAGACATATATATTGATTTTTTTTGTAATCAGCGAACCACTTTTTTAGCATGCACAAAAAAGATCCTTGAAAAATATAGAGAAGACCTTGAAAGGTCCTTCTAAAGTCCTTGAATTTTATATTTGAACAAGACAGTGTGGGAGCTATAGTCTGAGCAAAAATTACATTTCATGTACATAATTATGATGTATTATGCTGATAGATAGTACAGGATATGAACCATGGACCAAACATTGGACCATGGACAAAAACAATTGCCAATCAAATAGTAGTAGTAAACCAGCATATTGTAAATATTTTCTTTTGGAAATAGAAATTGTGTATTCGGTTTGATTGAGCAATTATTATTATACAGCAAGATATTGTGTCTAGCTGGTAATTTTATGTAAAGAAAGGAGTGGAAAGTTTGCAATGTAGAAAAATAATGTGTACATTTTAAATAATTTTATTGTCATATTTTTCTATGTGTCTATTTACAGGTCTGTCCAGCTTATTAACTGCTCAAATTCAAGGTGAAGTCTCTGTGACCCCAACTGAGCCAGTGAGTACTCGCTCTGAATCAACCTCCCCTCATTAACCCTTACAACGCTGAAATATTTCTGTATAAACCATGAAAACCAAAATGTTTTTTTTTTTTTTAAATCATCAGAAATATCTCTGTTTGATTTTTCTGCTTCCTTTTAATACCTATGTTATGGGTTTACAACCCTATAATTTGTTATTGCTGTCAGAATCTGACATCTAAAATCGGTTGATATCAGATTCTAAAGTGAGTCTCCGCGCTGAAAGGGTTAATAAAATGAAAAGAGATTTTGAAGTGCATGACACATAAGTTGTCATGTAAGTTGTCATACACACTATAGAATCTGATTGTCCAAGCATTATCCCTTTACCTGCTAAGTTCTTCTGTTTAATTTTTCACCTACTTCTCTCGCTACCATTACCCACAACTTCAAGTGGGTCAAAATTACACATATTTGTCCAGTTTTTCACATGTTGTCAAATACTCTCTTTAAAAATTGTAGTAAAGTAGTAAACTCTCCTTGAGACAAAAGCAATGTTTTTATCTGATAAGTATAACCCGCCAGAGCACTGAACTATTAATTTTTCGTCACTTGAACTTGTGTCTCGCTACTGCGAACCAAAAATTCAAGTGAATGAAAATTACTTTGATTTGTGAAAATTAACCCCCTTCAGTGTGGGGATAGATTTTAGTTGTCAGATTCTGACTTCTGTAGACATCAGATTCTGGCCACTAAAGTCTATCCCCGCACTGTAAGAATCAACATATTTATAACGGCTGTAGACTTATAACATAGGTATTCAAATGAATCAGAAAGAGCTAACTAAGACATTTGTGATGATTTTAAATTGAAAAAAAAACCTTTTGTCGCCATGTTTTTTTACAAATTATTTCAGCGCTTTAAGGGTTAAGGCAAAACTCGCCTATTGTCGCAGATTTAAGACATAATTCACTTTTAAAATTTGCCCAAGCAAGAGGTAATAAAACACCGAGAAACTACTGTATGATGGACATTAGTGCTGTAAGGGTTAAAAAGTGGCTCCTGCCTGGTGATTAACAAGAGCTCCTTACAAATGATAAACTGATAATCATTCTATTTAATATTCATCTACTGGATTATTGTTTATGAAGGAAAACAACTTGTTGTAATCCATTCTCTTTGTGAGCTGTGCTTCCTTGAAAGCTCCCTAAAAAATCTTTGCATTTTGTGCGTGGAAACCAAGTTGTGTATTTATGTAACTAAGGTGTTTAAAAGTGGGTAAAGCAGAAACTTATACAAAAGCTTTTATTTCCAGGCATCCACATCGTATAAAGCCAATGCCTATGGACCACTGCAGGACATCTATCATCTACAACCCGAGGCGACGAGCATGCTGGAAACCGAAGCTGGAATTGGGCTGGGTGAAGAAAAAGTGCATACAAAATCTTTTCTTGCACAGCTTACGGCTATGGGTGGTCCAGCAAGGTTTTTTTCTTTACAATATTTTTTTATAAATTATCATGCAGTCAAACTTTATCAACCCAGTATTTGGTAATACAGAAGTTTCAAAGAATTCCCCATGAAAGATTGTATTAGATTTTTACATAATTAACTCACTGTCCAACTTTTTGTCAATTGGACATTTTTGTCTGTGATTCTGCCAATCTAGGTTGTGAAAGAAAAATTAAATACAAGGTGAAGGAGCAATGTACATAATACAGGGTTGTGCTCAGTGTGTGCTGAGTGATGCTTGGAAATGCTTATTAGTCTAGGAATAAAGCCTCTGATTGATAAATAATGCCTTATTTGGAAAATAGTGGCAGTCGCATAGACGGCGTGGTGGTCGAAAATTCTCGGTGGTGGTCAGCCCCGGCCACTGCCGACCCGCGGGCAAAACCCTGATAATAACTTAGGCACCACTCTCCTGTTGTCGATCTGGTAATATTTTTTCCTAAAAGTGATATCCATAGTCACATAATCCCATTGTTAACCCTTTAAGTGGCAATTTATCTAAAAAAATCTTGTAGTTTTTTCACACTGATGCTTTTACATCTTTAACTGAGGGAAAATTAACCTCATTAATTGATGGCCAAGTATCGTTCTAATCAAAGACATGTTAACCTTTAAAAGGTGCTATTTAAGGTGTCAGGCAGAACAGGGATGTAAAATGAAAAGGTTTTGTTTAGATGCCACTTGGCCACTCTCAGTCTCTCAAAATTTGACTAAAGAAACATGTTTTCATGACAACTTCACATGTTCTTCACCACTAGACTTGGAAATACTTACCCAAAAAACCCTGTAACTTAAAGAATAACATTATTCATTCAACATACATTTCTTGATCATGTCCCTAAAGTGATTTACCTACCCTTTAGGACACTATGATTAATGTCTCTGTTTTAGAAGAAGGGTGGAAAAAACATTTAACTCTTCTTTGTCAAAGTTCTGGTTAATGTGAATCCTTGGTAGCCGCCCAAGATCACAATAATGCAATTTTCATACATTTTAAAAATCAGCTCATTCGACCTTGATATGCCCTTGGTGTCATCTCACAACTATGCCACATTAAACCCCTGAGGAGTATATAGTTAAGTGCCAAGTTTTATTATGCTGTGTCTAATGGTTGCTTATGAGGGTCTAATTAAAATGTTACAGCACAATTTTTTTTTAAGAAACTTGGGCTTGAGCAAAGCATTTTTGTGAGGAATTTGGACAAAGAAGTGTTAAAGAAAATTACTTTGGACCTATTTCTGGAAAAGTTATAAGGGAGACCAAAAAGAATCTGAAAAAATACATTTGAAATTCTAGCAAGCTGATTAAGCACAAATGTCCCTTCCAAGAATGTATTAAAAAGGATGAAAATATTGTCATAATTGCACTTAAAGGTTTAATTATTTGAAATTATTTATCTTTTTTATTGTGCAAGGTAAGTCATACAGTGCTTCTTCAATCTCTTCGTTTGACACAATGACATCCTCAAATCAATCGAAAATACTTCCACAAATAAATCAATTTTGGTCAATATTTTTGCTGTGAGATTTTAGTTGTGGTTGATAATAGCACAGCCCACATTGAAAGTGAACTGACTTGAACATTGTACATTTATAAAAACCTCCTGACTTTCCATACCACGCCCGTGTTCACTTTTGTACATAGCTGCACACTTTTTGTTCATGCTGTAGTCACAGACTCGCATAATTAAACTTGGCTTTGAACAGACGAGTTGTCTTTCATTTTAGCTCCTCAAGACATTACAGAAAGCATCAATTACTAATTGCTTATTTTATTTATAGGAATGACAAGGAGAATGTGGCTAATGCTTCAATGATGGATATGACCATGTGTCAACCAGGCTCTTCGTCTTTTCGCCCCATCTCGTCTGCGTCATATCCCAGCTGGAGTACTGATACCACGTGTGTCTACAGAGATAACGACGACTGTATGGACATGACTGTGATGGACAAGACAACAAGTGTAAAAAACATCTCTCAATCCGCCATGGATACATTAAGAGTGTTTGATTCCACCAGTTCTGCAATGGATGTCACAATGATGCAGAATAACTCAATCATTACTAAAAAGAGGAATGATTTTCAATCTGAATCCAAATATAATCAAACTACATTACTGAGTGGTAGTGACCAGAACATGAGTATGACGGTTGTTGTGCCTCATGGTGTACAAGTGTTTAATCCTAATGCAGCTAAAGAGATGCCAGTCTTCACTGATAATCTGCCAGTTGATGAAAATAAGATCAACATCTCGCCATCAATGATGAATACAGATGAAGCTCGGGATGTTAGTTTTCATAGAAAGGCATTTCAACCAGTCCCAGATAACCGAATTATAACTAATCCAGACAAAGTTGAAAAGCCATCATCGGTTAGTAGAACAAAGAGTCCCTCAACGAATGGTAATATCAATACATCTGAGACTGTTATACGTAATATAAGCACCCATGTGACAGTCACTAAACCTGATTCTGCCATGAATTCTGCAGGTCCTGATGATATAGAAATGGAGTTGACATCATGTATTAAGGAATCAACCATCACTTCACTCAACAGACCCAATAACAAGAATATAACAGATCCTATCATGAGGGTGGGCAGTTTCAAGGGAAATAACAAATCTGATCGTGTGTTCTCCACAGATATTAATATTAGCAAAAGATTTGATAGCTACACTAACATGACTAAAGACATGTTATCGTCCACAAGAATCCATTCTGACACTAATATGGAGATGACTGCCTGTTTGTCACCCATCGTACCTGTGCACTCTACTCATCATACACAGGCTGCCCCTCAGCTCTCAGCTGATCTCACAGACATTGAGTTAACAGCGTGTGTTCCCTCAACAATATTACCCCCTCCAAATTCTACACATCCAAACAGTTCATCTAGACATATGTCCATTGCCCCTGATGCTACTGAAATTCCTGCAATTATTTCACGCCCCCCTCCTCAAGTGGCCACAAATACAGAATTAAGCGAGACTCTTGATGCTTCTGCTGCCATGGATATTACTATGTGTAATCAATCTTCTCTGCAGAAAAATATTGTTAGAAATAAGGAAAATTACCAGCAAGACTCAGAGTTGATTGATAGTGTATTTTTAGATAATACTGTTGAGAAGCCTTGTTCTGCAGCTCTCAGTATTGTTAAAGATTCAAGAAAAGCTATGTCTATTTTATCTTCTGATAGTCCAAACAAGATGGAGGAAACTTGTATGTTATCTGGCCCTAGAATCCTCAGAGCGGCTGACGAGTCTGCCGTTGGTGCTTTAACTCCCTCAGCATTTACATCCCAAGCTAAAAAATTAAGCAAAATGGCTGATTCAAGCTGTACTAAATCTATCTCAGCTATCAATAATCCAGCTGAATTTTCAATTCACAATAAAGAAAACATAAATATGACTACTGCCGAACCTTCTGAAATGGAGATAACAAAATGTGTCCCATCAGCCACCAGGGAGGAAACAATCAAGGAGGAATCTGACGTTAGATACAGTGATAATGTGGCCGCAATAGAGATGACATTTTGTAATGATCCCGAAATTATCTGTGTCAGCGGAGACAGTGCTTCGGCTATACAGTCAGGTAGATCAGCACCGCAACTCACGTTTGATACATCACAGATGGATATGACTAGATGTGAGGAAGTGTCTATTGCCCATCTTACAGACTCCAGGGGAATTCAACCTGTCAATAGTGAGAATATAAGTCAGGGAAATAACATGCATAAGACAAGAATATTTTCTGATAATGAGAAAATAATTGCTGACAGAAGTAATTCAGACTTTTCTTCTGCATCAGCTCTGTTATTATCAGACTCGGGACAAGAAATACCCGATAGTAAGCATGATGCAGCTAGTAATCATGGTAATTCTAGACAAACAATGTCTTTTCAGAACTCTGAATCAGAAAATAGATTGACAAACAGTGTCATTAACCCAACAACAACATGCACAGCATATGACCAGGTAGACAGCAGCATTAAAAACAAGCCAGTCACAACTTGTGTAGAAAGTGTTAGACCTATCAGACAAATGGTATACACTAATGAAACTAAAGCTGCAACCACTTGTCTCGATAGTATTAAAACAATCACGTACAGTAATGAAAGTAATGCAAGGATGACTTGTTTGGAAAATAGTGGACAAACTAAAGCAGCAACAACTTGTTTAGGCTGTGTAAAACCAATCACCTGCAATACACAAGCCAAAGCAGCAACAATTTCTGTAGACAGTGTAAAACCGATCACGTACAATACACAAACCAAAGCAGCAACAACTTCTGTCGACAGTGTGAAACCGATAACATACAATACACAAACAAAAGCAGCAACAACTTCTGTCGACAGTGTGAAACCGATGACGTACAATACACAAACCAAAGCAGCAACAACTTCTGTCGACAGTGTGAAACCGATCACGTACAATACACAAACCAAAGCAGCAACAACTTCTGTCGACAGTGTAAAACCGATGACGTACAATGCACAAACCAAAGCAGCAACAACTTCTGTCGACAGTATGAAACCGATGACATACAATACACAAACCAAAGCAGCAACAACTTCTGTAGACAGTACGAAACCCATGACGTACAATACACAAACCAAAGCAGCAACAACTTCTGTCGACAGTATGAAACCAATGACGTACAATACACAAACCAAAGCAGCAACAACTTCTGTCGACAGTATGAAACCAATGACGTACAATACACAAACCAAAGCAGCAACAACTTCTGTCGACAGTGTAAAACCCCTTGCATACAATACACAAACCAAAGCAGAAACAAGTGGTCAATTGACATATGCTAGTGAAAGAAAAGCTACCACAACATGTTTGGAAAGTATCAGGCCAATTGGTGAAACAACTTCCACTAGCCAAACTAAGGCATCAACGACTTGTGTAGACAGTAACAGCCCTGGTGATCAGATGATGAGCAAGAATGAAACTCTGGAAGGAACGAGTGATTCAGAACGAATAAGACAGAATCTAAATTTATCTGATCTAATGCAAAATAAATCAGCAAAGACTAGATTTATGCAGAGAACTAAACCAGTGACTACATTTCCAGACAGCATTGACAAGACAACTAAAGCACGCACAACTAGTTTAGAAAGCATTCGACCTATAAATAGCCTTGTAGGCCTAAATACTAAATCCTCCACTGGATGTTTTCAGAGTCTCAGACCATCAAATCAGTTAAATGCTACATTAGCAATATTGGCTGATGCTTCTAATGGTCCCTCTACAAGTGTGAATGTTGGCTTAGAATCCAAAATGTTGGCATCGTTGGACGCTCAGTCAGGGGATCAGCCTTATGCCATCAGTATCACTCAGGAGGACAAAAACTGTTCATCGTTAGATGCTAGCTCAAGTAGGCCGTCTGATGCTACCAGCGTCACACACAAGGACAAAGATTGTTCACCATTAGTTGCTCAGACAGGAAATCGATTTGATACCACCAGTATCATACATAAGGTCCAAGATTGTTCATCATTAGTGACTCAGTCAGGGACGATTTCTGATACCAGCAGTATGACACATGAGGACAGAGAATGTTCGAGAATGGATCTGACTGTTTGTGGTGACTATAGTGAAACTTGTGATAAAGAGAATACATCAAAAGTTTCAGTAAATAAGGAGAGCCATGCTAAAATGGAAACAAACTCATCACTTAATAAAGAAAACATATCTAGAATAGAGACGAATGTTTCAATTAATAAAGAAAATAGCACAACTAGAATCCAGACAAACACTTCAGCCGTGACAATTCCTCATAGCGAAAGCAGGCTGAGGCAAGATGGTACTCCTGGAACTGACAATAGGAGTTTTGAAAATGAACAGAGATTTGTTGAGGAGGCTGCGCAAATTGAAATTGATATGCAGACATGTAATATAGCAAATAAATCTACTGAGGTATTAGACATGGCTGGTGATGTTATTTGTGACATGGAGATGACTGCTTGTGCAACTAATACAAGCACCATGAGAAGTACATCACCTGTGACAAATAATGCTGACACTGATAAACTCTCGTTGTCAGCGGCTAATAATCTCACACTTTCTCTGGCTGATACAACAGATGCTTTACTGGCGCCTCACCAAATTTGCGATGTAAGTTATCCGAATGTAGACGTATCAGAAGCAAATAATAGTAAGAGGAAGGTAGATCAATCTGGCTGTCAGAATTTTGACAATGCTCCAGATAGAAAGAAGTGCAGACATCAAGAAGATCATTCTGGTTTACCTCTGGAGATCAGCTGCTCTGGTGAAGCACAATCAACTCTTAGTAAAGGTACATGTCTTATTAAACAGCCTGTCTTACGAGGAAAAATAGTTTTAAAATTATTTACATGTATTACATGTGACTAGCTGATTATGCCACCGCCCATTCGGGCGAGTGCATTTGATTTGCTACTCGCCCAGTAAAATTTGAACTCGCCCGAAAAAAGTAGAGAAAAGGATCACTAAGCTGATTCAACTAAGACGTGTTCACTTTTTAATCAGTGGAAAATTGACAAAATACTAATCACTTGTAAATAAATGTTTAAAACAGGATATGTGGACATATGACATATGGACAGGTAACTATAATCCTTTAATTTTCCAGATCAAGTCTTTCCACCAGTTGTTCTTCAGTGCGATTACCTATACTAGTTATAGGGCAGATCCAAGCAAACACGAGACATTGAGCCAATATTGTGTCAATGTTGGTTCGCAGTCTATGACGTCGGCCCAACATTGACCCAACATTGGCTTATTGTCTGTTGATTGCTGGGATGGCTCATGAGTCTTTTTGAGATACCTTATCTATAACTCAGTGGCAATTTAATAATAAACATGTCGTTAGTGGTGGGCGTTAATTAAATACTGTGATGTCCGTTGCCAATGTTTACATCTAGTTCCAGGACACAGAACTTTGTTTACATGGGATACACTGCACGTGTACATGTAACACCACGCGTACTAACCAACAAATGCTGGGGCCGCATGCATGTCTGCTACAATTGGCCCTATAGGGAGGTCGCACCAATTGCTCTGACAAGCTCCGCATGCTTAGAGCTTAGTGCATGCTTACCGGATCAGCGATGCATACACATGCAGCCTACATGTACAGACTACAAACAGTCATCGCGCTGTTGTCGAATCTCCAATCAAGCCAAAAATACTCCACTCTTTTAGAACCTGTCATGAACTAAAACCAAGCCGGGCGAGTTTTAGGCAATCCAAACTCGCCCATTTTTTTCCCACTCGCATTGGCGAGCGGGCAAGTGCCAGTCATACACACTGGTAACAAAAAAAAAATGGAAAACTACAATTTTATTTTATTCCCGTTAAATCAATGTCAGTGGGCCCGTAAAACATATAATAAAAAAGTCTGGCCTTACTGAAATATTACATTAACCCTTTAAAAGTCCTAAATGTGAATATTTTTACCCTCTTGAACTGAAGTTGGGAGTCTTTGTAGCGAAACACAATTTTAAGTTGGTAAACAAATTAAAAGTTAACATTAATAGGTCATAAACGACTTTGTTAGCTGAGTCTATTTCCTTAAACCTTTTCAAGCCTGAAATCACCATTGTCATCTTCATTCACCACAAGCCGCGAATTGCTGTCGCAATTTTCAACTTGTAGTGCATGAAGATGATTTGAAGTGGATGAAAAATTAAAGAAAATCAGTATTATAAAACCCTTTGCTGTAGGAAAATTAAGTCTGTTTACAGTGTTGTAAAATGATGATGAATCATGAAGGCTTGAAGGGTTGAAGGGTTGAATATCTATTTTATTCTCGATACTTCAGTTGGGGAATGATGTTTGGCACCAGATTGTGACAAAAAATTCATTGTTAGTGTTTGTTTGTTGAAATCTTGGACTTACATTGTTACATCTCTATTTATCTGCTTATAATGTTATATAATTTATTTTTAGAAGTATCAATGATGAAAGCAGATTGCTTGCAATCTGTGTCCCACATTTCTGGGCAGAGTTTATCAATGGGCATTTATGAGACGTCTGCTCCGGATTTGGTCACGATGTCAGAATGCGGGTCACCAACACAGAAGAGTATCACCTCTCAATATGGTAAATACCTGTACTACCAATCACCAACATTAAATGACATTTCATTGTTTTCACTGTAAATTCAAATCACGATCAATATCTACTACAGATTTTCTACACATTTTGGAAATTATGTACCTAATTTCGCAAATGAAATGAGTCTTAAAGCGCCAAGTATGACTATACTAATGTTGTCTCAATCAGTTTTATTAGCCAAGTAAATCACTGTTATTAGGAACAAAATGTGTGGTTGAAAATCATCCTATTTTTTGCTGTCCAATTAAACAGTGCTCCAGATAACATGCGTATATGCGTAAAATACGCATGTGAAAACAGCATTGACAGAAAATGTTAATAGTAACATTACCCATAAAAACTAATAAAATACCCATCAAAGTAAAAAAAACAGACAAAAATGAAACTATTGTTGTATTTTGTATTTGAGCAGAGCTATGCCCCCTGAATGTAAGAAAAAAATGATCAATAAAGCTTTCATGTTGTTGTATTAAAAAAAAATTCCCCGTTATTTTTTTCATTTTATTTCACTCCTCATCACTCATTTCAATCAGTAAAAAACTCCTCAAACTAAAAAATTATCTGGAGCTCTGAATTAAATAAATATGAGCAATTTTCACCCACTTGAAATTGTAGGTGGCAGTAGTTAGACAAAACTTTAAGTGGATGAAAATTCAAATTATTTAATGTAGGACTTTATGGATTAAACTTGCAGATATTTGTTGTGAATTGATTTTTTCAATTTTAAAGTACCTCTTAGTCACTTTTAGCTCGGAGCTCTAAGGGTCAATCCTTCTTTTAAATTCTTTTTATCCCCCGCCCGTAGTGGAAGGGGGATTTTAGTCGCGCCGGAATTCTGTCCGGCGTCAGGTTTTCTTGTGGACGCAAAAACTACCGGTTAATTTTTTTTGAAATTTTAACATGATATTCCTAGCAACATGCGATGTGCAAATGATTTTTTAAGATGCTACCATAATTCAAAATGGCTGCCAGAAGTCAATTCCAAAAATTTTGTAGGTGCAAAAACTCAAAAACTTAGTCAGAAATTCTCCAAATTTTACTTTCACCTTCCCCACCATATGGAGATATGCAGGTGACATTTTCAAGGTTTTACTGAAATTCAAAATGGCGGCCACAGACCAACTTAAATTTTTAGGGGGGTGGGCGGGGCGCAAAAACCCAAAAAATTAGTTAGGTCGATTTTTTTATAAATTTTAACATGTGGATGTGCAAGTGATTTTTGAAAGATGCTACCAAAATTCAAAATGGCCGCCAGAAGTCAACTCCAAATTTTTTTGTGGCCGCAAAAAATCTTAGCCTTAACGTCTGAAAATATTTAAATTTTACAATCACATTATGGAGATGTGCAGGTGATTTTTTTCAGGGTTTTGTTGAAATTCAAAATGGCCGCCACGGATCAATTTCAATTTTTTTTGAGGTCGCAAAAACTCCAAAACTTGTAAATTAAAGTTGTAAACTATTCAAATTTTACTATCACATTCCCCAAGATATGGAGATGTGCATGTGATTTTTTCAAGGTTTTAACGAAATTCAAAATGGCCGCCATGCATGAACTTCATAATTTTTTGTGGGCGCAAAAACTTAAAAATTGGAGTCAGAAATAATGTGTAGGTTATTTTACTGAAATTTAAAATGGTCACCACAAGTCGACTTTTTAAATATTGTGACCACAAAAAATTTTAACCTATTTTAAGGCGGGGGATGACATAGGACTTCAGTCCTCTTATTATAAGCTCTTTTGATAGCAACTTTTAGATGTGGAACATGCCTTCGATCAGCAAGATTTTTTTACGTAGACCGATAAAACATTTATTTAGGCACTCTAAATACCACTTTTTTAGTCCATAAATTATATAAAAAATATTTCAATACTTGATATTTTCAGATTATATAAGAGATGTAACAGGCAGTCGAGGCAGCCGTAGTAGCTGCCTAATTTCAACCTCTTCTAATGAAACTCGAGAAGCTGTATCTTCAGTGAACAGTGATGATTTTATCAACAGGAGTACAACGTTGGTTTCAAATTCTGATTATGACACCCGTCAAACATTATCGTCCATGACGAGTGAGGATGGCAGTCATAGTGACGGCACAGTAAGTACATGTTGTTAAGGTCTCTGTTGTCATTTCTATTTTAGGGTGTTACACAAAATTTTTAGGCTGAGCGAGCATATATTTCTGCTGCTATGTCAGGGTTTCGGCAGTATTTCCGTCGGGGGGGGGGATCCTCCCACTTAGAACCACAGGGGGAATATCTCCCCCCCCCCCCCCCGTTGTTGGCAAAGAAAAGAAAAAAATATTCCATATTTTGGTGTCATTTCAGTTAAAATAGTCCTTTTTTCAAGCACTAAAATTTAAAACTCTGAATTTTTTTCTCCTGTGGGAGGACACCCAGACCCCCTACCCCTTTTGAATCCCCCCCCCCCCCTCAAATATTCCTGGTGGAAACCCTGTTTGTCATTTGAAGATGGAATTTGTGTTAGCAATTCCAGCTTCAAATGAATTAAATATGGTAACAAACATTTTTGCAGCTTATAAATATAAAAAAATATTTTTCTCTGACCCATGTACCCATGCATGTGCCCAGAGTGAATTTAGACTAGTAGATGAAGAGTTCATTACTTCCATTAATCCCTAAATGTCGGAACTAATTAATTTCTTTTTTCAGAAATTTTTTGTCACTTGAAGCTGTGTCTCACTACCGCGATCCACAGCTTCAAGTGACTGAATTTCTTCCATTTGTAACATTAGGTCATAATCTATATCAGTTTCACAAATTTAAGACATTTTTTAATCCTTGAAACTGGTTACAGCCCAGCAAACACAAAACATTTGTTTAACATTAATATAATGCTGGTCCAGGGCCGACATTGTATAAATGTTATACAAATGTTTTGTGTTTACTGGGAGGTGCTAAAAAAACACAGAGAAATAACACATGGTTAAACATTTTATGTTATCTTGCAACAGGATGTGGAGGTTGATTCAAAGCCGTGTTCGACAAAACCTCACACTGAGGATGTAAAAGAAGAGAGCGTCCACAGCTTCAGGAAGCCATCTGAGTGAGTCCATATTAAAATACTGTAGATTGGGTAATGTTCGTTTTAATTTTTGTGAATTTCGAGAAGACAGATAATGCAATCTCTGCTTCCATCTACCTTTACATAATTAATTATATGTAAATGGTAGTTTTTTCTTGTGGATAAATTGCAGCAGTAATTGTTCAGCAGGGTGTATGATTACTGTAATTGGTCTCTCTCATCATTGTAATGTATTTTTTCAGAAATGACAAGGATGAGACGCTTGAAGAGATGGTGGACAAAGACCATAATAAAGAACCTGAAGTAGGTTTATTGGCGCAATAATTTAAAATTAGAAAAACTTGTATGGATTTTCAACAGTTTACCACAAGTTGTAGACCTACTTTTCATCACATCAATTTCTAGCCAAACAATTGAAGTACCGGGTAGTTATTTTTAAGAAACAAATGCATAATAAAATGAGAAAGAAATACACACAAAATGTGTATGGATATAAGGTGGGATCAGTTTTTATTACCCTTGTGCTACTGAATTGTTTGTTTCAATTTTTCATTCATTTGAAGCTGGAATTGCTTACGCAATTTCCAGCTTCAACTGATGAAATATAGTGATATCAACGAAAAAAAAACGTCTGCAAACTATATTGTGGTATTTTATTCGTTCGAAAACTTGTTTGTTCCCACAGCATAAGGCTCAACTAGTCAACCCTAATACCCAGGTATTTATCATTCACCCCAAATTTACTGCAAACTCCGTCTCAAGGTAAATGAAAACCTTCAAAATGTCGATCACGTCTTTACCCGTTTTCAGCTTTTTGTTTGTCTTTCAGACAAGAAAATCCGAAGCAGAAATGGCCAATGTCAATTATTAATTTGTTAGATTTGTTAGTAATTTTTAGCTCATCCGGCCTTTAGTCTTAGATTAGCTTATGCCATCGTGTTGCGTTTGAAAGAGCTCGTGCCTGTGCATTAAACTTCCTCACAGTTTTCAGAAATTTTAATTATTAATTAACTTATGACTTAATTAAGACCTAATTAGGGCACTCTGTCCACAACTCACAATAAATGCTTCTCCTCCCTCAATTCTTATCCGATTTCATTTTTGTTTAGTTTATTTGAAAGAACTCATGCATGTGCACTGAACTTCCTCACAGATTTCAGAAATTTTAATTCCTAATAAACTTTGCCCTAATTAAGGATGAGCTTCTGTGTCATTGACACTGGTTACTCGCTTGCAGTTGTGGGTCGTGTTAGCGAGATAGAGCTCTGAATTAACCCTTTAAGGCCTCACGATGCATTAATGCATCATTTCGCATCTCTGAAGAATGGCTTTATTTCCTGAAACCTGGTGGTTTTAGAAGAAAATTTTCATGGAACTGTTTTAAAAATAACATTATATTTTTTCATTTGTCACCCACTTCAAGTCATTTTCATCAACTACAAGTCGAGAATTGCGACAACAACTCGCGGCTTGTAGTGGATGAAGATGACAATAGTAAATTCAGGTTTGAAAGGGTTGATCAATTTAAATTTTCAATAACCTGTACTTGCGTTTCTATCCCATACTTGCATTTCTATCTTGCTGCTGTGATTCGTAATAGCAGTGCTACAAATGAATATATTAACATATTTCACCTTTTAAAGCTGTTTAGAAAAGTTATGATGAAATTACAACAAGGCTGTTGTAGTTGACATCAGTGTTCTAAATTTAATCTGGTTCAAGTCTCAGTTTGCTGACTTTAATTATTGAGTGGTTCATCTTTGTGACTTTTACAAATTATTGCTTTGTGTTTAGACTGAGCAGGCTGATTTGGAGGATTTACTGATGCCTGAGGATGGAGAGAAGCCTCAGTCATCACTGCTGAAGACTCCCACAAGCTCAGTGTGTGAAGAAAATCTACACACTCCAAATAAGATGGTGGAACTATTGAACGAGTGAGTGGGGTATTTTATTAGTTGGTTGACTGATGTTATCACCTGTATTTGTACCTTGGGCGCAGTAGGATGGAAAATATTACTTTTTAGTCTAAATTTTAAAATGTTCAGTTGGCCCCCTATTGCATTTGACGTTGGCACAGGCGTCGGGGGTTGCGATAACATTTCCTTTTAGGTACTTTAACTTGACAAGTTTTTCATGTATCTTATGCTAATGTCTTCTTCATGTTGCAAATAACCACCACTCAGATTTGAAAGAAATTAAATAGCAAATTTATCTGATCTCATTGTTTTATTTCACCTTGTGGGTAGGGAAACTTGACAGTTTTTTGTGTATCTGGCTAAACTTTGTTTTTCATATTACTGATTACTAATTCTCTGAAAAGTTCAAAAATGGCTGATTAACCTCTTGAGTGCCACTATGACGACTTAAGTCGTCATACTTTTGTTGCTCCCCAGTGCTGCAATGACGACTTAAGTCGTCATTTGTCAAGTATTTACCAATAGCCCCCCTTGGCACGAGTTAGCCCCCTAATTCATTTGTGTCTGCCTCAGGGTAGAAGGTGGTGAATTCCCGGGGATCCCGTGTCTAGCGTCACATGAGCACTGCATTGATCACATGATCACACAGCGATCACGTGACACACTTTTTCTCCTTGATATGCTTATTTGCATAAATTCAAAATGGCTTCCGTTGGCCATCTTCGATTTTTACCTTTTGACAGAATAGCCCTAGTATTTGAATACACTGATTCCATTGGTATGGTTATTTTTACGATTCAAGGTCATCTAGAGGTCAAAACCAAGATGGTTGCCGTCGCGGCCATTTTTAATTTTTGACATAATAGCCCTAGAATATTTTGTAATACCTCATTTTCGACTAATTTGAATACACTGAATTCATTGGAACGGTTATTTTTACATTTGAATGTCATCTGAAGGTCAAAAACAATATGGCCACCAATAACTAGAAAATACATGGACACTGTGAAAAGTGTTTTTATTCAATATTTTAGCTGGTTCGACTTTGAAATAACCTTTAGGTCACCTTGTCCTGACCCTGGAGTAGAGCCCCAGTAAAGGGTAACCCCAACCCATGTCACCTTTAGTACTCAGGTGTGAGTGCCTCAGGTGTTTTGTGACTTTAAGACCAAGTTATACAAGACTCCAATTGACCTCATTTTGCACTAATGTTAGCGCTGGTAGAGGGTGTGATATAAGAGGGGACGGGAGATATAAGAGTGGGGTATTACCCCTCCAAGCCACATAGACCCGGTAGCCACTGTACCCCCCCCCCCCCTAAAATGCGTGTTGGAAGGCTTCCCAGCCAAAATATGTCAACTGCAGCCTTGTGGAACAGTCCTTTGCAACCAAAAACATATGGAAACTGTAAAAAAATGTTTTTATTCAATATTTTATCCGGGTTGATCTTGAAATGACCTTTACATGACCCTGGAGTAGAACCCCAGCAAAGGTCAACCCCAACCCATGTCATCTTTAGTACCCAGTTGTGGGTGCCTCAGGTGCTTTGTGACTTCAAGCCCATGTTACACAAGACTCCAATTGACCATATTTTGCATTGATTTTAGTGTTGGTAGAGGGTGTGATATAAGAGGGTACGGGTGATATCAGAGTGGGGTATTACCCCTCCAAGCCACATGTAGTCACTGTGTTAGAAGGCTTCCCAGCCAAAATATGTCAACTGCAGCCATGTGGAGCACTCATTTGCAACAAAAAACTGTAAAAAATGTTCTTTTTATTCAATATTTTAGCTGGTTTAACCTTCAAATGACCTTGCCATGACATTGACCTGACCTTGGGGTACTACCCCTGTAAAGTCTAACCCCAACCCAAGTCAGTTTGTAGCCAGGTGTGGGCCCATCACCTGTGGGCAAAGATAATTCATATGGAAGATTGTTGCCCTAAAACTCCTTGTGTTTGCCCTATGTGGCGTGGCACAGGGGAGCACAATAGGCCTGGCACTCAAGAGGTTAATTCATCTTATTATCCCCCGCCCGTAGGGGAAGGGGGATTTTAGTCGCGCCAGGATTCTGTCCGGAATCACGTTTTCTTGTGGGCCAAAAACTCAAAAACTACTGGTCAAATCTTTTTGAAATTTCAACATGACATTCCTAGCAACATGGGGATGTGCAAGTGATTTTTTAGAGATGCTACCAAAATTCAAAATCCGCCAGAGGTCAACTCCAAATTTCTTTGTGGGCGCAAAAACTGTAAAACTTAAAGTCAGAAATTATTTTAATTTTACTATCACATTTCCCACGATATGGAGATGCGCAAGTGATTTTTTTAAGGTTTTACTGAAATTCAAAATGGACGCCATGGATAAACTTCATATTTTCTTGTGGGCGCAAAAACTGAAAAATTGAAATCAGTAATAATTCACATTGTACAATCACATTACCCACCATCTGGTAATGTGCATGTGATTTTACTGAAATTTAAAATGGCCACCACAAATCAACTTTTTAAATATTTGTGACCGCAAAAAGTCTAACCTAATTTATGGCGGGGGATGATATAGGACTTCAGTCCTCTTGTTTTTTGTGGCTACTTTTACCTTGTTAGCGTGATAAAAATTTCTTGCCAACAAATCTATCATGTTCATATATAAATATTTTTAAATCTATATCTTTAAACTCAATTTAGCTTTTGTATGACTCAGCGGCTTTGTCAAACAACTAATAAAAACTCTTAATTCTTTTGATGTCATTGATGTCTTTTTTGTAAATATGACAAATCGGACTGAAAAGTTTACACCTAAACCTTGAAATAAATGCATAGTTTAACACAATGAATGTATAAAATCTGACTACCTGATAATTTAGAGTATGCATATAACAACAATTACAATTTTGAGTGGTTGCTTAAAATTAAAGTAACTTCATGAAATAGAAGTTCAATGTAGTAATACATAACTGATGTGTTGTCTATAAATCAGATGCAAGAATCAAGCTGCAAGAATGGAGCAAGAACTGATCGAGAATTCTCCACAAGTCTTTGGTAAAATTTACAGTCTGGTAAGTAGGCACTGTATGTTTATGTTAGACATGAAACAGTGTATTTTCTTAACCCCTTGTCCTACTTAATTGTTTGTTTTTATTTTTCATCCATTTGAAGCTGGAATCGCTGACGCAATTTCCAGCTTCAAATGACAAAAAATATTTTTAAAAAATAGACATCTCCAATATTGAATTATTGGATTAACTAATCATTTACCAAAAACTGCTTTCTCAATTTTAATGATATTCCTATTGATCTAAAATATGCTTGAAACTGTATATATACGGGCGTGGCAAGACGAGGTTTAACCCTTTCTATGCTGAGGCTGACTTGACGTAGAGATACCAACATCTACGATTTAGGTGTAGCAGATACGACTTTTAGCCCTTACAGTGTGGGGATCAACTTGAGTCGTCAGAATCTGACGACTAAAGTCGATCACCGCACTGAAAGAGTAAAAATATTTCTAATGGCCGAGACCTGAAACATAGGTATTCAAATAAATTGGAGAGAGCTGAGTAAATCATTTATGATGTTTTCAAAATGAAAAGAGACCTTTGATCTCCACGATTTATACAAAAAAATGCAGCGCTTCAAGAGTTAACATCCGGCAACGCTTGGCTAAATTATTCTATCATTTTTTATCAGTATCATAAATAGTGTATGAGAAGACAACATCTGGTTCAGTGTGAAGCAATAGTAGACTTGGAAACACCTACTAATGCTTCACATTTAATCAGACTGCTTAACCTGTGTACTGCTGAATTGTTCCTATTGTATTTTCATTCATTTGAAACTGGAATTGCTAACGCAATTTCCAACTTCAAATGACGAAAAATGATTTTGTTATGTGAAATATACATTTTCTAAATGGGATTATTTGAGTAACTGAGCATCTACCACAAACTATATTATCCATTTCAGTTACATTTTATTTGGTTAAAAATCGACTTGAAACCATATATACGGGCGTAGTAGGACAAGGGTTAAATTATATATGATGTAATATACATCAACCAAGCTTCCAGCAATTTAATTAGTATGATAATGAGATACATTCAAACATAATGGGCAAAAATTAAATGACTGGATAAGAAATAGTGATACCAACTGAACATGTTTTATGTTGTCAAATTTCAATATTTTCGGTTCAAGAACAACGTTTTTGTTTTTCTGGGAGTTGGCATCTCTTTGAAAGTCAAAAAACATGTTGAGAGACTTATTGGAATGACTATGCCCAGTGTGGCATGTAATCATGTGCTCAATAGATAGCCATCACTGCATCAGCCATGGAGGTTTTACTTTTAGACTCCCGTTTAAGAAGCACATATGGTATGGATCTGACTTTTGCATTAAAGTGATCCATACTAAACTCACTGCATTAGCTTTATGCTATATTCATCTGATTTATCTTGTCAACCTATGTTTCAAAAAAACACTGTATCTCTGGGTTTTTTGTATGTAGACACTTTCTGGGATAAGCTGTATCATAGGGAAATAAGCATGTTTTATAAATGTAACATATATCATAAGAATTTGTTTAGTAAAGCAAAATGTTATGTTGATGTTTACCGGTAGCCAACATCATATGATGGGCCAACAATTAAGCAATGTTAGATCAATTGGATTATTTACAATCATAACAAATACTGAGAATATAATTTGAGATTGTATAGTAACTTAATGAGACATGCAACTATATTCCAGTCTGAAGCCAAAGATATGCAATTAATGCACACTTATTTGGAAGAAAGGAACATAAAACTTAGAGGAACACTGAATGACCTAGTGGAAAGTAAGCATTTTATTATTTAGTAGAGAAGATGTTATTCATGTTTCCAAGATTAATGTAGAAAGTGGTTAAATTTTACTCACTTTGAAACTTAGTGTGAAACGATTGTGACGTTTTGACCTGCCTTCAGCAAATCTTGATCACGAGATTATCATGGTGTGTGATTCGGCTCAGATGGTGGTCGCAGAAAAATCTGACCATAGATGGGTGGCAGCTGGTAGCCCTGGTTTTTTGTTCGTGGAAGGGGCTCTTTGCTTGATGTTGATGGCCTCCTTCACCCACCTTGATCAAGACCTGTTAAAGGCAGGTCAAAACGTCGCAATTGTTTCCAATTGTACCACTTTCTACTTTATTATTTGATATGTGGATACATGGAGCATGAATAACTGAGGACAATAATTCAGTATAATTCACCCACTATCTGCGTATAATAATATTACTAGGAGCTGCATTCATTTTACCTGGTTTTGCTTGCAGAATTGATAGTATTAAATTTAGAGGAATAAAAAATATCCCATGTGTATTTAAAAAAAATATATTTAATGTGTATTTTACAATGTTTTATCTCTGTTTCAGACAAAAATCAGATAATATTACCATATCAAATGATCAATAAAATGTAATTGGGTCTACTGTATGCCAGCGCATTAAAGTGCATGCACTTATATTTAAAGATGCACTTAGTTTTCGAGAATAGGTGCATGCACTTATATTCGAACATGAAATAAATGTTGAATTTCTTCAATTTTTTTAAAATGATGCTTTAATGCATCGTGAGGGTTTAAAGGGTTAAAACGTGTCTGATTAACCATTGACTTTTTTGTCCTGCTGAGTCGTTGTTACCCTTTTTCGTCCATTTAAAGCTGGAATTGCTGATCAGATTTATGAGAAAATAGTCATATCGAAAATTAAGTTATTTGATGAACTGAGTATCAATCACAAACAATTCTATTATTTTCTGTGATATTTTAGTTGTTTTAAGGCATACAGGTCTAACATGACAATGGTTAAAAACATGATCACTATTTAAAAGTTGTGTCTCAGATTGCATTCTAACATAAAGCTGTAATTACAACTACAGGCACAATTTGTTGATTTATTATTGTTTGTTTGAATTCGAATTATTCAAGGAAAATCTACTGCTACTATTTTACCATTTTTATTAAGAATCTACAAGAAACTATTTTACCATTTTTACTGACATTTTATTTAGATGCTTTTTTAATCGTATATTTACTTATTTCAGGAGAAATGGATGAAGATATGTTGCTAAATCTAAGCAGTCAGAATCCAGGTAATATGTTTTTTATAACCAGCTATAAAAAGATATGTTATTGTATAAGTAGTCACAATTTAATCAGATTCTAGTCTGTATTGAAATTTAGGAATTTACAATAAAGACAATAAAATAAAGAGTTTTAGTTGGATTTTATCTCCAATAAAAAATGGAGTATATCTTGAAAATCAATCAATATATAATACTACATGATTTTTTGGTTTCTCATTTCTAGTGTTATTGAATCTTCAACGAGAAGTTCAAGAAATGAGAGTGCAGTGTGACCAGCTGAGAGAAATGAAAATGAGACTGGAGCAAGAACAAGAAGAAAAACGGATCTTGCAACAACAAAACCAAGATGCTCGTCGCAATCACATCCAACAGACCGTCGCAAATATTTAGTGAGATTTCTATGCATTGTATTCCTCCTCATTTTTTCTGAGAGGATCAGTCTGGTTTTGGATTCAGCAAAAAGGCACAAATGTACCATGTATTTTATTCAATTTTAAACGATTTACCTGCTAGTGACACATAATTTGTGTATGTAATTCGCGGCTCAATTCAGGGATTAAAGGGTTAATAGATCTTTTGATATCAGCTCAGCTATATCTATGTCATGGCAAGACATGACCTAATATTGAAACAACTATGGTGTTGTGCAATAAATAATACAAATCATAGTGACTAGGTAGGCTGTACACTTTAAATTCCATGGCCTTGCTCAAATTCAATGAGATAATTTTTTCACCAATATACACCAAATTTGTATTCGGTTATTTACACCCTCAGTTTTTAGAAAACAATCAATGATCGTTTTCTAAATTGTTGTAGATGATCAATATAAACCTATATTTTGGATACATCTATAATAAATTATTTTTTCCATAACATTTAAAAATGTAAATTTATTTCTTGATTATGCGATTCGAGCTAGCCCTGTAATTTGGGCCAGCATTGGATAAGAGCATTCAAAATGATAGTCATCCTATTTTGTTTAAAATGAAATGACTAAAAAGTAAGGATAAAATTTTCTTAGTCAAATATTCCCATGGTTGAAAAGCTCCAATGTGAGTAAATGTTTTAGCGCCAGCTGCTCAGTTGACATTGTCAGATGGAATACAGAAGAAATCAGGCTAGATTTTGTGAGGGGCACAATGGTCATAAAAGCTGAGGTTGGGAAACTTCTCTCTGAAAAAGATGCAGTTACTTTTCCAAACAGAATAATTGAAAAGCTACAAATTCTTCCACAGAAAAATGGTATGCCAATGTTATTTTTACCTGCTCTAACCCTTAAAGTGCTGATATATTTTTGTATAACCCATGTACAACCCATAGAAGACCAAATTTTTTTTCTCAATTTAAAATCGTTGTAAATGGCCTAGTCAGCTCTTACCAATTCATTTGAATACCTATGTTATGGGTCAACGGCCATTAGAAATATTTTTACTCTTACAGCGCGGGCATCGACTTTAGCCGTCAGAATCTGACGTCTCTATCGACATCAGATTCTGACGACTGAAGGGGTAAAAACATTAAAGGGTTATACTGCTAAATTGAATAATTTAAAAGTGCCGACTTTGAAGTCACATTAACATGCAAGTTTTCAAAACATGAGTTTGATTTTAATCATGACACAGAAAGCATTGAAAAGAATTTGTGGCCTGTATGCATCACAGTGAGGGCTCTCATAAAATATTTTAATGAGGGTATGCTGGGTGATTTTTTGAAAGGTCGCCATTTCTATTTAGTGTTAAGCATCCCTTATGCTAATTGGATAGTCACGTGAATATGAAATATCTTAAGTCCCAAGCCACACTGTAACAACACAAACAACTGAACGCTGCATGTCAAGCAGTGCGAGTGTCAGGTGATATCTCTTCAGAAGTCAACATGATGGTGAGTGGTGAGATTAATGCATTGGCATCTAGACCTAGCCATATGCTTTTCTCACTTGATCTACTATTTTAGAGCCAATATAACTCCACACGTGTGAGATATTTCTGTCAGCAGAACATGGTATGCAGACGACTTTAATAAATCGATGACCCTTTGCCCCATCACTGACATTTCATAAGCTAGGAGTAGTTCGCCAACAAAAACAAGTTTTTTCTTTTAGATTTGTAAGGCACAAAAAGGTATATTCGGTACAAATATAGTATTTAAAATATAATTTGGAGAATTATTATAGAACGATAATGATATGAAGATGATATGGAAATCGGTTACTATTTTCAAATGCGGACTGGTCTACAGCCCCTTTTTGTGAGCAGACCAGTCTGGCAGTTCTAACATGGCTGGGTGAATGCACGCACATGGTTATGTGGTTGAGGCAGCTTGGTGCGCGGTTAACCAACAGCAGGCATACCATTCAAATGACCAGGGTCCATGCAGACATTCTGCTAGAGACTGCAGAAACAACCTTCTTAGTCGACTTCCCTACCAAAACTATCATTACTGTCAGACCAAGTAAGACATGATACTGTAGACTAGGCCTAATCGCCTGGAAAAATTACCGTATACTATGTCATGCCTCGGTTTGTTTATAATGATATGTTTGTTGTGTTGAGGATTTATATGTGTCATGATACGCGTAAATCGAATATAATACTGACAGATTGCAGCCACTCTTTTGAGCAGCCAACCTGCAATTGGAGGCCACTTGGCCATTCCCCAATATGGCATTTTGTATACAAATTAACCTCCTGTGTTAAAAGGCCACTTCTCCTGTGTCGCAGGTTCTACTGTATGCTGATTGGCCTTTATCTTGGCCTTTTTGACTTGCGGGTTTATATTCAATTGTTTTGAAACTTGGCCCATGTGTTCACCATGCACACTGCCTGGCGAGTTCAAAAATGGTGGCACAGATCAGATTCAACATGGCCACCCCTGGGACATAAGCTGTTTTTCCTTTTAAGCGATATTGAAGCGATATTTGTATTCCGATGTTCCGATTCCGATGCACACTTTTTCGCCCTACCAACTCGCTGAATAAGTTAAAAAATGACATGATCAGATTCAAAATGGCAGCAAAAAAACCTTTTATTTTACCATTTTAAATAAATAAACAAGCTATTTTCATCTGTGATGGCCTATTTGTTAAATATCATTACTGGTAATTATCTACGATACTTACGTATTATACATTTTGTTTAAGATTCTGCATCATACAATCTCCTGGTTCATCAATATTTAACTCACAAAGCGACTGCAGTGTGCACACCATGCAAGGAAACTACACAACTTCTCAAGGTTTGATTAGCTTTTTGTAAAGAATTGTATTTAAATAAATAAATCTATTTTTAATTTAATACCATGTCCTCTCCTCTTAAGACCTATAATATGCCCCTATTAGGAATTGTACTAAAACATCTTTAGAATGAGTATATAACAGAATTTTTTCATTACTTTTTCCTGTCACTATTATCTGCCAGCCTTGACATTCAGGTAAAGTTTCAAAACAACTTGCGATGGATCATGTACTGAAAGTGATAAAAATAGTGAGATACATCTTCGGTTACATGTAATCAAATAATTCAATTTGAGAGATATATTTTTCTCATCAAGAGAATCATTGTTTGAAGCTAAGAGAGGTAAGGTGGCAATTTGCTCCAAAATGATTGCAGTAAAATTTTCAAAGTTATTTTTCCTGATAGCGATCCAATGCTGATGCTGGAAGTGAGCTTGAAATACTTCAGAATTCCCCCCCCCCCCCCATTGTCTGTCAATGACAGCACCGTCACTACAGACTGGGAACATTTTATTAATATGAAAATATGACAACTACTTGTTTGTAATATGTTTGTTTCAAATTCGGTGCCTCTGATAATTAATTATTTCACTTTTATCTTTGATACAGTTACTGCCCTCGCTGTCTAAGATGGCTCTCGACGCTGATCAGCTGATGGAAGATATTTACTCCCACAATGCAATGCATTTTATTACTGTCAATGATGCCAAGTAAGCACTTGTTATCTTCTGGGGATTAAAAGGTCTTTACAAAGTGGCCTTTTAATCAACCATGCAGAATATTTCAATAAAACCTTGTCTCGCTGAATTGTTTACTTTTATTTTGCATGCATTCGAAGCTGAAATTGCTAGTGCAATTTCCAGCTTCAAATAACGAAAAATCCTTGGAGCTCTATATTTAACTCCCATGATTTCAGTGTGGGTGGGATCTTATTTTTCACTGTTTATTTTTTTGTGACCTTATGAGTATCCCTGGTTTTCTTTTTATAAGATACATTTTGCAGTGCTAGAAGACCAGATTCTACAACTGATACTAGGACTACAATAGAGCCTGCTATTAGCAGCCACTCTTATGAGCAGCCAACTTTTTAGGGGAGGTCACTCATCATTTCCCAAAATGGCATTTCATATACAAATGAACCTCCTATGAACAGCCACCTTTCTTTAAAGGCCACTTTTTCAGTTCCCAAGGGGTGGCTGCTCATAGCGGGCTCTACTGCATCAGATACACAAAAATAGTAATAAATGTCTTTTCGCAACACAATATTTAAACATGTTGATTACCGGTAAATAGATTTGAAAAATTAAGACTACACTTTGAATTAAAACATAGGTTTATATCAAAACAGTGAATAATGATTTTTTTTCAGACTTTCTGTGGAATTTTCTTCCTTGAAGGCTTTTGCTAAATTTCTGATACAGTTCAACGTGGGACCTGACATTTCCCTGAGTGAACCAATGGATTGGCATTTCACAGGAGTTATTGGCAAAATTAGGTACTGTATTTATTCTAATAAATGGACAGGATTTTGTCAACAGAAGGAGCTATGATAATGTGCCTCTAAAATTGTCAAATGTTTTGTCACCAACCCATAAAAATGAATATTCCAAAATGGCTGCTGAAAAGCTTGTGCAGGTAAACATTTGGTGGGCACCATTCAAATTTGGCAGATGAACCTTGCATTTGTTCATATACAGTATTCCCACTGGACATGCGACGTTGTTGCGACTTTGAATCACCGTCATTGTCGTTGATTCAACGTCGTGTGCCCAGCAATTTTTTTACATCTAGCATACAGTATATATTCAAATTAAATTTTAATCTGTGTATGAATGTCTGGTTTTATGTATTTTCAGGAAAGTATTTCTGACTACTTTTCCACGAGTTACCTGTTAATGGTTCTTAAGCGGATATGTACAAAGTTAAGCCTAAATAAATGACTAGTAGGGGCCTCTACACATTTTTTCGCTGTTATCTTTTTCAGTTCAGTGGATGTGCACAGAGTGTTGGACCCTTTAGGAACGACAGAGAACTGGTTCAGGAAAGCAGTGACGGCTGTGGATGATTTAATGGAGTCACACAGAAGCCAGAATGTCAGGAAGGTGTGTCGAACACCTACTTAGTCATCAAGCCAGACAAATTACGCTGTACATAAAAAACCTATTTATATATTTCTGTTTTTTATCTGTACAGAGATCTAAAATTGTTGTGTTGCTCATCTGCAGACACAATATGTTCACCCAATCCTAGCTTATATTGAGCCAGAGTCGCAGATACTGGATTGACCTTGAACTACCATTGTGTTCACCCTTAGTACACTGATGTCGACTACAGTAGACATTCTGCGTTTTTATTGGCACCTGTATAACCAGTTGTTAAAAGTAAAATGTGCTTTCAATTTTGAAACACTGATATATGTTGGGACTGAAATTTCACAAATAACACAAATTTTCTGTCACTTGAAGTTGTGGATCGCGGTAGCGAGACACAACTTCAGGTGACTGAAAATTTAAATTGAATAGGTCAGTGTTCTGAGAGTTAATGTCTTGTGGCTGCTGGGCAATTTCATGTTGTCTTGTGTATTTATCACAAACACATCATCATCGTTTTCATACATTTAATTATCTGCATAATACATACATGATAGTGTACACTCACTTGAATTAATCAATAGATAACAATAATAACAAACATGCATTGTATAATATAGTAATTTAGTCATGATTTTTTTAATGAACCCTGCAGTATTATAATTTAGTTTTTAATCAGTAGCTTTACAGTGAATATGTGTGTTCAACTTTATCGTGATTATTTGTGTTTTAAATAACTTAACTGCATGCTGTACATAATGTAAAATAATAATAATGATTTAAAATTTTAACGTTTCTATTTCTTCTCACCCATTTTAATGTGTGAATTTCTGTTGAAATAACACATCCAGGTGGATAACAATTAGTTGATTTAATAAAGTGTGGTAATATTACATAAAAGCTCAGAATGTCGTTTTGTGATGTCGTAGCCATTATGTCTTCAATACATTTTATTGAATAAATATGTTCTATGGTGCACTTATTTGACAATTATATACAATTTGTCAGTGTGTAGTCAAGTATATCTCTGTTTAGTGAGATTCCACCACAACATAGGCGATATTTTGTATTTTTTTTATGTCATTACATAAGAATTAAAGGGCTATATATATCACTTGTTCAAAACAGCATTTTTCTCACTCAGCCTACATAACTTATTTAAAAAAAATAACAAATCTATATATCAGACCTACATAAAAATATTAATTCAATACATTACAATGCACGTCTGCCAACAATGTTCGAAACCCAATATTTCCACAATGCTGCATTAAATATCACAGGGTATCTTCACCAATCACACAGCATATTTTTTTTTTGCTTTAGCTAACATAAATACTTAAGTGACTAATTATAACAATGTAAAGCATTAATACTGTTAAAATCAATATAAAACTGTCCAGTGAGGCATATTAATACACATATAATACCTCTTTAAACTTACTCGGGTTTTGTTCACCTCTTAGATATTGTAAATGTTGAATGATTTGTGACGCATTGTGTATAGGATTATATAAGATATTTAACCTATTTTCAACTTTTTTTTTTTAGTGTCATTCAGACATGTACAGTGTATCACAGTGTATCTGTACAAATAAATATTTTCATTACATAGATAACATAATACTTAACTAAATTAAACTGATATAACACAAAAATAACATTTTGTAAATCGTTAATACTGTTAAAATAAATATAATACTGTCCAGTCAAGCATGTTATACATTTATAACACCTCTTGAAGCCTAGGGTTTCGTTCACCTCTGGGACGTTGGAAATGTTAAATGATTTGTGACATATTGTACATTGAATTGTATAAAGATATTAACCTCTTTTGTAACTTTGTTTTTATTTAGTTTTCATTGAGTCGTCTGTGTAATACGTGGCAATATGCACACTATTGTGTTATCGCTCCACGGGGGTCGTGTCAGTGTACAGTGTATTGAAGAAATGCGGTGGTGATGTACATACATACATTAAATTATATGCATACTTGTATCACATACATGTGCAAGTGTATACTGTCACATACATACACATGTCTACATGCAGTGTATATCCCATACATGTGCGAGTGTACGTTGTTGTATACATATATGTACACTGCATCATGTGCAAGTATACATTGCTTGATATTGTTATATTTTAATGAACACAAGGATGTATTCACAGGTTGAAATCAAATTCGCAAAAGTTATGTTGTTCCAAATAACTAGTAAAGACAAAAAAATCATTGGAAAGTGGAAATTTTGAAATTATCAATCATGCCTATCTGACCACCCCGAAAGGTAATTTTGCAATACAATTTCTAGTGACATATAAATAAAAGCCGACTTGATGTGGTTTAAAAATTAAAGAAAATTGTCATGTATTGGTAAACCAGTTTTATGGACATTTTTGTTCTAAATCCCCTAATTGTAGGAGAATTAGGTCTGTTTTCGGGCATGTAATATGATGCTTTAATGCATCGTGAGCGCTTAAAGGGTTAATATTGCTCTAGGATCTTTGTTCTTCTCTTGCCATCTTTATGACCCAGCAGGGAGCTTCTGTATTTAGCCGTATGGTGGTGATGAGGAGGATTCAACATCACCTCTCTGCTCGGCACAGTGTATTTACTGTCCACTCGTTCTCGGTCTTCAACATTATAACTCATCTGCTCTCGCTTCTCAAGGAAGAGATTCTCATCATGCTCGAAATGCGGCACACCACCGAGCTCAGCATTCTGAAGAAAATACATACACCATATTTATACTTCATCTCTCATGAATGGTTGTTATAGGCTACATTGTTATAACTAAAATAAATTAAATTACAAAAAAATGTCTTGTTATCAGCGGCACATGGGCTTTAATTATTATAGTAGGTCGGTTAATCTGCTATATGTCTTATATCTCATTATTATAACTCCTGCAGAAAGTAAAATATTTCTTACACTAATCGTGCAAGCCCGTTACAAAAAAAAATATGTGGACATATATGATAATATATAGGCGAATATGGAGGCGTTTCTCCAGAAATAAGGTAATTATAGGTCTATAGTGAGTCGGGATGAAATAAATTGGATGGAAAAGCAGCACTCTGGGAATTAAGAAGGTGTTCGAGTTACTGGAGCAACACCCCCCCCCCCCCCCCTGGATACAGTAAAAACTTAACTAATACTTTAAACCCTCATTACACATCAAATCATCATTTTGCATCTTTGAAGAATGACTTTCCTACTCTTTGTGATTTTAGAACGAAAATTTTCATGCAACTGTTTTAATAATAACTTCATTTAAGTCATCTCTATCGACTACAAGTCGAGAATCGCGACAGCAATTCGCCACTTGTAGTGGATGAAGATGGCAATGATAGATTCAGGCCTGAAAAGGTTAAGAATTCCCTCAGCATTACGTGATATGCATCAACAGGCAAAGAAAACACACGAAGACATATCATGCTAAGATTTAACTATATAAGATGATGATGTTTCGATCACTTCACAACATGATAATGTTTTGTTTATTGTTTTAAATTAACATTTAGCTCTGAGTGTTTCCCAACTTGTATACATGTACAAATCCCAGCCGTTATCTAACGAAAGTTCACACAACTAATATAAGCTCTAAAAAATAACAACGTTACTGTTGAAGAGGCTGTACGCTTTGTCAGCGTCTCCCCTACACCAACATATGTGTCGTGCCATAATAGGGTAATAAAAGTAAATTGTGAACGTATTGTAAATCGGTACATCTTTTCCACGAAACCGGCCATTAAAAGGCATATATTGGGAATTGTGGACTAATAGGGGGTGTAGAGCAGTCTAATGGGTATAATAAGAATAAATATTAATATATTATATTTTCATTTTTAATAAAAATTGACTTTTAAAGAAAGGAAAGTGGAAAATGTATGTGGCGTCAATCCACACAAGCCACTAACGTTACTGCCTAGTACCGTATTAAAGTACTCACCAGATGGAGTATGGAGTAGGCCCCTATGTATATACAGTAATTTAATTGGTTCTCATTTAAAAAATAAAAAATATTATCTCCACTTTTTAATTGTTTTCTTATTTTTGTCTTACAAGTATGCACGTCTAAAAAAGCGGTAATAACGCTATGGTTTAGCCTACATGTGGTTGCAACTGTCAATAGCCGATCAACTGTCAATATAGCCGGTAATTATAATAAAATGCAATAAAAAAAATGTATTAGCCTATTTATTTTGCTGATTTTTAGAAATACGCAAGAACTGCAACTTAAGTATATGTCTACACTTAAGTATATGTCTACACATGCTAGACCAATATAGCGGGGGCATTCTTAAGCTTGCCGTGGACGTTTCGGTTATTAAACCTACTTATATTTATACATTTTATTAATATAATGCTACCCGTGGACTATGATTACTTACACAATAGTATATATATAGTTAATTGGGCCTCTATTAGCGTTTTTAGGGCCGGTTTCGGTCGGTTACGGCCGGTATCGCTCGGTTTCGTGAAAAAGACCCACCCATTGTAAATGTGTGAACAACGCATGACATAATAACGAGCGCAGTGTGGAAGAATGATGGGCATTTTGTATAACCTGTATTAGGAGTTTTCTGTTCTTCATGTCCGTTTTCCATTCTGGTACATACAGTTGTGGAATGACTGGGTGCAGCTGAGAATGCTGGGGAATTCTGCAAACACAAACAGTTTGTTAAAGGGGTGCTTTTATGTCGATCATACTATTCAGTATTGATACTCGTAATTATTGACACTGCTTAAATATAGGCCATATAGAGGTTATTTGTATGTGATGGGGCCCATAACTCTCGTTTATACATATATCTCTAAATCATATATGTATATATATTGTCTTTCTGTTGTTTATTTCTACAATTTCTACGAGATTTGTGTCCAGTGTTGGATCAATGATGGGCTGGCGCCGCAGACGAAGTTACAACATTTATCCCACATTTGGACCAATGCCTCGTGTTTCTTGTGTATGCCTGTAGGCGTTCGCATGTCTTAAAATTGTAAATGTCCCTATCTATTAAAGCTACACAGCAGTCAGGCCAAAATCAGCATTATTATTTTAGCTCCTTAATTATGTTCTTAGCTGAAGATTGCAAAAGAATTGCATAGGCCTTAGTCTCATTAAATTTTGGGTTTACCACTTTAAAGAGAAATAAGAATGAGATTTAATTTTATACATCGATGTCAAAAATAATAAATACAGGAATAACATTAAATCTCATAGGGCCTAGTTTGCTATGGGATAATGACTTTTATCGACAGATCATATTTTAAAAACATATGCCTAATGGATAGGCTATAGTCCTAGACAAGAAAAATTGTGCTTTTGACCACACGTATGCCATAAAAATTGTCATTTTTGGTATGTCGCCAGCTGAAATCTTCGGTATGTCAGTGTTCATGAGAAGGTGCATTTTTTGAAAGATAAATTGTTTGAATTTGATGAATATATATAGTAGTGATTGTATTAATAAAGAGAATTCCCAAATTAGTATATTTGTCCATTGAAAAATTGAATTTATGTTCATGTCGCCACAAAATAACAGAATACGTTACATTTGAGTTACTGGTAGTTGGTTGTTTTTATCTACAAAAAAATATATAAAATCAATTAAAGTTCCTTGCTGTGCGACAGTGATGAATGTAGGCCTAGTCTAATGTAGGCCTAGGCCTATGTGAGAAGACATAAAAAAATGGTGTGATAGCTGGGCCTACTAACATTACCGTACGGTAGCCTACTAGGCCTAGGTCTACTCTTGCAATAACCAATAGAAACAGGCAGAAAACAGCATACGACGGTTACGTTACATGGATTCTGAGATAAAATGATATGCATACTTAACAACAAAGGGCTCTTTAGTTAAATGCCTAAGGCTACTATAATCTAAGCATGTCTCAAGCAGCAAGTAAAAATTTAGCCTGACCAATGATCCAACCTTACAATTGTACCCCGGTAGGCCTAAAAAAATACATATATTTGGGTATGTGTGTATCGTAAAATCTTGGTAACGTACGGTATTTTAATGCTCTAATTTACAAAAAAAACGTTGTAGGCCTAATAGGTCTACTGCATTATCTTTTGTAAAAAAAATTAGGCCTATAAAGCCTACAAAACACCCACAATATGGATAATAGGCCAACAGGTAATTACTGGATATATATATAGTGACATTCAATATCATTACATTATTATAAAATGCATTTTGTTGGCTGTGTAACATAGGGCCTATTTTGGTAACGTATTTTGCATTGTTAGTTGAACAGGCACGAAATGAAACCAACCCAGTAGATAGGCTCTAAACCTCATATCGTTATTACAATAATCAAAAATGTACTTAGACAAAAAACACGATTATTCTATGTAGGCCTAGCAGAGTGTTATAACGACCATTAAAGCCTAAAGGCCTACAAATACAGAATTAGCCTACTGTGAAACATGCCAGTGGAATTTATTTAGGCCTAAAGCTAGGCTACATGGAGATGCATTTGCTCATTTTTGTTCCCAGAGATATTCGCCCATTGTTGACATAATAATGGTGGTAGGACTACAGATACAGGGCCATGGACGAAGTTTTCGGTGAGGGTCTAGGCCTACTGTTAGGCTACAATCACGATGCAGCCTGCAGTGCAGGTGCCCCAATTTAACTGCATAGCAACCATATAGATCTACTCCTCTCAACCCTTCTAAAAAAAATTTCAAGACTAATAATTATTGACAAATTTAATATTCACTTATTATTCCCCATAGATAATATTATTTTTTACCTCCTTGAGCTGCAGTCTTGCATCGTGCTGCTGTCGTAAGCCATACTTTCTGTTTGATAGTGTGGTTGTAGACTTGTTTGCCTCAGCTTTACACACCTTGGTTGTCAAGGACTTGACGGCTGACCCCGCCCACCGATGACGTCATCGACAAGTGACGCGAGAACGAGCGAGAGGCAGTTCCCAAACAAACATGGCGGCATGTTTAGAAATTTCTTTGTACACGTTTCTTAAACGCGTTTTTTGACCACATTTACAAATGTGATTTTGTTAACAGTTTGTTTTTATTGTGAGGTATATCTTTGTGATTGTATTGTTGTCATTTTAGGTGTTTTTTGAAACGGAGATATTTCTCAAATGATCTTGACAATTGGCGTTGAAGATGACAGTTTCACGTCCGCCCGCCGTCCCGCCAGCTGACTTCTGAGCTGTGTGTGGCACAATCACAAAACAACTTAAGTCAGCTGCTGACCAAACCGAGCTACGTAATCAGTCGATATTTGTTGAAACGACTATACCTCAGCCATGCAAATTTCAGAACACTTAATGAAAATAATTTGATTCAGATTTTTCTGTGACAAATTGATATTGAATAAGTCCATTCGGACCATTGCCATTGGCATTGATTGGCATTGATGATTGACCAGTTCAGTTGTTGACCGTGGGCCGTGGCTTTTGTTTTTTAGTTTGTCGACTCAACAAACTTTTAGGCTGGTTTACCACACAAACGTCTGTCGTTAACTTCCGTTACTATCTGTTCTGTCTGTGCAATGTCAGAAGGCAATATCTGATCCCTGGTATACTGGGCATTTACTGCTTTTTAGCTGGCGTCCCGTCTCTTCCTGCCATAGTGCTGCCAAAAGGTCGTATTTGTTCACTTGCAAATCCGCTGATGTCACTGCCTCCTTTTGGCTTGCACTGACCCAATGTTGGTTAAATGTTGTGCCATCATCTATGAAACTCTTCCAACATTGAACCAACATTGTGTTAGGGTATTGAGTTGCCGGTGCTCCCTGCAAAAATTAGACCTTTAGCCAATGCTGTTTTACAGCTGAGCCATGGTCGTAGACGATGGGCCAGCAGTAAGCTAGCATTGGGTGAACGTTTATCTTGTTAAGGCCTATATACTGGTATGCCAATGCTGGGCTAATGCCGGCCCAGTGTTGGAAACAGTGGGCCACTATCAGGCTAACATTGTGTCAATGACTCGAGTTTGCTGATCAGCTGTGACCGCAACCCAGAAGAAACGAGGCATTGACCCAATGTTGTTCTAATGCTGGCCCGCCGTCTTTGACGTCGGCACAACATTAAAACAACATTGGTTCAATGCCTCGTGATAGCCGGGCAGGTGTTCATGAATGCCAGCAGTCGGGAGGGCTAGCTACCTTCCCCCACCCCTCTCTGCCTCACTTGACACAACCGTGTTATGTTACGCAATATAACAATTAGGTCTTGGCTAAGATATTTATCTCAAAAAATTGCAAATTTTGTATTATTAAAATTAGATTTTTGGACTCGGCTGTAAAAGGCATTGCACATTGATATAATTTATACACTTCTGGTGTAAAAAATGACCGAATAATGTAATTTATTGCAATGCCCGATCATGTGGTAAGTTAACCCTTTCATTACGACCATCTGACATGAAAAGGGGACAAAGTATGGTGAACTATACATTTTTATTTATTAAGTTTATTTTGCCTGAGTTTGTTTCCTATTTAGGGGAAATAGGGGTGCTGTGTGTGAGAAACGGTTGACATTTCTGTACACCAGTCCTTGTGAATATGTCCAATATAACGTTTGGGGTCCCTAGGTTAGGTAGGCCTACTTTCGTCTTTAAGAAGTGTTCAGATAAAATATATGTTCATGATTAAATATAGTGATTAGACCGTAAAGGGTTTTGATTGGAATAATATTGGCCAAGCGTCGCAGACAGTGGCCCAGCATTACATCAGCATTGGGCCAATGTATCGTGTTATCTGGTGTTTCTGGCGCCTCATGTAAAGAATACCCAGTGCCTGACTTATAAAGAGTAGGCCTAATTGTGGGATTCCCACAAGAAATAAAACTGGCCCAACATCATTCTATCGCTGCGCCACACTTTGAGCAATATCTTTTTTTTTGACGCAACAAGTTAATTTTAGTGGGCCATAGGATTTTTGAAGATAAGGCCCTGCCTGCTAAATTAAAGGGACTGGCTCGGGCTAAAATCATAAAAAAATCAGTGATTCTATTATGGCTTATTAATATGACCATATAATGTAAACATGTCCATAGAATAGAACTGCAAAAGTTTTTTTAATTTTTGTGCTGTGCATTTACCAGTTAGGCTAGATATAGAGACGGAATTCCCGTATTTCTTATTTTTGACATGGTAGTGCCGCCAATAAATGCCCATTACGGCGCACACTGTCAAATTGTGAGCTGTGTATCGCTGTATTAGTTTCAGTATTAGTATTCAGCGTTGTTAGAACAGAGTCAAGGTTCGTCATCCCATGATCCAAAATATAGGCCTATATGCTTACCAATACAATTTAAATGAAATATGGCAGAAAACGAGCTACTGAAACCAAAATGTAGTTGAAATGTTGCTGATTCCAACAAAATATTGGACTGTCACCTGTAACCTGACTGTAACCTCGCCACAAAGTAACCTCGCCACAGGTAACCTCGCCACAGGTAATCTCGCCACAGATTTGGTAACCTCGCCACAGAAGGCTGAGTAACCTCGCCACAGCTTTGGTAACATCGCCACATGGGGCTAAGTAACCTCGCCACAACTTCGCCACACCTGTGGTATCCGCATTTATCAATGTATTTCCAAAGGGAAATCTCTACCTTGAACGTGGTGTAGATGTCTATATAGACTTAGACTATATGTGCCATTAAAATCAAAAGCAAAAAAAATTCTAAAAAATGGACCAATATATAACGAATAATAATAGGCCTACAAATTTATTTTGTACAACAAATATTGTAGAAAATTTGTTCATTGTGACTAATAATAATAATATATTACCCTTAAACCGCTGAATTAAATAATTTAAATTTTCACACACTTGGAGTTGTGTCTCAATACCTTGACCCACAACTTTAAGTGAGAGAAAACAACTCGTATTTGAATTATTTGTAATTTAAGACTAAGCATTTTACAAATCTTGATGTTTAAATGACTGATAAAACGGATTAAAGCGAAGCGGTTTAAGGTGAATAGGTGTAGGCCTAGCGGCAACAACAGAGGAAGTTGATGGCACTGCCACAAGAAGAGATCCGACAGGACCCGAGGAAGACAATGAGGAGCACTCAAGCTATGTGATCGACTCCAATAACACTCGATATTGTTGACGCAATTGATTGACACAAGTGAATCATGCGAGTGTGTGGTGACGTGAAGTCGATTGGGCCTACTTGCATGTTAGTTAAATGTTAAACCATTTTTTCTTCTTCCGTTTTTAATAATAGCATAACCGCCAATATGAATCTTTGATATTTCTATCAGCATGAACACCTGATGAGCCTTTAATATGGAATATGAGGTGATATGAATGACCCTTAAGTGTTTTATTTGTTGGTGGGAAAATGCCCCCCTTTTGAAATAATAATGGGTCACATGCCCCATCCTCGAAGGCCGATGCCCCCCCCCCCTTCGAAAAATATCATGAACCCCTTGGCCCCCTTTTTCCAATTTATAAATCCGGCACTGAATATGTAATAGTACCAATCTCATACATATAATTTTAACTATTTATATTGCCGTATATTAACCGTCTGCGTCTCTATGTTTGGGCTATATTCAAGTTAAACTGAACGTAGATTTTAACCTAAGTCTATGCTAAAAACACAAATAGTAGGCCTAATTTATGTTCTTGTATTATGGACCCTATCGATGGAAGCTGATATTCAACATCACATTGTAATAAAGGCCTAAATATCACGGTAATAGGGATCTAATTAGAAGTTACTAAAATGTGTGGTACCAAAGCCATAACTTTATTTTGAATTGAATTTACAAATAGTAATATTATTAATAAATGATGTTCCTTTAATGCTGGGAAAACGATGTAGAGGGCGGCACAACAATAAACTAAATATCCAGTTATCCCTGGTTTAATGCTAGTCCACTGTCTGCACTGCTGGCCCAACATTAAACTAACATTAAGTCGATGTAGCTTCTGTGGAAAGTATAACATATATAGCCAGTGTATTATATTATGAGATTATGCTTTGTACGCATCGCGTTGACTACTACAATGAGGCAATACCGCTGGAGTACAATCACACGTGTCTTGCCATAGAGTTAACTCTATATTTGGTCTGGCTAAACTTCTGAAATTCGAAACCTTTGAGTGTTGATCCACTGTTCGCCGTATCGTATTTGCTGGGATGCACCTAAAAGTATGCATACTTTAGAAGTGGATATATGTATATTAAAAACATGCCTCGAAGTAAAAATATGTAGGGCTATAAAGTGTCTATAAAGCAGCTGGGCCAATAGTGTTTTTTTTAATGACACAGCATCATAATTGAATTCACGCTTTCCCATTTGTTGATTGTTTTCTACCAATTACTGGCCAACCGTCAATGATGAAGACGAGGACAAGCCGTGCATGTGGATTATAAAACTTTAAAATATATATGTTTCATTTTTGCAATAAAGGAAAATCAAAGTGGAACAGGGAACACTATTATGGCAGAACCAGAGTAAAAACATACCTGTCAATTATAACAGGTAATGGATAGCAATGACATGACCAATATATATTATGCACATTTAATATGTTGTGCAGAATAAAATATGAAAAATATTGGGCAGTGCCCCTGACGGTGGACCAATATTAAATCAAGAGGTAATGTGTTTGTATCTATGTAATAACAATACCGAAGGGTGGGGGGGGGGGCTTGTTGCCTGCTAGGAAAGTCAGAGATCGCTGATTCGTCTCCTGCTCTGGCATTCAAGTTTCAAAGAAACAAAATGTTTCCTCCCTGTTCAATTGTAAATATTGAATATTGTGGGCAGCCTCCGTGACCCAGAGTTAGTGTGCTCGGCCGTAGACCAACAGGGCTCAATTTCGAATCCTGTGTCTGGATGGCAGTGACACCTCATTCATCTCACCATCCTCAGGTTCTCCTTACCCAGTTTAGCCTATATGTGTACAAATGTGGTGTAGAACCCCATTTCTTTCATTTTATAGCATTTGATACAGCCAACTAACACCTGACTCAACGTTGGCCTGACAACATTACAGCAACATTTCAGCAAAGATCGTGTGAGTTGAGAAAGCCTTCATGGGTCTTTATCCTTAGGTCTACTGTGTGTATTGTGATTTCCATAAATGGCATTACGTAAGAGGGTGCAGTGATAGTGCATTACGTCCACATGTGATAATGATGGATTGGGGCTACATTGAAAGCTGATAATTTACAACTTTGTTAGGCCTATTTTAGACAGAAGAATTAAAATTAAAAATTAAAGATTTCGTGAAAATTTCTTGCCAACTGGGGCATTATAAAAGTCCCAGAAGAAGTAATAATTGCACTTTTGTAATATTTACATTGTAGTCCTGTGAAATGATTCTTTGTCAAGCATATTTCATTAGGTGCAGTACTTCAGAACGTGTGTAAAATCAGCAAAATGTATTATAGGAACCGAACATAATAATATAAATGCCAATGATCGATATAAAGGATATACATCTTTTCATGACAATGCATCTTAGAGTATAGATATACATTCCCTGACACATTTATGGCTGATTCTTTGCAATGCTGTTGACAAACTTCAAGGCCCCTGGGCCTCTTGTTTGATTTTTGGAGTCCAACAATTTGAGCACGGAAACCTGAAATCATAATCAGGATAATGTGGCATGCTACTACATGTGTCATGTAGTCTAAGTTACTGGCTATATCTATGACATATTTCTACCAGTAATAGTGAGCAAACCAACAAACAAACAGAGAAAAAAAAGTCTTTTAGGCCTATTGCAGTGTATCACAAATTCACATAAATCCTGAAAAAAAACAAGAAAAAACCCATCAAAATGACTGTATGAAATGTACCTACCATGGGCGAATAGCTCCTCTATAAACCTCATTAATATAAAGTGAGGGTGTGAAGGTTTCGATGACAACATATTTTAAAAGTTATATTTCACCCACAAATATTGCTTAGAAATTCAATTAACGGCCATAATCGGATTGAGCAGATCTTTATAATTATTGTGGTTTCACCCTAATGTCTGTAAAACTAATGGTGAAATATTTCACGGTTAACGTGATCTTTCAGTGCTAATCGAACCGCAAGCAGCGTGGTATGACCAAAATTCTTGCAGATTGAGGCTCTAAATGTCTATTACCTTGAAAAATATGACAATTTCTGTGAAGAATTGGCAAGTTCAGGATACAACACTGTGACTTTTGAAAATGACGGCTCGATCAATGAGCGCGCGTTGAAAGATCATGTGTCCACCCTCTCTGTATGTGTTTTGTATAGCGGAAGTTGATACGACTTGAGAATACTGGCAGGCTGTTTTCCAGTTTGAAAAAGTACTCTGCAATTAATGTCTAAAATCTGCCTTACCGTGAAATATTTCACTATTAGTTAACAGATATGAAGGTGAAACCACAATGATTTTAAAGATAAACATCTGCTTAATTATGACCGTTAATTGAATTTCTAAGCAATATTTGTGGGTGAAATATAGGTTTTAAAATGTGTTGTCCAAGAAAACCTTCGTACACTGATATTATGTTTATCGGGGTGAAAAGCTAAATTGTTTTTCATTTTTGACTTTATTTGAAATTGAAATATTTGTACATGAATGATAATGATCAAGTGGGAGTCGCACATTGAGGACAAAAATCGCTAATCAAATTTTTCGAACAAATTTTTTTCCCAAAGAAGAATATTTATTGGGTAAAACCATTCAGCTTTTTGCAATGTGACTATAAATAAAATATTAAATTGCTGTTTTTCGTGGTGCCCACATTTCATGCACCGTCAGTTAAAAGGCTAAATAATTACATGTTTTTATTGTCATGTTTTTTTATTTTGATAGACTAATAAAGGTAAAAGGTCATGGTGCAGGTTTATAATCTGATATCAAGTTTGAAGACCTATCATCCGACTTTACATCTTACCCCCTTGTCACCGGACCTGTTCATTTGTGTGCCATTTCAACTCCACGGAGAGCATACAGTCCTGCAGCTGTTTCGGCGCATTGAACTCATCGTACACATTGCCATCTCTGTCCTATCAGAATAAATATCATTCTTGTCAACAAAGCCATCAAAAATATTTCCAGTAGACTTTAAAAGTCAGTAGGGAGGGAGAATAAATACAGAACTTTTTTAAGGCCTAACAAAAGGAATTTATTATGTTTATGAAAGAACCAAAATTTATGATTAATCAACGCAAATGTGACGTCACAGGGCTTTTCCCGTTGAAAAATAATAGAGTGGGGGAGTGTGTCCGTCTCATCATGTCCAAGGAGAAAGAAAAAAAAAATGTACTTGTTTTACTCACTGTAGACATTTGTGAGTGTGGCTTTGAGTTTAATCTTTTCACCGCTGAATTATGACATCATAAAAGGCCTGAGCGCTGAACTAATTATTATTTTTATTAGCTCCCGCCGTCACCGTAGGTGAGCGAAGGGAGCTATGGATTCTACCTCCGTTTTTTTTTGGCCTCTTCTTTTGCCTATAACTTTGTGAGAAAATAAGCTAGGATAACAATTTTTGGTATGTGGGTTACTTCCAGGTGGCTAATGGACGGGTTAAAATATTTTTAATCTGAATTCAATACGCAAGGTTGCAGAGGAGAAAATGATGATGTGACGGCGTTGGGCCGTTGGGCCGTCCGTAAACAATTCGTTTCCGGAGCATATCTCTGAAAGTACTTGTCCGATTGTCTTCAAATTTTACACACAACACCCCTAGGGGGTCTAGTTGTGCCTTTTGGGGTATTTGAACTTTGACCTACTTCTGGTTCAGAACTATGACCTATTTAGACGTTTTGACGCGCACTTCGTTTCCGGAGCAGATCTCGAAAAGTACTGGGCCGATGACAGTCATATTGCACATACATGTTCTCTAAGGTCCCTAGTTGTGCCTTTTCAGGTTTTTGGACCTTGACCTTGAAGTTGACCCAGCACTTTGACCTAATTTATAACATCGGTAAATCCGACTGAAAGATTTTGCGGAATATCATGAAAACCGCTCAAGATAGCTACACCATTACTATAAAACAAATTGTGAGGTTTCAGGAGAGGATGCATCTTGAAAAATTTCAAGTCGATAAAATTAAAAATGGCCGCCTATCGGCCATTATTCACCTCGACAGGCCTGATATTGCAGAATATCATGAAAACCGCTCAAGATAGCTACACCATTAAAATAAAATAAATTGTAAGGTTTCAGGAGAGGATGCATCCTGAAAAATTTAAAGTTGAAAAAATTCAAAATGGCCGCCTATCAGCCATTATTCACCTCGACAGGCCTGATATTGTGGAATATCATGAAAACCGCTCAAGATATCTACACCATTACTATAAAACAAATTGTAAGGCTTCAGGAGAGGATGTATTTTGAAAAAATTCATTTTGTCAAAGTTCAAAATGGCCGCCAATCAGCCATTATTCACTTTCACATGGCCGTTATTTGGTAAACCGTGCTAGATGGCTAGACCATTACTATAAAACAAAATGTGTGATTTCAGGAGAGGATGCATTTTGAAAAAATTCGACTCGATAAAATTCAAAATGGCCGCTTATCGGCCATTATTCACTTTCACATGGCCGTTATTTGGTCAACCGTGCTAGATGGCTAGACCATTACTGTAAAACGAAATGTGAGATTTCAGATGAGGATGCATCTTGAAAAAAATTGACTTGATCAAATTTAAAATGGCCGCCTTTTCGGCCATTATTCATTTTCACATGGCTGATATTTGGTAAACCGTGCTAGATGGCTGGACCATTACCTGATTACTATAAAACAAGGTGTGAGTTTTCGGGGGAGGATGCACCCTGAAAATTTTTAACTTACGAATTCAAAACGGCCGACAATCAGCATTATTTACCTCGATAGGTCTGATATCAAGTAAACCGTGCTAGATAGCTAGACCATTATTATAAAACAAAATGTGACGTTTCGAGAAAGGATGCCTTTTAAAAACTTTCGACTCAATCGAATTCAAAATGGCCGCCTATCGGCCACTATTTACTTTCACATTGCTGATATTTGGTAAGCCGTGTTAGATAGCTGGACCATTACTATAAAACAAAATGTGAGATTACAAGAGAGGATGCATCTTGAAAAAAATTGACTCTATCAAATTCAAAATGGCCGCCTATCGGCCATTATTCACTTTCACATAGCTGGTTTTTAGTAACCGTACTAGATGGCTAGACCATTACTATAAAACAAAATGTGAGATTTCAGGAGAGGATGCATCTTGAAAATTTTTGACTTGATCAAATTCAAAATGGCCTCCTATCGGCCATTATTCACTTTCACATGGGCGATATTTGGTAAACCGTGCTAGATGGCTAGACCATTACTATAGAATGAAATGTGAGATTTCAGCTGAGGATGCATCTTGGAAAATTTTGACTTGATCAAATTCAAAATGGCCGCCTTTAGGCCAATATTCACTTTCACATGGCCGATATTTGGTAAACCATGCTAGATAGCTAGAAGATTACTATAGAATGAAATGTGAGATTTCAGCTGAGGATGCATCTTGAAAAATTCTGACTCGATCAAATTCAAAATGGCCCCTTATCGGCCATTATTTACTTTCACATGCCCAATATTTTGCAAACTGTGTTAGATGTTAGTCCATTACTATAAAACAAAATTTGAGGTTTCGGGGGAGGATGCACCCTAAGTTTTTAACTAATTTATATCGAATTCAAAATGACCGTAAATCAGCTATTAGTTAACTCGATTGGCCTGATATCGGGTAAACCATGCCAGATAGGTAGACCATTACTGGGATACTGATTAGGATCATTAATTTCAATGGAGGTTTGCAATCTCTGACAGACTGTCTAGTTCTTATCTTACTCTTAGACTGGGTTTCTTAGACCTAGTTGTCTTGCGTCTTGATTTTTGACCTAGACTAGGACTACATTAATAACCCTATACAAAATTGCTTAAATCAAATTCTAATTCGGAGCGGGAGCTCCTGGACTTATGTAGTCTTGTTAAAAACAGTAATAGGTAGTAATACTTAGGCCTGCCAGGTGGTCGCCTTTCAGCGCCACCTGTGGTGAAAGGGTTAAACAGCGCGGGACGGTGCTAGAACAAACAACTGTCAAGACAAATCGTCATCATAAACTTCAAGACCAATCACCTACTTTGCATCAAATGACTCATAAAAACTTATCAAAATAAAGAAAAAAATAGCAAATTTTAGTCATCAAATGGTTATCAGTCCACAGTTTCACATAAATTGGTGCTGATATCTGGACAAACCTGATGATAGTGACATTTTAATGGGGACAGTAATTACTTTGGTCAAGGTCGAAAATTTGATGAATTGCATATATCCATCAAGATGGCTGTCACAGTGTCAAGGCACTTCCTTCCAAATCCCCCATATCTACTGCATTGGCATTCAACTTTAAATTGTGAATACTTTAATATTTGCTATGCAAAGAAAATAATCCAGATAGTTATTTTTGTGTTTCAGATCAACATTACATATGCTGGAATTTGTCTTTGCTCGACCTCCTTCTCTTTTACTCTATTCTTCTTCTGTCTGTAACTTCCACCTTTTAAATGGAAAACAGCATCATCAAGGACTTTCAAAACTTACAAGTTTTGAATAAATATGAATTCAAAAGAATGGATGCATTGGTTCAAGACCTCACCAAGGCCTTAGAAGAAACTGGCAGATCACAACCTAAATCTTCCAAAGGTAATCATGAAGAGTCAGGACCATCTAGTCATAATAAACATGAGAAAGGTATCAGGAAGCGGCGTGCTCGCAAAAGGCGTCCCAACACCTCATGCAGTGGAGGTAACTTTAGCGAGGCGTCTGAGAGCAGCATTGAAGAAGCTCTGCTCAGAAGTATTACTCAACGCAGTGACTCTGATGAATTACTGGTTTCTTCAAAAAGTCAGTTGGCGGCAGTTTACCCACTGCCAGCATCATACCCATTGGCTTTAGTGGAATCAGATTCTGTGAACGAGTGCTTGTCCCCCATGAAGCCCCCAAGACGTAAGCGTCATTTCAAACGTATGGCTGTAGATCCAGATTCAGACAATTCTTTACATTTACAATCTGATGGTACTTACGCCAGGATGCCTGTGTGTTCAACCAAAGAAAAGGATTTTTCAGAATGCAGCATGATGGATGATGAGATACCCAACTTGTCTGTTTCCCCGTCTGCCACAGAAGTATTGCCAGGTAAAAGAAAAAGAGCTGTGAGGGATAAAAGTTTTGACACAGATACAGTTCTCAGTGAATCAGGAGAAACTACAACAGCACAGGCCACGGCGAATGTGTAAGTAGTAAGAAATCAATCATGTACCATATTCACCATGGTGTCTAATTTTTTATTTTTTTTTCATTACCCTGGTAAACTAAAGTTGAATCCGTTGCAACCCAAATATTACTAGTTCCCATCATATTTGCCAGGTGGCGCTGCAAATAATGTGGTACCCCGGAGTACTGATGTTGCATCATATAATTGAAAAATGGCATACATTTGCAGCTCTAAGCAGATTGTGCTAATTTTTTTATTTCCTACCCATGCTTTTACAAATGTATTTATTTTGCAGCGGGCGAAGTAGCAGTTCCATTAGCAGTAGTGAAAGTGATGGTTTGTTTACAAATGACGAAGGTCGCGATGGTGAGTTAAAACATTTCTATGAAACTCCTTAAATATTACAAAACACAACAAAATGATGTAGATTTTAGAAAACAAATTTATACCAACTCTTGAAAGTGACATTAGGCCACAGTTTTTTGATTAATTGGTTCTCAAGAATTTTTATTCAAGATTCAGAGCAGGCGGTCGGGAGAAAAATAATAAAAAAAACCTTTTAATTTTATTTTGTAATGGTAAACTTTACAAAAAACACTTTTTTAGGTGTCTATACTCATTTTATTTTGAAAATATGCATAATTTACTTTATTATTTTAATTTTTATCAGTTTATATCGATAAATAGCAGGTCGGCGGTATGATAAAAGAAAAAATGATGAAATTTTAATTTTATGTTTTTATTGATTTTTTCTCCATTATAGTGACTCAGCGGTCTTGAGAACAAATTAATTAACAAATTCTTGCCTTAAGTCAGCAAAAATGTATGGCTCTTCAGTATGAGGATTGTTAAAGTTGGATGGGATTCTCTCAGTTTAGAAGTTAATTAATTTCTCATGTTCTGTAATGAAAATCAATCAGAATAGCCATACAACTGTAATTACACTATTCATGACGTGATGACCCTTCGGAATCCTAGATAAAGGTCATGAAACAATGTTGGCCTTAACAATTCCAACTATAAAAGCCCAAGGATTTTATACACTACAGATATCCAAGATTTATTAGCAATTGAAGGGTTAACCCTTGTACTCCTACGCCCCTTTATATATGGTTTCAAGCAGATATTAACCCTTTCAATCTTGAATTTACCATAATCATCTTCATCCACTACAAGCCGTGAATTGCTGCCGCAATTCCTCGACTTGTAGTGGATGAAGATGATTTGACTTGGTTGAAAGATTAAAGAAAATTACCACGTATTGGTAAGCCAGTTTCATGGGAATTTTCGTTCTAAAACCCTGAGTTACAGGAAAAGTAAGTCTGTTTTCAGGGATGTAAAATGATGCTTTAATGCATCGTGGGGGGTTCAAGGGTTAAAACAAATAATATATCACTGAAATGGATAATATAGTTTGTGGTAGATGCTCAGTTGGACAAATAACTCAATTTAGAAGATGTATATATATTTTCAAAATATAGACATAATTTTCGTCAGTTGAAGCTGAAAATTGTGTTAGCAATTCCAGCTTGAAATGACGAAAAATACAATTGAAACAATTCAGCAGGACAGGGGTTAAAGTACTAACAACCCTCCCCATAATAAACTGAAATCTATTTTGTAGGTGATGATGAGCACAGTGATTTCTTCTATGAGCCAGGCCCGACCTGCGGCATAATCCCCTGGTGGGAGTCTGAGAGGCTACAGACAGACTCAGAACGCGATCTTAAATTTGAGGCGATTTTAAAAGGCAGCTTTGAATATATGTCTGCAGCTGCCCAGAAAAACTTCAAACGCAAACTCAGGATGATTGGCAAGGTAAAATTTAGTCTTTAGCAAGGTAGAGTTTATTCTTTCTACCATTATGCTCATGACAATATTTCCTGCTCCAGTTTAAATTTTATTTAACATTTTTCTAGGCATGATTTGAAAGGAGCTCTACTTATCTCTGTTTGAATAAAATGCCACCTTTAAAAGTGAAACATGACTTTTAGTCTTAGGACAAATATTTTCTTATTTCATGTGTAACACATCTTTATCTCCATAGCAAACTGGCCGTGAAATCCGTTTGGGAAGAAGACGCTGCAAGGAAAGGGTGAGGCATTATATTGACAAATTAATTCCCATTTATCATTTAACTAAATTGGTGCAATTTGAGATGAAAAATGAAATCTTTAGCACAATTTTTTTCAATATTTTAGTTCATACATTACCAGTAACAAATGTGGAGTATTGCTCTGTAGGATAAATATTACGAGAGAAAAAAACTAGCCTGACCCACTAAGAAACCTCTGGGCCAATGTCAAGCCTACCCAAGCACCATTTAATATGTGCATCATGTCACATATTTTCCAAAAATATGTGAATAAATTTTTTTTAGACTTTTAATACCCGGATGCTTTCATTGGTTAACCCCTAGAGCACCGGGATATGCAATTTAAATGTTTAGTCACTTGAAGTCGTGCCTAGCTACAGCTATCCACAACTTAAAGTGATTGACAATTTGTGTGATTTGCAAAATTTAAGTCCCAACATATATCAGTGTTTCAAGATCGGAAGCATATTTTACTTTTAACAACTGATTACAGTGTGCATGACTGGCACTCACTAATGAGAGTAGGAACGGGCGAGTCCATGTACAAATATCCTGGTTTTAACATATAAGTCATAGTTTTTTGTCAAATAGGCGAGTAATATGATCAGTTAGTTATTCACACTGCCGATTATATATGTGCTAATAAAAACACAGAATGTCTACTGTAGGCTACATCAGTTTTCTAAGGATCAACAATTGTGATTTTCATGATGTTGTCTTTACAGAATCCTGGATACACACTTACTCGCTTTCTACAAGACCGAGAGAAGTGGTCCGACAGCCTCAGATTTCTAAGCAGGATCAATGGAAATCAGTCTAACGATCCAAAGCGACGTCGTAAGACTCCGCCTACTTCAGCAAATGAAAGTGAGTTTATAAGACCACAGCTGTGTTTATTTTCTGTGTGGAACTGGTGTGATTTTTCAGATTTTTAGAGGATTGTCGATGGGTATCATTTCCTTGCATTATGTGATCCATCTGGGTGTTATTAACCCTTACAGTGCTTAAATATTTTCGTAGAAAACATGGGAGACCAACGGGTTACTGTCGATTTGAAATCATCATAACGTCTTAGTTTTTGTTCTTTCTGCTTCATTTGAATACCTATGTTATCATGGTAATGGTCTACGTCAATCTAATTTTTTTTAATTCTTTCAGTGTGGGGATCATCTGTAGACGTCGGATTCTGACGTCTAAAAATGATCCCCCGCGCCGAAAGGGTTAATGTACATTAATGTACAGTGGAGGCTCGACAAAAACTGTTATGATTAAAAATGACTGGATGAATTTAATTTTTAAATTTAGCTTTCACAGGTCTATGTTTTATGATTTGAAATAGCTGTTCTTTATTTATTGACATGATAATATTCTTCTAAAGCATTATGTTGTGTATGATTTTATTTTTTTGAATGTACTCGATAAATAACACAAATGTTCTTGTATGATCAAAACATAAATGTAAATCTGTGTGTACATGTACACCAATATTTGTCATTCTTTGATTTACATGGATCATTGTTAGCATACAACAACATGATTGAGCTTCTGACTGTTCTGGTATCTACAGCTGTTCTAGAAAGATTTTCTAGAAAGTATTGGAAAAGAACTTTTAAAGAATTTGTATATGATTAATTTGTATGAACTATGACACATGGTTTAAACATAAATTATTTGACGTTTCAGGTGAAATTGTTGGAGGTTCAGCTGATCCGATCCCAGAATCCAATATTGGGAATCGCATGTTACAAAATTTGGGATGGAAACCTGGTACAGGACTTGGTGCAGATGGTGGAGGCCTAATGACACCTGTTATGGCAGTAAAGCGCTCAGGTCGACACGGAATAGGCTCTGCAAATAACGACATGTTATAGAGTACCGCTTTTAAAATGAAACTCGCTCCATAAATGTTATGACACAACATTTTATGAAACACTTGCAGCCATACACAATATGTGAAAGATTAAAACACGCCATTCACATTGTTGTAAATCGCCCAGGGATTCTTGTCTTAATTATTGTTACATATGTTCAGCATTATGAGAACTCAATGAGTTTTTTTGTGAAGCCTCCTTTATTGTGTTGTTTCGAGTCTTCTTGTTAATGTACTGTTGAGGCTTCTATAACCCTCAGCGCTGGAATATTTTGATATTCCAAAAGAAAAGTTTATAAATGTCTTAGTTAGCTCTTTACGCTTAATTTGAATATTTATTTCTTCTCAGGGCGTGGATCGACTTTTGGCGGCAGATTTTGTCGATCCCCGCACTCTCGCAGCTTTCTTAAAGGCATGCAGCATTCATACTCGCCTATTACTTGCATTACTTTACGAACAATTTTAACTGGATAGTCAGTCAGTGAGAGACTGCAAGCCTCCGCTGAAACTAATGATCATAAAATGATAGTTACGAGGTAGTCAGGTAAACTTAGTCTAGTAGTCTAAGCATTCATTCATTGAGTGAGGTATCTGGGTATAACAATAGCCTAGATGTGAATAATTATGATGTCATAGATTCAACCTATTTCATTCATTCATTCTTTGATTCATCAGATATAGGACACCATGCACTACATCTGTGAGACTATGACGTCATAAATTAGACTTGTCACATAGAATTTTACCACTAATCTATGTAATTCGATTGCAATGCGGATCTTGCATCCACATCGTAATCCGGATCATCTCCAAAATTTAATCAATTGCTCCTTGGCTCGAAACACACCTCTGGTGAGAGTTTAGTGTAAATCTGCTCATCGCTTTTTGAGTAATCAGTGACACAGACAGACAGATTAACAAACAAGACCAGAAACATCACCCCCTGTTGGAGGTAATAACAGCACTATTCCAATATAGTTTCAGAAGTCATGGAAAATCCAGTTAAGATTGTTATATATTTTTATTTGACTATGGAGAAATGTTTGTGAGTGATGTAATATGGTCTATTGTCAAAAATAAAAGTGTTGCTTTTCTAAAATAAAATCATCTAATTTATTTTTTGAGAATTTATCAACAAAAAGATTAGAAAGCCACCCATAAGTTTCCAGTGTATCATATTTAGTACCGTACCAGTACTTGCTCAGACTTGGCATCCCAATGAGCAACTACATTATAAATATAACAAATTTTTGTGCCCTTTATAGGTCAAGAAGTTAAAAGCCTATTAAAATATAATGTAAAATTATTTTTCTCATTTGTTTTAACACTGAATTTAATCAGAGCCTTATTAGGCAGATATTATGTGTATTAGATTGTGAAAAACTTGTGTGAACCGTACTTCAGTATACCAGATCTATATAAAAAACATTTACCTATCAAAACCATAATGTTTCCATGGATAAATCAAAACTGTCTACGCATATCCTACCGGTCTGCATGTCCTGTTAAATGAAAACAACTCTTCTTTTTAACTGACTGATAAAACTTGTTGCTCCGATATGATTTCATATTCCCCAAAATTGAAAAACTTTTAAAATGTTACTCACTGTTTGGGAATTAGTTAGTGTAGAGAATATTTGTAATATAGTTACATGTATTGTCATGTATCAGTAATGCTCAGGGATAATGGGTCTTAAAATGAAAATGGTTCTTTTTTTGTACTTCCAAAAAATGTTTTCCAAAGTGAAAGATATCTTGACCCTTTAGACATTTGAAATCAGATCTAAATTTATACTCACTTGAAGTTCTGTCTCACTGATGTGACTCACAACTGAAGTGAGTGGAAATTGTTCACATTGGTCAATTTTAATCTTGTCGTGTGAAGATACATTGCACCTTCACAAGTTGCCTTAAAAAAATTTGATAAAGATTATTGTTGTGATCACAAAGTTCCTGCGGATCATTAAATAACAAAGTATATAAAATCATTAAATGTGATTGCATGGTCCATTAAAATTTATTAAACATGAGAGAATCGCCTCTAGTGTGGACTCTATGTACAATCTTCATCCTGCCAGCTCCAGAAAATACAAATGGTCTCGTGCTGGTTTTCGAGTTACCCATGATTAATTACTGGAAGGCCAAGGCAGCCTACTTCCATCGCTAGCTATCCCAACCAACAAATATTTGGTGTGAATCTATGATAATACAGGTTGCAGAAGCATATTTATTAAAAATCATCACCGGTATTTCTAGCAAGACTAGACCTGCAAGAGCCCTGGATTAGTGTTTGAATGGTAAACCCTGATTTTACAGATAGAGGCAGTGAGACACAAATTTAAATCAATTAAAATATAAGTTTGGGTTTTTGGACAGTTTAACACATCATGTGTGTGCATCATTGTCTCATTAGGCACAAAGCAAGAAGTCACTTGAGTATCTTTAGAAGTTTTTAATGATTGCCATAATATGTATTTTCGTAGTATTAATCCACGTTTACATTTGTACTTACAGTTAGAATTGAACAAAGAACATTTTCACTCAATGTATGCAGATTTGATTGCAGCATGGTTTTATGTTATTTCATCAGTCCCATCGCAATTAGAAGGTGGAATCTGCCATTTTCTCAAATGGGAAATGTTATGAAGTGCGCTATAAACACAGGGCTGGCCAATTGTTGCTATGTCGCGCATCAGAGCGACAGACAAGGTAAAAACGCACCAAAGGGTTATATTGAGCGACAAGAAATGACTCCAGAAATCGCCCACATACATATAGGCAGGCTACATAATGGAATGCTATGGATGCAAAGTGATCCAAGTCCTCAAAATCTGACAAAAAAATTTTCTGGTGCCCATTTTAATCATGTGTAGTGCGCCAATCAATGCAACTTTTGGCCAGCCCTGAAACAATAAATTTTATCCTAACTAAAAGCATTGTTTTAAATGTGACATACTGTGGTTTCGACATTTTAAATATAATGTTGTTGGAAGCTATTTGCTTTTCCACAGATTTTGTTAATGAAAACAGTTTGTTTGCTGTTTATGCAATTGAGCATTTTTAAAGTCTATTCTTATTGTCAAGAGAGAAAATCAAGTCTTACCCTTGAATTGTATAGACAGCGATGACGCTGATTCAACAGAATTTAATGCACATGCCATGATCCTTGTTTTGCCATGATCCTTATTGTTAATAATATACAATTATACAATCGACTGCTATCTAGATGGTTAAAAAATAGTATGTTTTAAAATCATTGAACATCATCATTCCATATTCTGGTGTTATGTATTTATTGCAGAAAAAGCTGAATTTTCTCTATCATTTCTCAAGATAGCTAAATGGGCCACTCAAAGATGAAATTGAATTTTAACCCTTTCAAGCTTGAATTTACCATTGTCATTTTCATCCACTACAAGCCGCGAATTGCTGGCGCAATTCTCGACTTGTAGTGGATGAAAATGACTTGAAGTGGGTGACAAATTAAAAAAATTACTGTTATTTTTAAAACAGTTCCATTGAAAATTTCGTTCTAAAACCGCTAGGTTTCAGGAAATTAAGCCATTCTTCAGAGATGCGAAATGATGCTTTATTGCATCGTGGGGTTTAAAGGTTTCAGTTATCAACAGTAAAAAAATTCATGGAATTGTTAACCCTTACAGCGCTGAATTATAGAATTCAAATTTTTACACACTTGAAATTTTGTCTCGCCAATGCAACCCACAACTTCCAAGCGGATGAGAATTATTTAGATACAAAATCTTGCAATGTTTTGAAATTTCTTGTTTGACAGACAAATAAAAATGGCTGAAAACATCTATAGTCGTGATTCACACTTTAACCGCCAAATTATTCAATTTAAATTTTCACCCACTTGAAGTTGTGTCTCGCTGACGCGATCCACAATTCAAGTGAGTGAAAATTATTCAGATTTGACAAAATTGAGGTCAACTCTTTTCAAATTCTTGCTGATTGATGTCATGTTCATCTCCAATAAGTTTAAAAGCTGCTATGCAATATGCTAATAAAAAATGTAAAAAAACGAATATACTCGGTACCGGCGGTACAAGGGTTAAAGCAGTTGGATCATTGATGTGCATTTTTCAAGCACTATGAAACAGTGAATAGTTTTCTAGCTGTCGTTACACAAGTTTTGCGATAGAGCATGAGATACTTGCGTAGCATCCGTTCAATGCTAGTCAACATTGTTCAATAAAAAGACTTTGTATTGATATCTTGCATTTGCTGGTTTTGTGCTCAGGTCATTTGAGAAGTAATTAAATATTTCGCAGTGATGGATCAAATTGAATTTCAATAATTAGCAGTCTTTACTTCAAGGGTCAATATTATTTTCTCTTACATCATGTGCAATATTTGTAATGGCAGCCGTGCTAGACGTAAACTATGTTATTAAAGACGGTAGATAGTTAGTAGACAGACTGTAACATATGGTGTATTGACTGGTTTATAAATACAAAAAAAAGAAATAAAATACATATGCGAAAGTATATTGCACATACTTTTGCATGGATATAATGATATTTTGTTATGTTGTTTTTTCCTGTGGTAAACAGCATATTGTTGACCCTTGTCCTCCTTATTTTCACTCCCGCAGTCACCGAAGGAATCGGGCTGCGTCCGGTACATCTTCTTTCGCCTATAACTTTTGAAGAAAATAACATACAATGAAAATATTTGGTATGTTGGCCACTTCCAGGTTACCCGCCAAGTTATCTTATTTAACTTTTCACCGACATCAAATTGTCTCACCACCGCAACTTGCCACTTTAAGTGGGTGAAAATTACTTGTATTTGTTTAATTTTAGACCAAATAATTATTAGCAAATCTTGATGCTCAGGTATTTCTTTCAAGTAATCTTGGTCTTGAGCCATGTTCTGGTACGATCTTAAAAGTTGAGATGATGCCAATACATTCATGTGGTGAATTGACCTCTTATTTAATAACATACTTTTTACAGAGCTAGCTAGGTTGCTATTAAAATAATTTTTGTGTGGCTGTTATGATCTGCAGGAAACCAGAGTGATGTCCACTCGTGTTCCAAGTAGGACAGCTGATGGAATCTCGAGTTTGTAACAAAATCTGCAATCCCTGCCCAAAAGGTTGTAGGTCACCAGGTCATAACCCCCCTATGGCTCATTCGTATCAACTAGGGCTTGTAACCTGGAGGTACCAGGTTTGAATCCCGGTCGAACCGTATTTTTGTAATCGTGATTGTGCATATACAGTGCTCCAAACTATTCAAAGGCCTGTAGTGTTTGGTGCTGCCTATGGTACTGTGCACTATAAAGAAGACTTTCATTCGAAATAAAAGTAGGGCATATTCCCGGCTTTGGGCTTCCTTCTGTTGCGATATTGCTATGACTGTCCAGAAAGTGACGTAAAGCAATATTCAGTTTCAGTGAGAAAGGCGCACTCTATAAAAGATGTGTGTGTAAACTAGAATGCGGATGGAGACATACATACGCCCGGCTAAAAAGGGTGGGGTATAAAAATAGAACGCTTGCGCTTAGAAACGACATATTTATTGCACTGGTTGACAAGAACATCTACAGTTTCCTGTATATATTGTGACAATTTATTAAACACACTGACTGCACTATACATTAAAATATTAAACTATAAATAGTTTACAAGTTGGTACGAAACAATGTAATGTTTAACATTTAAAAGTCTTCTACATATAACATGTATAATTTGATTGCATGTGACAAATATTCATGATAATACTACATCTCTGGTTTTATCTCGGCGGCGCTTGACAAAGACCAGTAAACGCTGATCATTTTATAAAGTATTTTCAAGGGCGGGGAAGCTTGACATCAATAATAACCCTTACAATTAGTGCATAAGAATTATTTGATGTGGTCACAAGTTGAGTACTGTAGCTCTGGTAATTTTCGCATTTTTTAATTTCCATTTTTCCTCCAGTAATGCTATTATAATAATAATTTTTGCGAGATTCTCGAATTCGCGAAATTGTCATCTTCACGAAATGTAAAACCTCGCGAATATTACCAGATCTACAGTATTCTTTGTGATCTGCTTGCACCAATGACTAGCTCAGCTCAGACCTGTTCTTCCAATTTGACTTCAGGTTTGTTCACTCTAAGTTATGAATTGTGAAGCACGAAAATAGACTAGATAAAATAGAAGCTAAAATCTGTTTGTTTATTTTTAACCCTCAAAGCGCTGAATTATTTTTAAAAATATACCACGGAGTCCAAAGGGGTTTTTTCAATTTGAAATCATAATAAACTAAATGTCTTAGTTAGCTCTTTGTGATTCATTTGAATACAAAGGAATATGGGTCTAACGTTATAAATAGTTTTACTCTTTACAGTGTGGGGATAGACTTTTGATGACTACAGTCTATCCCCGCACTGTAGGCCTAAGGGTTAATCATGCCATCTAAAACATTTTTTATGCCTCAGCCAAATAGTGGTTGATGCCTATTCTCGTCCATTTTCCCGCCACTTTTAGCTCTATAACTTTACCATATAACTTTAATATGCCTATGAATATATTGAAAACCATGCCAGATAGCTGGACAATTACTATAAAACAAAATGTCAGGATGCTTCCTGAAAAAATTAAATTAAATGTAAAATGGCAAATTTGCAACCATTACTTATTTTAATATCTCTGACAAAAAAAAAGACAATTTTTGTCCTATTATCTATCTAACATGACTAATTTGAAATAAATGGTCATAAGATATAGTAGGTAGAGTCAAAATTTTCAAGCAATGCTTTAATTTTTAAATCTCCTGCAAGAAGCAATAATTGAAAAAAAAAATCACTTTTAACCCTTAAATCGCTAAATTATTTTTATTTGAACATGAAGACTAAAGGGTTTTTTCACTCATAAATGTCTTGGTTACTTCTTTCCGGTTCATTTGAATACCTGTGTTATGGGTCTACAACCATTATAAATATTTTAATTCTTCCAGTGCGGGGACCGTCTTTTGACGTCACAGATCCACGTTCTGACATGTAAAGATGGTCCCTGCACTGAAAGAGTTAAATGATGATTTAATAGGGGCCCCTTTCTGGCCCAGACGTGACAAAGATGCACAAGGGTTTGAATGACATATGCCACATTGTGAGTAGATTTAATTTAGAAGCTAAGTTGGAACAGTGGTAGTGACACACCCATTTTTGTTAGTGATTTGCATACATTTAAGAATTAAACTCCATTTTTATAGAAATTTTGCTATTAAAGTTGAAACAAACTCGACTATCAGTCATAAAAATGCATAATTCTCATAATTGAGAAAAAAAATAGCCGATAGACTAGTGCATTTAAGCTTTCATCTACACTGAGCTACACAGCTCTGTATCCACTCTGCTCAATCAAACAGCTTTTTTGTTTAAATCAAATCTGCCTGGATAATTAAAAATGGAGATTAGGCTCGATGTTGCATTACCTACAATACACATAATAACAATACATTCGGCATATAAAATCTGAGTTCAAGATATAAAATATGAACCCACCACTGCGAACATGCTACAATGGTGTTGGCATTTCTTTTTAATTCTACAATTCAAATCACAACATCTGTCATTATTATGCTCATTATTATGGTGATTATACACTATTCCAGTAAACGTTAGAAGGTGGCCCAATGTTGGTTCAATAATGGCCCATTGTCTATGATGCTAGCACAACATTGGGCCAACGTCTCCTGTGTTTGCCCTAATTGTGTTAAATACTATTCTCAAATATTCCCGCGAATGAATATTTTGAAAACAAGTTTCTTTTGACACCAAAGAAAAGATGTAGGCTAATTCTAATGGCAGTGTTCCTTTTATCACTCTCTAATAATCAGCTTGAGAATGTGTATTTTTTAAAAGACTGCCCCAGCACACATGAGACGTCGAACCAATGATGGTTTGATGTTTGCCCATTGTTTGCAATGCTAGTCCAACATTAAATCAACATTGATTGACTTTTTGTTTTGAAAAAAATTACATGGGTGGATAATGACATTTGAACTGCCAATCCTGCTACATATACAGCCGATATAAAATTTTTTGTCCGACTTTCAATTGAGCTGACTGTTATAGCACAGATGTCGAGTACTTTTTCAGGACAATATGTATTCTTTATTTTTTTTAAGCAGGGAATTTCAGCCTGGAACTTCGCTGTTTTTAACAGTCTCCATACCCTGTCTATTAATGAGTACCATGTCATTACTGTTACAACAGTCCTATATATGTTCACTTGACATGGGTCAGCATTCCTACAGCTCGCAAGAGTAAAGCTGACACAACACCCGAGATAAAACTGGTCGAGATGAGCAAGAATGAGATGATGGACAGAAAACTCCAGCCTGTGAAGCCATGCTCACTGAAAAATATGAACAACACAAACAGTCAATAGAATGGATCAAATGTGCAAGTACATATCTCAATAATGCATCAAGTATAAGGAGGGCATGTCTAGTTTTTAAACATCGATATATTTTTGTAAGTAAATGTAAAAAAGCTGAACCAAAGGTTGTTCATTTGATTAAATATGGCTTAGTTGAATATGTTTGGTTCATTTGAATACTTATTTCATAGTTGATACTGACAGGGCTACGATCATTATCAATATTTTAACAATTTCAGTGCGTGAACCAACTTTTGACGTCAGAATCTGATGTAAAAAGTCGACTCACACAATGAAAGGGTTCAAAGTTCACACAGCACGTACCAGATGCCTCCACTAGCGATTTTTGAGCCCAGTGTCAGGAGAATTCCTCCGGTGAAAGCAAAAGCTGGAGAAACTCCCTTAACTGTATGGAGTGTGTGAGAAAGATTGGCTGACATGTAAGCTCCGACCATGATTGCCAAAGCAAAAAATACCTGGTATGAAATGAAGATGCTTTAATATTTAGTACTGCATAAATTGATCAGTTCTTCCAAAATATCATTAAAATGGTATGCATACAGCTTTTCAATAAAATATGATGTATAATATAGAAATACATTGTGTCCAATTCACCTGTACGATGGAAATGGGCAAAAAAGTGATGGGAGTTAGATTTGTAAACTCATGATAATGGTTATTAATTTGCATGACCATTAAGATAATTTTTTATGTTATGTAATATGGATGCTTATGACGCACTAATCTTCCAAGATAAGAAAATAAATTATTACACCATGTTCATGTAGTAATTGTTTTGATTTGAGTTTCAGCTTAGTAAATAGCCTTTCAATATATTTATTAATTTATATTCATTTTTGTATCACTTTAAATAGATTCAGGTATATAGACATTATAACTATCATGTAACAGATAATTAAGTTTCTTTCATAATCACCTGCCACTTTTCAGAGATTCTAGTGTTCTTCCCACATATACGTGGTGTGAACTTGGCGAGAGGACCAACCATGAGTAGTGACATAGCTCCCGATATACTCTGACTCACAGCCAATGTACGATTCATCGCCAGAAACATTGGCAGCTGCAGACAGCCAATCAGAAGTCCACAGATATAGGGAGGCCACGCCTTTGTCTCCAAATAAGTATTCTCCATCTTGGACTGGAAGTGTAAAAGTTTTATTTCTCAAGGTAATAATTCACACTTCAATTGGAATTATAAAATTAACCTGTTCGCTTCTATTTTTCTTTCATTTAAAGCTGGAAATTTCTCACACAATTTACAGTTTTAAATGACATAATAATTTTTTTTTTTTTAAATAAACAACTCCCAAAATAAATTAACCCAGTCACAGCTGGGCACGACTATATAGTCGTTTTTAATTTGTTTTATTAGTCAATGAAATCAGTTATTGGGAATTAAATGAGTATTTACACATCAAGATTTGCAAATGTTTGGTCTCAAATTTAAAAAGTATGGGTAATTTGCACCCACCCACTTGAAGTTGTGGGTTGCGGTAGCGAGACACAACTTCACAGGGTTCCCACTCAAAACTGTAAACAAAATTCCATGATTTTTCTATGATACCAGGTTATTTTTCCAGGAAAAACAAAGGTTGCTCAATTCCGTTTTGGCTGCATGTGTAATTTGCCTAAATTTTTATCATTTGCCTAAATTGCTTTTACATCAAAAGATCACAATATTTGGGAACATGTAACCAGTAGTAGTCAAATATCATGAATATCAGATTATGAAAGAAACACAAGTGACAAAGAATAAATTCCGCAAAATTTATTCTAATATTGAAAAAAATGTGGATAACTGAAACAAAATTCTATGAATTTTCCATGAAAACTCCCTTTTTTTGAAAACCCATGATTTTTCCATGCATCAAAGTTTTTCAGGTCAAATTCCAGGTGAGTGGGAACCCTGACCTACCTGGAAGTTGTACCAGAATCCACAACTTCCAAGTGATTGAAAATAACTTGCATTTGTAAAGTTTAGGTCCCGTTCTATGTTAGTTTCACAGATTAAACCTTACAGTGTGGGGATAGACTTCAGTGGTCAGAATCTGACGTCCGTAGATAACTTTAGTGGTCAGAATCTGACGTCTGTAGACGTCAGATGCTGACCACTAAAGTCTATCCTGGCACTGTAATAGTGAAAATAATTCTAATGGCCGTAGACCCATAACATAGGTATTCAAATGAATCAGAAAAACCTAACTAAGACATTTATGTTGATTCCAAATTAAAAATAACCCTTTGGCCTCAATGATTTTCATAAAAATTCAGCGCTTTAAGGGTTGAAGACATTTTTACTTCTAGTAAATAGGTGCTAATAGAAAAAAATACTGCAAAGGGCGACAGTTCTCTTAGGAGTTAATCTGGTATGAAACTTACTGGACACCGAATATGAGATGATGGACATCTAGCAGGACAAGAATAAAGAATATCAATGATATATCCCCCCTTGAAAGGCTGTATCTGCCACTAAATGACAGAAACACCCTTTCATATCCAAGGGGGTGATATATCAAAGTAAAGGGGTAGAAACAAAAAAGGTAATTAGAATCCTCACCTTAATTTCAACGTTCCATGGAAGCAGGATCTCTAACGCACAAACTAAAATTCCAAACATAGCAACGATTGGTAAAGCCATCACAAAGTATGGTGATTGAACCCAACTGGAAGAAAAAGAGTGAGTGTTATCAGTGCTTATTGATTACTACCGTCCTGATTAGAAAGGAATTGATACTCATAGGGTAAAATTATCCTAATCATAACAGTAATATGTGTAGCACTAATTGTCGGTGGGCTATAATTTTCTAGAGAAACTGTGCAAAAAGCTACCACTTCTATTTTGCAAATAACTGAAATGAGTCTGATGTAATTCTTAGCCCTCAGCCAATTTCTAAAATTTGGCACATGTATTCAGTCTACAAATCTGCGCTGTTTGAAAATGATTCCAGTGTGCATGACTGGCCCTCGCCCGCTCGTCAATGCAATGTAAACAAGTCCTTTCATTTTGGTGTTGTGGGCCGTTACCATCTGTAATGGCTTATTTAATGGCTTGAAATACACATATCACCTATATATTAAGCCCTCAAAAAATAATTATAAAATATAATAATGTGGTTATTACAAGACCTACTAATACATAAAAACGTTCGACATGTTTTAATTAGTTTATTTGTTAGTGCCTTCTGTTATTGTTCATAGAACATTTACATATACCGCTAATTTCCACCATATTTAACCACTCTGATAATGCTTATGGGCAAGGGACATTACTTTGACCTTATAATATAATCAACCAATTAAAAAAAATACTCTTGGAAGTGTATGTGTATCGGATTATCAAATTTAAGTTCCAAACATCTTCATGGGGTAGTAACTTTTTTGATCGAATTAATTTTATTTGACTCATCTGCTATATTTCAAATAAAATTAATTCAATCAAAAATGTTCACCCACTTGAAGTAGTGGGTCGCGGTAGTGAGTCATGAAAATTTAAAACGATTAACTTAGCAGGATAAGGGTTAATATGGCTTGTGATATAACATAGTAATTAGTAACAGTGATATTTCCACTAAAATTATACGTACGGGTTACTGGACTCTACAATAGTCGTTTGAGAAATATCGTCAAAAAATTTCTTGAATATTCCATAGAGAAGTATACCAACAACACAGCCCCCGAGAGTATACCCTGTAAGAAACAACACACATGTCACATTAAAAATCAAACTAGTTTTCCCAAAAAGGGTGTTTTAAGGTGCTTTACTAAATTTAAACAACGGGATGATAATTTATTATAATAATTAATTATGATCAAATAATTAATAACAGTGAAGGAGTATTATCAGACTTAAAGCATGGACATGGAAATGAAGAAGACTACTCCTAATTCAAATTTAATTCTATAAATTTTTTTAAAAAGTTGTACATTCATTATGATATTCTGGACACACAAATTCAATTACTTCTTTTACCATTTTCTTCGAGTGTGGGAAAAAAATCAGATTTGTTTTTACAAAAAAGGGGTGTTTTAAGTTTTTGTACTAAATTTAGTACAAAAATTTTAAATAACTTGTTTTGAGAAAAAAATGTCCCCCGATTGAGTAATCTACCTGTAGGCAATTATAATATGAAAAAATATAGGTAAAACAACTTAATAAATTTGTTTGGCCTTATCACTATATATTTAATGCATCCAAAATGTATTATATATTGTAGTATGTACCCATCATGAATTAATATATGGAGAGAAGACAATTATGAAACAGGTATCACAAGCATTATGAATAAAATATTGCCAAGTGGAGGAAATGCCCATTAATAATAATCAGATGACAAATTATAAGTTAGACTCACAAGCATTAGGCACAGCAGCTCCCACCTGACAGAACATCAACACAGGACACTGAAACAAACAAAATCACTCCTAACCCTTAGAACACTTATGTCAACTACAGTGGACATTCTGTGTGTTTTATTAGCACCAGTATATAACTCTAATAAAGAGCTGTCAAGAGAAAAATATGCCTTCAATCCTGAAACACTGATATATGCTGGGACTTAAATTTCATAAATAACATAAATTTTCAGTCACTTGAAGTTGTGTGTCGCGGTAGCGAGACACAAATTCAAGTGACTGAAAATTTAAATTTTATATCTCAGTGGTCTAAGGGTTAATTAGAAATTATGTACTTTGGGACAAAGATAAGAAAATGTCAACTAAGCACAACATAATAATTATGACCAGAACATGCTCGCTTTTTGAGATGTTGACTTTTAACCAATGTTAATAATGGTGACTTACATTTTAATGAATCATAAGCTAACTTAATAGGCTGCACAATATGAATGGTTGATTATTGTATGTCTCACATGTCTGTATGTATATATTTGACTACTACCATTACTCCACTTCAAAATTCTGGGGGAAACCCTGTCATAAATGTTTTGTGTGATACAGCAAGTTTAAATAAAAGAGCAACAGAAGTTTTATTAAAAATAATTAATTGTGAAAAATTGTGAATAAATATTTCTATATATATATATCACTAGATATAATGAGAATATATACTAACTGAGCCAGCAACTGCCATTCCACAGCCTATAAAGACTCCTCCAAGTAAACTGGATGATACACCTCTGTCAGAAAACTGATTGAAAAATCCAACACAAACGCGTACAAATGTCAATCTTGTCACAGGTAACATGGCAAGTATAGACAGCACAAACATACCTGAAAAAACATGAAAAAAAAACTAGAAACGGAGTTCAGAGAGCTCGAGGCCCCCTCCATTTCTTATGACAATTATTGTAAGGTCATCATTCACAATCGAGCCCTATAGATGTCCACAGGCTAATAGGGCGAACGTTAGAATGGAGGATACAAGTTAAGCAAGATCAAACGCAACAGAGGCTCCCACATCTGTGGAGGGGGGGGGGGTGTTTTGGCTAAAAAATCAAGCAATGAATACACTTCCTCAGGTTAACATCCATTTCTTTGGACAATACATGTATACTTTGATGGGTTCCCAGCCAGCACAACAAGGTTACAAACTCAAGGTTACAAACTCAACATAAATTAGCTACAGAAAATAAGTTGTGTTGAGATTGTAGCTAATTGTACTCTTTATGTCAATGCTAAAAAGGTTTCATGTTACTCAAATTTAAAATATCTGCATTATAAAAAAACAGTCATAATATTCTGTGAGAAGAAAGGAATGTTAACCTAAGAAAGAGACAAAGGATTACAGCATGTGACATCAATAGCTGTGAAAGACTTCTTCAGTATGATTGTCTCATAGCAATTTTAAATATCGCATCATCTGATCACAATTTACCAATTGTATGATAGAAAATTCTGCTTGGATTGGTGAGGGTTAACCCACTACTGGGTCAACAGCACAGACATGTGGCACATTGTGTGCTAATGTCTGACCATCTTTCTAGTTCTTCTGAAATATGTTTGGGTTACACATTCGATATTCTTGATTTCTAATAAACATGATAAACATTTTCTAAAAAGATAAATAATTATTAGATTTTTTTTAAATCTGTCTTAGTATTTAGTCTGTCTTAGACTCTTGTGTTTGCTTCTATTTTTAATTCATTCGAAGCTGAAAATATATTTACAGGCCTATTTATGAAAAATAGACATCTCCAATATTGAATTATTGGATTAACTGAGCATCCACCAACATCTATTTTATCAAATTTACTGATATATCTATTGATCTAAAATATGATTGAAACCGTATATGTACGGTTCCAGCATTACAAGGGTCAATAGATACCACTCCATAAAATCAGGGTTCCAGATACCCAGTCGCCCACTTGCCATTGGCCCCTTGTTTTTGCTGTGGGCTAATCAAGTTGACATCAAAGGTAGCCCACATTGCGAATGTATAAAAGCTAAACTATCCTTTAGAAAAAAAAACACATATTTTTATATTCTTCAAAATCATTGGGATTTATATAAAAGCCCTATGGGTTTACCAGTATAAAATGTATTGTTAACAGATAATCCACTATTAAGTGTTAAACTATTAACTACTGCACCTGAATTTCTTTAGTACTTTCTGAATGTCATGAGTGGTCAGGGTTTTTTAAGAAGAAATACACAATTAAGAGGGCTACTAGAATTTGATGTGGGCGACTAAAATTAGCATTTGAGGGGCCCACATGGCTACCACAGTTTTTGTGGGTAAATTGGCCCCTGAAAATGTATTTATTGGTAGATATTTTGCGAATCTTACTTTCAAATCTCAGCGGTAAGTACTTACCAGTGCCAACAATGGAAAGGAATAATTTTAAGTAGATATACTTCTTCATTACCAACTGGCTTCTTAGTATATATGGCTCATACACTGCAAGTGATAAGATTATGTTCCAATTGCATTCTACATACATAAGATGGTCAAACTAATTAGCGAAATATGTAACGTTAAATTATAAGCCTATACTCGCCGTCATATTAACCAGGATCGCATGATTTTCGGCGATTTCTCCGTCAATTCTGAACTGATTTTATTCAAATTTTGCAAAGGCCATTTTCTATTCAAATCCTAACAGCCCTGAAAATTTCGTAAAATTATATAGCGTATTTCAAAAGTTAGACCATTTGACATGTAATGAATTGAAATTACGACGTTCCTCTTTAACCCCATTAAACTAATTTTACAATTTTATTACATGGCAAATGGTCTAACTTTTGAAATATTAAATAATATTTTGCGAAATTTTCACCTCTGTTAGGATTTTAATAGAAAATGGCATCTGCAAAATTTCAAGGAAATCGGTTCAAAATTGACGGAGAAATCGCCGAAAATCATGCGATCCTGGTTGGTCATCTTTAATTTGACGGCGAGTATAATCATCTAATCACAATGTGCAATAAGCCTAGGTATTTAAAAACTACAAATTAAACTATTTACTGAAATTTATAAAATACGTAGAGCTAGGGGAACATCACAGATTGAACGGCATCTTAACAGATATTTAGGTTATTTAAACATAGGTTTATTTCATTTACTTTTTGTCATCTGGAAATGAAAGGAAAAAGTAACGTTACAAGAAATATATTGAGCATATTCTAATATTTCTGGAAAACCAGTATAACATTTAAATTTGCATGCACTATTAGATTACTTTAGATATTGCTGTTATACCTCTCGATTTTTCTAAAGCCATTCCGAATAGCAAACCAACTGCAACCACAAGAGCACTTTGTAGTAGTAGATATGAATACCCGTAATTTTGTCTGTTCTGTCCCATATTTTGTTTGGAATTTGGTTCATCAGATGCAGCACCCGTTCGCGAATCTGCCACATCAAAAGAGTCCGAACCAAGCCTATAATGGGCTTCAGAACCAACATTTTCTTTCAGCCTATATGCCATAATTGTTGTTTACACAAATGCAATATTTACTAAGGTTATAGATGTGTTATTATTTGTGAATTAGACAAAACATTTTGATTTTATTTCACGCGTGCCTGAGCATTTTGTTGACAAACTGAGGGTCTCGATGCACAAATAAAAATAATGAATGCGAGATAAACGAATAAAAAATGTTTTTTAAACGGTATTCACATTTATATTTTACTTTTAGACCATAATTTTTTCAAAATAAGTAATTAAATAATAAACATATATTAAATTAGTATAACACTGTTTACTTAAAAAGAGTAAAATATTTTGATCATAATAAATTTTAAATTACAATTATAGTGCAAAGGTACTATCTATGACAGCCGGATGTAGTCGTCTGCTTAAAATTTTAGATAATGATTTAGAAAAGAAACGTTAAAATCCTTCTAGAATACAGGTAAATAAAATATTGAATACACAAAATAACTTTATGAGACTATTTTGAAACGTCCAATAGTATTTTCGTGAGAATTGTGGGACTTTATGAGCAAAAAATATATAACTGCTAAATTTACTGTTCACCAGGTGGCTTCACCAACAACAGTCTGAATGTAGGGCCACCTGGTGAATAAGAACAGCACTTTATAATTTGATTTTTTACCAATGCTGCTCATTCACTTGGCGCCCATATTGGCTGACGATGTGCATTGGCCTATTTATTTTCATTGAGCATGATAACTCATTTTATTTGCCACGAATCTTTGTTTGCAACCCTTATAATATTTGTGTTGTCGAAACCGGTGACACCCTTCATAGTAGGGGAGGAAATCTGAAAATTGACGTTATTTAACCCTTTGAGTGCGGGCGACGCTTTTAAGCGCATTCATACTGTTTTTCCACAACTAAAATTTGACAGAAATTGAACAAATATGCATGTATAAATCTTGAGTAAAGCCCCAATTGTGAAATTTAGCAGGTTTAATTTTTAAGTGAGGAGGTATTTTCCTTTCATTTGAAGTTGGCAATTGCGTGAGCAATGCCAACTTCGTGATGGTTTTGACGTCACTTTTTTACCAATTTCTACTGGATATTTATAAAGGTGGATCATTTATGAGCTGCGATACACATGTAGATGCCGTTCAATATCCAGCATTTGTATAAATTATAGAGAATTGGCCTAGGTAGTCACACAAAAATGACATAGGGCCTACATGCTTTGTACACATGACATCACTTGATTTTATGCAACAGTCGTGAGCTTTTGTTTTATATGGTCTAATATTTTTTTAATAAAATAGGTTCAACATTATTATATTTTTTTTATTTGTATTATTAAAGCATTTCTCTTTTTTCCTCAGAGATAAATAATATATCATTGGAAATGTATAGTTCTGTAGTTTCACGTCATATATTTCATTTTACGGCACGTGGTCGAATTGTGCAATAAACGTACATTTGTGACGTCACGTTTTCATGTACTACGTCATTTTGTCATTTTCTTTCAAATATTGTCAGCATGTGCACTATGAGAATATACAGGATGCCAGGTCATTTTTTATTTGGCACCGTAAAACGTGGGAAAGCCTAGTTTCATGTACGATATGCACGTGGAACTATACCAATAAATATAACGTAGGCCTACATCTGTATCACAACAGCATGACCGCAACGTCACTTTTTCGTGAATTGAATAACAGAGTACGATAGCCCACAATATTGCAAATCTTGTATGTGGACATTTGATTTTTTATAATCAAGTAAGATATAGCGCTGGAAAAGTCACAAAAAATATATTTTCACACAATATGCAACCCGCCTTGTCGAGTTTGAAATAAAACGTGCTTCTAAAAAATATGTATAGAATAGATGTTTCAAAACATTTGTATAACATTTGTACAACTTTGACATTTGTGCAACATTGTAGGCCTACAAATGTTATACAAAATGTTCTGTTTGTTGGGTGGGGCATATAGGCCTATGTAACACGCACACACAATAGTCTACCGGTATGAGTTGAATAAGACTAGTAGCTGAATACTGTTTCTTTTTAAGAATTTATATCTCATGCTCAACATCACTAAAATAAAGATTTCCCACATTCTAGTTTCAGTTTGTAATAAATTGTCACAAAAAATTGGGGTTGATTGGTAGGCCACATAACAAGTACCGGTAGGCCTAGCACAATATAACTGCACATAGCAAGACTGTGATCATGCGACTACAGAAACCATGCAACACGGCCATTATTGTTATTCATATGCAGTATAGAGTCTACATGATATACTCGAGGTAACATAATTATATTATACTCATGTTTCCAAGCAATATCATACCAAAAGGTGTGTTCAGCTCTGGAAACCTAAAATCAAATGTTAAAATAAATTATCGTTTCTCCCTTACTCTATTTAACCCTTGAAGCGCTGGAATATTTATATTCAAAATAAGAGATCACGGGGTTTTTCACTTTGAAACCATTTTAAATGTCTTAGTTTAGAGGTCTTTCCGCTTCATTTCAAAACCTACGTTAAAGGGTCTACGGCCATTATACTTTTAATTTTTTTTCAGTGCCGGGATAGACTTCAGACGTCAGAATTTGGGGCGTGGCACAACACTTATAGTATCAAGACGAACCGTGTCTGTAGAGCATGAAATGTTGATTCATCATCAGACACTCACTGACAACTAAAGCCGAGTCCACACAGTAGGCCTACGATTTATCTTTAGGATTTTGTGCGGTACCGATTCAACATATTTATTAGGATTTCCAAATAGCAGTAGTAGGCCTATGTAGCAAGTTTATATGTTTCCGTGGTGTCGTCAATATGCCATTTCCCTACCAAAATCAACGCCAGCGACTATTCTGTCTTAGTGAAAGCCTACTGTTCTACTATATATAGGCCTACTGTATATAAAGTATATCCTTTGTATAATAATTTGTACATTTTAATGTAGAAATAAATAATTATTCTGAGACAACAGATTATTCCTGGATGTAAGCCCATAAATAATATTTTATCCGTCGCGTGATTTCATTTTGCCGAAAATTACTAGGCCCCATACAGTTTCTGGCGTAAACATACCATTTAATAGGGCTATACAGATTTGGACAATAACACATCCTTTCTGAATAGACACAATGCTCGAGATAGCCAAAACGTTTTAACAAACTATCTGTCACTGTCAAAAACACGAAAACCTTCTTTTTGCACAGCACACTAATCTAGGCCCAAGTTCGACACACAAAACAGCCTTTGAATGAACACATAATACAGCTGGGTAATTTTATTGACCCTTGAATATGCAGTACGTGATGATATATATTATCAACGAATGTCTGATATATTATTAAGTAATTACCATTTTTTAAATATTACATAAACATTCTCTTCAATGCAAGGAAATACCGAAGGCAGTTACTAAAATTACATTCTGGCACAGAGTAAACTTCGGTTTGCAAAATAAATGTGTTTTTTGATGACAATATATAACGATAGTGTGGAAGTTTAAAAAAATCTGTGATTCAAACGTCAATATCACATTTTTGAACCTCCACTCGAGTCAGGACCTCAAACATGTCGAACATGAAGTTATATAATTATATTATTAAGAATGCTGCCACAAAAAAAACACGTAAAGGTTACATTTTTGGTTTTAATTTTAGCAGTCAAAGAATGTAATATGACAAAACGTATTAAACTGTTATGCTCACCACTTCTAAAACACGTAACTTGCTTTATTTTATGTTACTAGCATCATTATATACATGTGCATTGCATTCATTTATCTGATATAGCAATACCAGTCAGAATTATTAATATATTGCTGCTTATATTTTCGGAACTATCCTTTCTCTAAATATATATCGAAAAAGAAGTCAATTAAAAACAAAGTTTAGAGTGTTTCTGAGAGTGGCTCTCTGGCCCAACTCTTAAAAAAAGCTTCGACTTTGGATTCACGTTTCACACATGTTTTGCCATTACATAAATAACTGCATCTCTATATCTATCTTGTATTATTTGTTAGGTATCATTGAATTAAATGTACCGATAACAGCTTTCATAAGGTTATTAACATAACCTATATCACATAATTATATGACAAAAATAAATTGATGGATAACGACTTTACACAATCATGATAGCTATAATAGCTCTTTAGATAATAATTTTCTTTCATTTCAGCTTAATTTTTTTTCATTTCAGATTAACTCATTTAATTCTCATTCAAATTGTATAATGTACCGTACATTTATTTATTATGAAAATTATTCTGCAATAAATTAATATGATTTCTCGTAGTAGGGCAGTAACTCTAACGCTAAGTAACTCAAGGCCAGACCATACACGGTTAAGGTCATCTTAACTTCAAACACACTAAATGTTGAGTAAATTTTTCAGACATACGTGCCACAAGGATACATTAGGCATGCTCTTAACTTACATTCCAGGAATTTAACAACAGCAATGCAAGATCCAGATGGTACTGCCGCCTTTTGCCATCACCATAATATTATGACCAATGTTAGTTTCAACTCTCCCAAATTGGAAGAAAAATATAAGCCTAGCTGCAAGAATGAATTGATGCTACAAATGAATATCTTTTGCGGAGGATAATTTAGATTCCATGACAACTAAATGCCAGGATTGCGTAATATTTGTTTTATTACAAAGAACTATTATTGGACTTTGCAATGACCTTAGGTTGTCCTTGGTATGATATTTGTTTGTTACTGTAAAGGCCAAACCTGCAACCCAAACCGATATAAATCTTTATTTTCTTTAGCATACCCCTTTCCATTAATGTGTAAAACATCACATTTTTACGTCAAATTGTGCAAGTGCTTGGGGACGGGTGTGAAAACAGTATGATATGACCTTGTTCAGATCAGTTATTCTTCTACTTTTCTAATTTAGTTTGTAACACATGACATCATTTAGCATTTTTGGCCTCCAAAAGTGTTAGTTGCGCATTTGACGTCTTGCAATTCAGAATTATGCGCAGATTGGAATTAATTTCTTAAGATTTCTTTTGATTTAGAATTGAAATGACATTATAAAGCACCCATCGGGAAAGGGACCCTCAGTGTATCTGAACAACTACGCTTGGTTCATATTCTAACCTATCATGCAGTTAGTTATGTTTATGGGTGATGTGTAGGCTTACTACACGCATATAATGAATAGATGTGCCGGTATGTAATTTACTTGGGAATATATATAATAAAGCTTATCGTAGCATTTTATGCAATATAATGATGTCGAATGATGGTAGGATTTGTTTTATTGTAGTTCCTGATAAAAAATATTATGGAAAATATGACTTCAGTGATTTCATGGCAGCCATTTTGAATTTCATGTTTTACAAAAAAACATCCACAAGGATACGAGCTCCACATCCGCCTATATATCTCCATAGGGGAACCAGCCAAGCATAATCAAAACAGGAAAAAAACTATCAGCCAAAACAATGTTAGCCGCAGTTTCACTGCGATATCCGCTTGTTTTTGTTCATATTTGCATAAATATAGACTTTACAATATTTTTTTCTAAAAACTAATGAAAAAATTGGCTTTCTCATACCTGAAAACAAAAGAATAGACATATTATTTATGTCTCTAGCGTATGTAGTTGCAAAATTATTCGTAAATATGTTTAATTTTATATACTTTGGCGGCCATCTTTGATTTCGCCATTTGAGACCTTTTATCGACCTATAAAAAAATGCAATCCCTTTTTTCCTTGATTTTCATGATATTTTGAGTCAGAATCAAGTGAAAAATCAATTTTAACAGACAAATTGCACGAAAGTGTTATATGTGACATATGAGCCTACACTATAGGAACGTTTGTTTTAAGCATAATTCAGATATGAGGATTTAGCCGGCCATGTTCTCAATGCATTAAAAAATAAGTCTATTTGACTTGAAATGACATTGAAATGACCTTGGTGTCATCTCAAATCTATGCCACATTAAAACTCTGAGGGTTATACAGCTATGTTTTATGGAGCCGCTTCTAATGGTTGCTTATGAGGGTCTACTTGAAATAGTACATTACGATTTTTGTTAAATAAACTCATGTTCCAGGGTATGTCTTTGTGGGGAATTTGAACAAAAAAGAGTTTTAACTATTTTCCTCGAAATATTTTACGGGAGATTTATGCCCATACACATGGGGTGTCTTATGGTGGTATTTTAGAAAAAAACGACTGTGATGTTCCGAGTCATCCCTAAAACGGGGTAAATAGGAACATTAACATTTTGTCTACCGCAGTCCCTTATGGGCATAACCCAAACATGGGGTGAACAGAAACAAACAAGTATATTTAAAACAAACAACTGAACATTTCCCACAAAAATATGGAATCTTCATAATAAAATAGAATAGGATGAATAGGAACGGTGACTAGAAACGAACAGCAGAAAGAATGGAAGCTGCTAACAAGGCTTTAAAATGTAACTGCGCCGATTTAAGATGCATTGTTTCAACGGACCGGTTTGTAGTGGCGCAGTATCTTGGTGGTGCGCCACAGCAATGCATTTATATTCACCCCGTTTTTCATCGAAAAATATCACCTGAAACACAAACAAGTTGCCTTTTTTAGGGATTAATGTCAGAGAGCCACACTTTTTCACAATAAATACCCGGCAAGATACTAGTTATCAAATCTTTCTTTTGTAGTTACTTAGTGTAGGCCTATAGTATCCCGAGATATGGAAAAGTGATGTTTGTCAAAATGTAACACTTGCAGACGATGTCAAAACGTGATCAGTGACCAAAACATAGTTTCAGAATGCATTATACTATTAACAAAGCGTCTTGTTACAAGCAGGATACCTAAGTTATGTGAGTTCCATATTGATATTTTTAATACTACGGTAGGCCTAATATAATCAGGAGAAATCAGCGCTCGACTGCCTGAAGCATGATATTAAAATCCACGATATTGTTTCTGAGAGTGCAAATGTCATATGGAATTCAATGTTGACTCACAAAATGTCATTTCATAACAGTTTAACTTCACATTTAGTCCGTAATAACAGATGCTGTGTGCGAAACAGAGTCTGTAATCATTGCCATTCGTAAAGTTGTGCCCCAAAAATCCGGTGCGCGAACGATCGATTGCGCAATGAATTCAGGCGTCATTGTTTGATCAATGATTTTTATTTTACAATGACATATTTACATCTGATTCGAATAATGCCTTTACGTGGGTATTTAGACGCCAGTCTTTATCACTGAATTTATCATTTGAACAGGGTTACCCTGGCATTTTTTATGAAATTGTTGATCTCAGTGCGTACACTGGCTACCAGCATACATAAGCTTTTGCTAGACTCTCCAGCTCTGAAACTAACCCATGCGAACCTTGCGTCAAACGCGGACTACGTTACATTATGACTTCAAAGCAACACAATCAGGACAAAATCATCATTTTTATTTTGGCTTCTTGATATGTCCATAATATGTCAACATGTCCATAGACTAGAATTGCGTAAGTCTTTTACATTTTGTATTGCTCGAGAAATAAGGACGAGATTTAATTTCGGACTTGCATGTCCAAAATAAGAAATACGAAAATAAGTGATAACTGTGGCTTTCGGCACACTTGCTAGGTTGCCACAGCAAACCAAAAATTAAAAGATCTCCACAATTCTAATAAATGTTTACATATTATTATGGACATATAAAGCGAAAATAAAATGTTGGCTTTTGGATGATTTTTGGCTTGCTTGTGTCACTTTAACATGTCACGATATGTCCTTTTATGGTCAATATATTGTACTAAAATGGTATGATATTACAATGAAATGCCAGGATATGAAATTTTAATGTCAGGATATGACATTTTAATGTCAAGATATGACATTTAAATGGTAGGATATCACATTTTACTGTCAGGATATGATATTATAAAGTCAATAAGTGGAATTATAATGTCAGGTTATGGCCCTTTAACGGCTCGATATGGCAATAATATCTCATGAGATTGCACTATATAGTCAGGATATGGCATTATACTATCAGGATATGCCACTTTATATCATAATATAGCCTTATATCATTAGATTATACAATTTTTATATCAGTTTTATACCAAGCTATGACATTATAATAATTATTGTCATAATGTGGTATTATAATGTCAGTATATAGCATTATAATATCAGTAGCATGGTACATGGTAGCTTTATGCACAATATGGCCTCATAATAAAAGGATGTTATAATATCACGATTTGGCATATTAATGTGAGAATATAGCATTGTTAGATCAAGATATGGCAGTATAACATCACTCTGTGGCGTTTTTTGTCAAGAAATGACATTTTTATGTCAGGATGTGGCATTATATTGTCATCGTATGACATTATATGGCAGTTTATGGTCAGGGGACATCATTTGAATGTGAATATATGCAATTTTCACATATCACACTTGACTGCCTAATAGACAGTGTCTATGATATTATAAAGTCAAGTATGTGGAATTATAATGTCAGGTTATATGGCCTTTTAACGTCTCGATATGGCAATAATATTGCAGGAGATGGCACTATATAGTCAGATATGGCATTATAATATCAGGATATACCACTTTAATGTTATAATATAGCCTTATATCATTAGGTCATACCATTTTTTATATCATTTTATTACCAAGCTATGACATTGTATTTTCATAATGTGGTAGATCAGTATATAGCATTATAATATCAGTAGCTATGGTAGCTTAATTGCACAATATGGCCTCATAATAGAAGGATGTGGCATTATAATATCACGATCTGGCATGTTAATGTGCCAATATAGCATTGTAATAAGTATAAGGACATGGCAGTATGGCATCATGTGGCATTTGTTGTCAAGAAATGACATTTTTATGTCAGGATGTGGTGCAGTGTATAGTCAGGGGACGAATTGTTTAAGTAAAGTAATTTGTATTAATGATATGACATTATAATAGGCATGTTTGGCATCATTAAATGTCATTTTAATATCTGGATATGACACAATATGCACTAGTCAGAATATGCACTATAAAGTCAAGATATAACAGTTTACCGTCATTACTCTATCACTGTGCATGGCACTATATGACTATGTTGAGACCAGGATGTGTATTACAATGTCGGGATGCGGCAGTATAATGTAAGAATATGGCATTTTATTGTCAGAATATGGCGGTATATCGTTAGGACATGGTATTATGTGACTCATCACTTTAAAATGTGAGTAGTCAGGCTGTGCTAACAATAGTTTAAATTCGTAAAACACTGCAATTGGAATGTTGATGCCTAGCGACCTTTAACGACATGTTATATGTGTGTCACAATACACCTTTCCCAATAGCAACACGCCACACAGTGACTAAAAACTGAACTATTTAGTTGGGAGTCCTGCTTATGCGCAAAATTGTGCAAACAGTGTATAACATGCATGATAACTCATTTGTACTAATAAATAACAATATTCTGGTTATAAATCGGTAGGATAAATACAATATGGTAATTTACCCCATCCCATGTTAATGCATCCCCTTTAAGGCCAATTTCAAACGTATAACCATACTAATATCATGTTCTAAGGGGATGCTTGGACATTAATACTATTGGAAATACTGTACGGTTTCTGAATTTAATGGTATTTGTGAGCGAATTCACTCAAACTGATAATGTGAAAAAAATGGCCTAGAATGGTGACCACATAACAAGCAACACATGGTTTCCAGCCCTACCAACCATGTGGTTTTGTTTTCAGAGACATCACACGTGACAGAATAACTCTGTAGAGCGTGTGGTTGATCCCCGCGTATCGATATCTTCAGCATCAATCTAATCTATACATAATTGCAATTATACTTTAACCCTTTGTGCACTCTTGTCCAATTGGCTGTAATTCCAGGTGAATGACACAAATCGACGACATTTGTATTGCGCCTGCTATAATAGACCTATTTTATATTATTATTTTTAATGTATTTTTGAGTACAGGTCATTTTTATTATGTTACAATAATAGCATCTTTTTGTTACTTCCTCTGTGCAAATATTCAAAATGTAGCTAAATCTGTTTATGATTTCACCCATTTCACTCAAGTGATATTAAAATCGATATATATATATGCGGTCATAATTATCTTGGCATTAATCGCTGCGTGTTTATTTATTTGAGGCAGGCTTTGCCGACGTAATTCCCGCTTCAAATCAATGCAAAATATGCCTACTTTTTAAATTAGACGTGTTATAGTTTATAATTAATGGTTTAATAGAGATAAAATTATGTACATTTCATAAATCTCAATCAATATTTCTAGTGAAAAATCAGTTGAAAACGATCTAAAGCGTCAACCACAATGGTAGAATTAACTACAATGGCGACGATTTTGTAAATATTGATATTTATGTTGATAAATACAATATAATAACATATATACTTCATAGGCTTGAAAATAGTCCCAAAAGGACATTTTAGGTTCAAGAACGAGATAGTTACGGCATATTATTCATATCACTCATACAATATGGCGATAATCTTGGATAAGTATTAAGGAAAAAACTGATATTATTCCTTCTCGTACCTCAAATCCTGGATAAACACACAATGAATTATTTTCAAATTATAAAAGTGATAAAGTGCATGGGGTGTACTAAAAATGGCGTTACCGTGATGGCGGCCATATTGAATTTAAAACAAACACAAGGTAGGTTTTAAAGATTTTTAGACATTCGTATGGGTGGATGCCCCGGTATAATTCCTGAAAAAACAGCTTTTAGTATCCTCGGTTACGTAAATTAACCATTTCTTTCCTTAAGTTTAATTTTTTGGTTTAATCTATCACAGAATCCATTGGTTTCATTTTGTCAACAAGATCCTTGTCAGCAAATTTTAAATAACACGATTCAGCACATATTTCCCCCCACAACAGCGAAAAAAGAGTGAGTATAGCAGCCGTTCTATCTATTACTTATATATACACAAGTAATGAGATAATTTATTGTATGAAAGCCAATTGAAAATAAATTGATGTTTTTGTTGCCTTCAAATCGTGTTATACATAACACTATCTTACACTAATTGACGGATCCAAGATTTGACTGACAGGAGGCGCCTATCATATATCAGACTCAGTCAGCCTCCTTTATTTACAGTCTAGAGGGGTCTGAGGCATGCTCTTCGAGAAATTGTTAAATTTAATTAAGACTTCACATGATGCATTCTAGAGCATATTTCCACCCAAATGTGGCCTTTTTTGCTATATCGGGGACACTGAACAGTAGGCATGGGTGACAGACCCAGCAAACAGGAGACGTTCAGCCAATGTTGCATTAACGTTGACCCACTGTCTTTGTCGCTGGTCCAACATCAGGGCAACATTGGGTCAACGTGTTGTGTATACTGGGGTATACACAACACGAGCGAGTCGTGAAGATCCACCTAGTGATAAATAGTGGATAAATCAAAGGTAAGGTTGTTAAATACGAAAAACGATGACGTCATAAAAGAGCGCTGTATTCACCATATGATTATTTTGACATTACTACCGCTAGCTCACGCAAATGTAGAGATTAATACCTTTCCAATGATGTATTACAAGGGTCTCCGTAATCAGAATTATAAAGATATAACACACAACTTTAGTCTCAACAATATTTCGCGTGCATTATTTTTCTAAAACAATGTATTCGCTTGTATCTGGTCATTAAATGTGAATTTACGACATAATGAATATATATAACTATTGCCAGGTATGCGTAGTATGTGCTGAAACATTAAGAATTGCCACCGCATCATACTAATACCGAGCAGTGGCTTGAACAAGACCCCTGTTTCGTAGTTTATCTGGCCAATTTGGTTCATAAAATGACTTCATTGCCATAGCGACATGACGTCACAAACGCACGTTTAAAAAAAAATCGACCACGTACGGCAAAAACGATAAACGCCACTATAAACTAGAGACTTAAACCTTTCCCTTGATATATTTTTTATCTCTAGGAATTTAAGTGTCAACTCAACTCCAAAAATGGGCCCATTCCTCCTGTAGGCCTACTATTAGTCAGAAGGCCCGTTAGTTAGAAGGCCCTTTAGTCAGAAGGCACGTACCCGCCGTCAGAATAACTTGTATCGCATGTTTTTAGCCAATTACTCAGTAAATTCTCAACCGATTTCCATGAAATTTTGTATGGACTATTTGCGAGTCACTCGGCGACTACCGTGAAATTTTCATCGGAAAATATTGTACAGCTAAAAAGTTAGACCATCTGGCATGTAATGCAATTCAGGGCTAAAAACAAACTTTAATTTAACCAGTTTAATGGGTTTATAGAGGGACGTCGTAATTTCAAATTTACTACATGTCAAATGGTCTAACTTTTGAACTACATAATATTTTTTGATGAAAATTTCACGGTAATCGCCGCGTGATACGAAAATAGTCCTTGCAAAATTTCATCAAAATCGGTTGAGAATTGACTGAGAAATCAGCGAAAAACATGCGATACAAGTTAATCTGACGGCGGGTATAGTCAGAAGGCACGTTGGTCAGAAGGCACGTTAGTCAGAAAATTAGTTAGGTTTTTTGTCAGAAAGCTCGCTAGTCAGCAGTGACCAATGCTGGGGGACGCTCCATTTGATATATGGGCATATGGAGGGGGGGGGGGGAATATTATATTATTTTGATTAAAACGTTTGTTGTCCAGTTATCGATAAAAAATGTTGAGAGTTGTGCATAAAATAATTGTTCAAGGATACTTGAGTCCAAATGTTTATCCAAAAAATTGGTATTGGTAGTTTAATGAAAAGTTTGAGGGAGAAAAATAGCCATGAAAATTATAATGTGAAAAAAGTAGGCTACACAAATAAATTGCACAACTGAGAGTAAAAAAACTGTAGAACCCCATAGAGATCAAATGTTGCTTCTCTAAGACATTAGTATATGACACCAAACACGATAAAGTGCCACATTGACTTCCCGACCATAATTTTTTGTAAATATGATCAAATTGTTGTCGAAATTTACTCATTTCAGCAGTAGGCTACTATATTAGTTTTCAAATACTTTTGTCAATAGGATAGATTATTAAATCAATAGAACAAAAAAGTGATTTTTGTGAAAAAAATATAAATGATTTATTAGAATTACTATAAAATCTTCTGAAAGAATTAGGAACGATGAAGCAACTATAAACAATATTCAAATTGAAATTAAATATATTCATACAACTGCGAAATGGGCATGCATGGGACGGTCAGGTGTAGGCCCACTTTAGCCTATAGAGTACACTTTGACGGCATTAATATCAGTGACTGAGCTGATTACAACATACTACTCCAACGATAAATTGGCCCAATGTTGTTTTAATGTTAGATCAACGTCTGCGACGTTGGCCGACATTAAACCAACATTTGGTGAGTGTGCAGTGTTGGCTGGGAAAGCTCTCACTGTCAATACGGTATGCTGTGAGTCAACTGTTTCTAGACCCCCATGGTAACACAACCGTTTGTGTTTCAACACAAAGCCCACATAAGATAATTTTGTGAAACGCATTGATGTCACCGGAAACCGTTTTGAATGGGAACTCGGTGAAAACAAAGATATAAAAAACAGCCTCCCCCATACATCATTGTATTAGCTAGCTCTGTGAAAACAATGGAGGCCAAGGCTATTGAGTTTCACAGAATTGGTGAATTATTTCCTCATAGATGTCGCTCAAGTATATAGAGTTTATATGATCTGGGAACTTAATGCGGCGATGTGTATGAAACCTTATTATCTTGGCTGATAACTGTGGATGTGGGGTGATTGTGAAATGTTCAGGGGCCACAGTTGCATTCTGGGGACACCCTTGTCCAGTGTATTTTGACAGTTGACTATACCTTTGAAAAACTGTAGATTATATTTGTGACGAGACAATTAAGGTTGCTTAATGCCAAGTGTCATTTTTGTTGAATTTAAAGTATGCTAACGTGACGTTTTTGTTGACACTTTGTTAATGTCACGTCCGTTAGAAACAGTGTGGCTAGAAGCTACTTCGATGGCTAGAATTTTCTGCACCCACTCAGAAATAAGTGTTTGAATTGTTGGTTTTAGATTATTGTATTGTCGAATCGCTAATATAACTGCATTTCGATGGTTTGCAATAAGCAGCAACATCTAACGTGACAGAAGTTAAGACACTTGATGTCTGATGAAGGTCAATGATACAAAGTATTATACTAATAAGGAAATATAATAAAAATAAAAATATTTAGGGACAACAAAGCAGCTTCAAATGAGAATTTAAACACATAAGATTATATTTCTGATTAAACAAGTATTTATTTTAAAGCTAAGTGTGTTTTTCGTTGCATTTAAGTCATGTTAACGTGACGTTTATTTTGACGTGTTGCTAATGTCACGTTATCAACAGTACTAATAGAAGTCATATTCTTGCCCAGAATTTATATGCATACAGCTAGAAATATCTACTTGAACGGCTGGTTTCAGATTGTTGCATTGTAGAAGGGCTACAGCATATAATTTTTGCTGTTTGGAATAAACATCAAGTGCTAACATGACAGATGCCAATGACACTTCCCAAAGTATTCGGTTGTTAAAGAACATTTTCCAACCACTGATGCAATACTGGATATGTAAACACAATTGGACTAAACACAAATCTTTGGATTTCACATTTGGACACCTTATTTTTGAGGGATGAGAAAAATAAGGTGTCCAAATGTGAAATCCAAAGATTTGTGTTTAGTCCAATGGTGCTTACATATCCAGTATTGCATCAGTGGTTGGAAAATGTTCTTTAACAACAAAATACTCATTTTACCCTATCAATGACACTGTCACGTTGACAGTTCAAGTGTCACACAAAGTGTCACGTTAACATATGAAGGGTCAAAGAATATATCACGATACACTGATATGTGTCAAGAATATTGTCACATTAACAACAAAGGTGTCAAAATTTATCTCACGTTAGCACATTTTTAAGACTGCTGTGGCTCATATACAAATGCAGCATATGTTCAGTGAATTGTTTGAATGGATCATGCCTATTATTATGCACAGCATTATATTGTTGTAATATTTAATTGCACACCTAATATTATGTCTACAATACTGTGCCATGCTAACGTTACAGCCTATATTATTACCTGCTTTATTTGACCATAAAAATATCAGAGCAGGTAATTTCAGCTAACCTACAACTTTCATTTCCTCATTACACATTTTTCCCGGCACCTTGCCATGATGGTAGGTAGTCAGAAAATAATAATGTTGTTCATATATTAATGCACTTATGAGACCTGAACGAATTTAAGGATTTGACACTGTCACGATAGCATTGTGAGATATGGAATTCCCTCTATTTATATGGATATTTCACAAATATATATATATAAAGATGGCATTTTTATATCAAAGTTTGAAACACTTTTAGAGTCATCAAAAATATTTGTTATGTGTATTTCTGAGTTTTACATTCGTGCTAACGTGACGAAATACATTGACATTGGGAAGTTTCAGAACCACGATTAGACACTTTTTTGTTCGTTTTTTTCTAAATCAAGTCCGATTTTAGTGTCCCATATACACAAAACTAGGCCTACTATGTCTCCGTCCATCACTTAATAAATGAAACGTAAGACACATTAGAAGATATAGCATCATAGCAATCTACAGTCAACATATTTACCATTGCTAACGTTACATTGGCACTATATAGTGTTTGATATCATATACTTTCGCCTATAATTAGTTGTTGATATAAGTCGATATGAGCTTGATATGATCTTCAAATAAATTCACTGGCGGTTCGTAGTTTGTACATTTATATAAAAAACTAGCATTATTTATGACTGGTTGGTTGCTTGGTGGGCGGGGGCCCTAGGGTAGTGGTTAGCACTGCTGCCTTTCACGCCAGAGTTAGGGGTTCGGTTCCCGGACTCGGCGGTTTGAAAGAAACAAAAATGTTTCTTCCCCATCCACGTGTGAAAGTCAGTATTGTGGGAAGCCTCCGTGACCGAGAGGTAGCGTGCTCGGCCTCAGACCGCCAGGGCTCGAATTTCGTATCCTGTGTCTGGAGGACAGTGTCAGCTCAATCATCTCACCATCCTCAGGAGGTTCTCCTGGCCCAGTTTAGCCTATATGTGCACAAAGGTGGCTTAAAGCCCGATTCATTTCATTTCATTTCATTTGGTTGCTTGGTTGGGTTATTTTCAGCAATGAGTTCGCTTTATATTTTCAGCACTAGATCTAGCTGGGCCTATACTTTTTTGCACATATAAACTTTACTGAAATATATGTGAAAAGTGTGTCATGAAAAAACCCCACAAGATTTCTCAACTGATGCTGAGTTTGTAGCCATCTATTTAATTTGTGTCAAGCGTTGATTATGTACCTAATGGTATTTGCTGCATCTTGTGTTGCGGTCAAATTCTTAACTGTGGGCTGAGTACGAGAATGCTTGTGATTAGTAGATATTGTGTCATGTAGGTTTTTCTCTTTATTTTGAAATCTCGTCTCAACAAAATCTTGATAACTTTTTTCACCGATTTCAAGACAGTGAGTTTATCCGTCAACAATATTTTGGGGTATTTCAGCTCCAGTAGATATGCTATTAACTGTCATATCAGTACTAAATCGATTTTATGTAATCCAAAAGTGTTCTTGCACAATCATATCCTATCTATCTTGAACTTGGATTAAACTCATGACGCAAGCTCAATTCACTGTCGTCTTTATCAGCCAGTTTACACCACTCCAGCAACTGCGCCACATGAAGATCTTTTTCGTGTTTCAATAGATTCTATAAGGCTACTGCCTTTTTCTGTCTGGTCATCCCAATTATACCTCCTGCAACCTTGGCAGGTTTATTGTAACATTTCTCAAGTGCCATGTCAAATCCTACATCACTACCGTGTCTGAGAGTATGGTACATCACCCAACCACCATCTATAGACAATCGAATATGGCTGAGACTGTACCTGTTGGTATTGAAATCGAGATTATCAAAGTTGCATCCCTAAATTGGATGCATTGAGCATGTATTGAAAATATAATGGGCATGCATGAGATGAATAGTGGATGAAATATGGATGTCACCATAAATAAAGGATGCAGGGAGTTGCAACACTGTGGATGCAAAGGGGGTGCAGAAAGAATGCAATTTTGCACCCTGAGATGCAGAGGATGCAAGTGGCATGCAGAGAGGATACAACAATTTTACCCAAAGATGCAGGGGGTACGAAATGGATGCAGCAGGCATGCAGACATTTTCATACTGAATGCAAGGCATGCATTGTGGATTCTGTGGAACTGCATTCTTTTCTTTCCACCCTGCTGTATCTTGCTATGGATCTGCTGGTGGGAAGTTATGTCACAGGCACCTGGTTAGCTCAAGATAGATGACTTCAGGCACTGGATGCAAGGGATGCCAAGAGGATGTTTCATTGCATCCCCAGCTTTAAATATACCTGCAATCTGAGGTGCTTATATTTAACTGCAGTGCAGATATGAGCAATGAATCCTGGGACACTCTTTCAGATTGAGCAGTTATCTTCAAACATATCCTCCCAGACTCAGGCAGCCATCTAATGGAAATAGTGGAGTTTCACACTGTCAGCTTAATTAGACACATTTATAAAGTAATATGGGGCCAGCTTGAAGTCTAACCATGGCAAATAGGTTGAACTAAACATGGAGATCATATTTGACTTTTCAAAGTATAACCACTGCATGCAGGTATGTGCTTATAATTACAAGTAATCTTTTTATATGTATACAAACAAATCAGTCGTAGAAATTACTGTACAAATCCAATCCTTTACATTACATCAAGATATCATGCAAGCTAATAATTTCCTATATGATGATCAGGTTGTATTTTGGGTCATCATGTGCAGAGACTAGAAGTGCCTAAATTTTAGAAGGCAATAACAAAATGTTAAAAATAGATGAGGGGCCCATTTACTGAGTGTTCGCCCTACATGCTCAGTGAACAGTAGCTGACCATTTGCTGAACATTCGCTTTGCATTTGTTGGGAGAGCATTCATACATTCGCTAAGCGATCGCTGAAATCATTCACTGAAATCCATTTTTTTCACTAAGGGCTGTGACAAGTTATATGACATATCACACTCAAGCCCATTATCCTATTGGAATGACATTAATGGAAAATGCCAATTTTTTTTTTCTAAAACAAATGGCCGACTTCATGTATCACCACCAAAACGTGCACATGCAGACAAATATACATACAATGTGTTTTATTTTGTAACAAAGGAAACAAATGTAGAAATCCACATAATTAAACTACTAACGTCATATTTACAATTTTCAAAATGTGCAATTAATAATAAAGATAATAAACTGTTTTAGCGGTTGTTTTTTCATGTTAAATTCCGTTTTTTTCCAAAGATATTGATTTTTTATTATCAAAATGTATTACTGACCCCCCATAATGTGGCAATTGCGCAAATTTTGAGGGGGTCACATGACCTTCTAGGTCCAACAGTTTAGAAAATACAATGGCGCCTACCGTGTGTAATTCGCTTAAAGGGGGGGGGTATTTTTTACCAATTTCGGCGTCTATGACAAATGCGTTACCAACCCAAAAATGTTCAAAGGCTTCCAATTACTTGATTTCTGAAGAGTTTAGGTGTGGACATAAAAGTGCATACAAAACCCCTACCAGCTACTAGAGTATGTATCATTTTGCTCAGAATAAATAATAAATTGTTTGTCCAAATATTCTGATACCTAGCATTATTTGTCGACCCTTTTTTGTGGGAAGGATTGGTTCATATTCGCTAAAGTGAAGCTTACTATGGAAGAAATATTATATAATGTGATTGCAGTATAAATTATTACTGTGCTAAATAAGACCAGCGCAAAATTTTAATCTCATTATAATCTATTAGCAGTATCTTGTTATCTCGATCATTTTTTCTCAGCAAGTTTCAAAATTCAGGTACTCGCGTTTGAAGCAGTATGTTCATCATATTGCTAGCTCTTGTTCATATTTACATTGTTCTAAACAGTTCAAAGACATGGAATGTACATTGCTGCCTACGATATTCAATTATTATCATTATTATTATACTATCTTGTTCCTATATGTAGGAAATTGACTGTTATTTACAGGCAGCTTGGCAATAACCACTTATTACAATTATTATGGGTATTTTTTCTTCATTTGAAGCTGGAAATTACGTCAGCAACATTACGTTAAAAAACATGAGTAGTCTATTATTAACACAAGCCATGAAAATACTAGACGTTGTTGCTGCCACAAGTAGGCCTAAATAAATAAAGACAAATAATAATTTATTGGTCATAGGGTTGTCCACAAATGAGATGATTCCGATGAGGTAATTATATCTGACTTTCTGACTAACTGGCCTTTTGATTAATCATCTTTACTTATTTTCTGACTAACACCTAGGCCTTCTGACAATCGGGCCTTCTTTCTTATCATCCTTGCTGGTTTTCGGACTAACGGGCCTTCTGACTATAACGGGCCTTCTGACTAATTAAATGGGCCTTATGACTTACGGGCCTTCTGACTAAAAGGTGGAAATCGTCGAAACCAGTTAGACCAGCTTCAAATTGAGCTGGGTGCCACGTACCTGGGAGGGACATCAATGACATAATATTGTTTTGAATCATTATATATGATGTGTGTGAACATAAAAATTCGGGTAAACGCGCATCTCCGTGTGTGTTTGGGGAGAATAGGTTGATATATTTAAAATGGCTGCCAAATTATCAAATATGAGAAAAAAAATGATTTATGACCATTAACATTTATTATATATGAGCTAATATAACCTTGTTTAACTTATATCAACATATTTTTTTATGATAACAGACCACAAAAAGCAAATTGGCTCTCCCCGGATAGGGGTGAAAGTACTAATACTAGCAATTATCCCAGTACCCCCACCAATGAGCTATCCTGGTGCCACAAGTCACACAAGTTTCCAACAGCAAAAAACTTTTAAACCTCTATACAAATCACTGACTATGCGACGTCAGTTTGGAGCCCACATTTACAGAAACTTATAAGAGGGAGTGCATAAAAAAGCCACAGATGAAAGAAAGATTACGAACAAAGACTAATATAAGGGTATTAGAACTAACAACCTTAGCATACATACGTCATGACAAAGAGCTGACATGCTTGAAACATACACGAACTCTACGATCCAGAACTTGCCCCCAAGTTAAATGTGATGAAGAAACGTAGGCTAACCATAGGAGACTAAGAGGTCACGACTACAAACTATATAAAGTCAGAGCTCAAAAGAAAAGAGTGAAAGCTTTCCCAAACAGAATAGTTAAACTTTAGTCCAGTTGTCAAATGGCATTTTTTTACTCAAGCGTGTTTCGCGGTATGGACGATGTTCTATGATTGATTCTGGTTCTAAGGGATGTCCTGAGCAGGAATCAGCCGGGTGCCACTTTGGCACCCTTGGGCGGAATTTTTTAAGGGCAAAAACAAAATGGCCGCCAAATATTTCAAGGTCAAATATGATTTTTGAACAAATGAAGCCAGGAGCAAGTGTAATACCTCATTTTCATGTGATTTTGACTGGGCAATCCATTTCTTTTATTATTTTGATGACTCAAGGTCATCTTCAAGGTCAAAAAGACAATTTCAAGGTCAAAGAAGCAAAAATACAATTTTTACCAAATAAAGATAGGAATATGTGTAGTACCTCTTTTACATGGGATTTTATCTGAAAATGAATGTATGGTATCATTTTGTTGATCCAAGGTTAGCTTCAAGGTCGAAAGTCCTTTCCAAGGTCAAAAACAAAATGGTTGCCAGATATTTCAAGGTCAAATATGATTTTTCAACAAATGAAGCTAGGAACAAATGTAATACCTCATTTTCATGTGATTTTGACCGGGCAATTCATTTCTTGTATTATTTGCATGATTCAAGGTCATCTTCAAGGTCAAAAGGTCAAATATCAAGGTCAATTAAGCAAAATTACCGTTTTTAACAAATAAAGCTAGAAACATGTGTAATACCTCATGCAATTTTGACTGGGCATTCCATATCTGATATTATTTTGATTATTCAAGGTCATCGTCAAGGTCAAAGGGGTCAATTTCAAGGTGAAGTAAGAGAAAATATCATTTTTAACAAATAAGGCTAGGAATGTGTGTAATACCTCTTTTTATGGGATTTTGATTGACAAATCCAATTATAGTGATTAAAGGTTATCTTCAAGATCAATTTCAATTCAAGGTCATCAAAATTCAATTAACACACATAAAAAGCAAAAAGTGTTGTACGTCTTTTTAGTGTAATATTGACAAATAATCCATTTCTGCTACTATTTTTATAATTAAAGGTCATTTTCAAGGTCAGTGTGTCAATTTCAAGGTCAGGTAAGCGAAAATATGATTTTCAACAATTAAGCTAGGACAATATCTTTCTGGCATGATTTTGGTTATTTGAGGTGATCCTCTAGGTCAAATGTAAATATCAAGGTCAAATATTATTTTAACGTAGTATTCTACATATTGGAGCCCACATAATAAATTGTCTTGGTGTATCTTTAACCGGATAATCTAATTCTAGTAGGGTTTTAATGAATAAACATCATCAGAGTGAAATGATCAGACAACTAGGAGGCATCAAAGGGTCACGGAGAGGCTTCAAATAGCGACTAAAAAGCATAAAAGATCAATGGAGAGGTGGTAAAAGGTGACAGAGAGGCTGTAAAAGACAATGGGGAGGCATTAAAGGATGTCGACGAGTTGCTAAAAGGCGCCCCCGAGGCGCTAAAGAGCGAGTAAGAAGGGTTAAAAGAAAATGAGTAGTCATTAAAGGGCAATGAGGAAGCGTTGAAGGGCAATGAGGAGGCGGTGAATGGCAACGTGGAGGCGTTAAGGGGCAAAAATAGGGCGTTAAAGAGCGACAAGATGCATTAAAAGGTGGCGGGGTGGCATGAAAGGGCTATGGAACGGTGACAAGGAAGTACGTTAACGGGTGATGGGGCAGTGCTAATGGTTGATGGATAGGTGTCTAAGTGCAATGAGAAGGCATTAAAAAAGACAGAGAATCGTTAAAGGGCAATGGAGAAGCGTTAAATGGTGACGGAGAGACGTCAAAGAGCGATGGAAAGGCGTTAAAGGCCGAAAAAGTGTTAAAAGTGATGTAGATGCATTAAACTTTGATGGAGAGGCGCTAATAGGCGCTGCAGATGCGTTAAATGGCGATGCGAATGTGCTAAAGGGCGATGGTGAGGCATTAAATGGTGATGGGAAAGTTTCAAATGGCGATGGGAAGGCGGTAATGGGTGATGAGGAGTCGTTAAAGGGCGACCATGAAACGTTAAACGACTATGGAAAAGCGCTGAAGAGCAATGGGAAGGAGTTGAAGTATGCTGGATAAGCGTGTGAGGGTGAGTAGAAAGTGTTAAAACAACGGAGCATTGCTAAAGGGCGACAGAGAAGCGTTAAATGGTGACTGAGACGTCAAAGGGCATTGGAAAAGTAATAAAGGTTGATGGAGATGCATTAAAGGGTGATGGAGAGATGCTAACAGGCGCTGCAGATGAGTTAAATGGCGATAGGAAGGCGTTTATGGGCAATAACAGGCGCTGCAGGACAACGAAGAGGCGCTAAGGGTCACGGGATGTGTTGGTGGGTGGCATGAAAGGGTTATTGAATGGCGTTAGAGGGTGACGAGGAAGCATTAAATGACAGGTGATGCGGTGGTGCTAAAGGGTGATGGATATGTGTTTCATGGCGATGAGAAGGCGTTAAAGATGACGGGGAATCGCTAAAGGGCTACTGAGAAAAAATAAATTATGACGGAGAGATGTCAAAGAGTGACAGAAAGGCGTCAAAGGGCCAAGAAAAAGTGTTAAAGGTTATGGAGATGCACTAAAAAGTTGATGGAGAGGCGTTAAAAAGGTGCTGCAGATGCGTTAAATGGTGATGCTAAAGGGTTAAAGGGCGATAACGAGGCGGTAAATGGTGATGGAGAGGCATTAAATGGTGATGGGAAGCCAGTAAAGGGCGATGAGGAGGCGTTAAATTTCACCGAAGAAGCGTTAAAAGGTGACGGGAAGGCGTTAAAGGACGAAAGAAAAATATAAATGTAGATCAAAAAGCATTGAAGGGCAATGAGAGACGATAAATGTCGATAGGGAGGCGTCGAAGGACAATGGGGAGGCGTTAAAGATAATCTCTATAATATGCCTCCTTATTGCCCTTTAATGCCTTTTCATTGTTCTTTATCGCCTTCTCATTGCCCTTTAATACCTCCTCATCGACCGTTAGAACTTTTCCATCACTCTTTAACACATCTCTGTTAATTGCCATTCAATGCCTTCGAGTCGATGTCTTCACCTTGAGCATGTTTGATCATTTAAACCCAACAGAATTAGATTATCCAGTCAAAATAAAACCCAACACAAGGTAGAATACGTGCTCCAATTTCTAGCTTATACGCTAAAACATATATTTGCCCTTGAGGATGACTTTAAATCACCAAAGTAATAGGAAAAAGACATTTTTCGCTCAAAATCCCACAAAAAAAAAGTTTTTTACACATGTTCTAGCTGTATTTGTTAAAAATCATATTCTCCTTTACTTGACCGTGAAATTGACATTTTGACCTGAAAGATGACCTTTTGTCATCAAAATAGTATCAAGAATAGATTATTCAGTCAAAAATCATGTCAAAAAGACAAAAAAATACCATAAATGGATTTTTCAGACAAAATCACATGAAAAAGAGGTATTACACATGTTCCTAGCTTGATTTGCTAAAAATAGTAATTTTGCTTATTTGACCTTGAAATTGACTTTTTGACCTTGAAAATGACCTTGAGTCATGAAAATAATACAAGAAATGGATTGCCCGGTCAAAATCACACGAAAAGGAGGTATTACACTTGTTCCTGGCTTCATTTGTTAAACAATCATAGTTGACCTTGAGATATCTGGCGGCCATTTTGTTTTTGACCTTGGCAATGCCCTTTCGTCCTTAAAGATGACCTTGGATCACCAAAATAATACCATAAATGGATTTTTCAAACAAAATCCAACGAAAAAGAGGTATCACACACGTTCCTAGCTTTTTTGTTAAAAAGGATATTTTTGCTTATTTGACCTTGAAATTGACGTTTTGACCTTGAAGATGATTTTGTATCATAAAAATAATACAAGAAATGGATTGCCCAGTCAAAATCACATGAAAATGAGGTATTACACTTGTTCCTGGCTTCATTTGTTGAAAAAAACATATTTGACCTTGAAATATCTGGCGGCCATTTTGTTTTTGCCCTTAAAAAATTCCGCCCAAGGGTGCCAAAGTGGCACCCGGCTGATTTCTGCTCGGGACACCCCACAGTATCAGAATCAATCATAAAACATCGTCCATACCGCGAAACACGCTTTAGTCAAAATCCACTGGACTACTTTGGAACTCCCTACCAAAGGAGGTGTTGGAAGCATCTAGGGGAGAACGGGACACAGTGGACACAGGGTAACAGTGGTACAGTGGCAATATTTTGACATTAAAACCATGGAAATCCGCGATGACATCATCAATTAATGCCAAGGGAGTTTCCTGTTTCCCACATAATTAACAAGAGGATAGACCACACTGTTTATATTATATCAGAACAGGTATGTTTTCCAGTCACAAAAGTAAATATTTTTCACCTGATAGCGAACCTGATAATCTGTAGAAGAACTATTACTAAAGTATATTGTCCTTACCAATGAGTAATGTCTTATATTGGCCATGTAAACGTGTGGTGCAATTTGACTATGAATTCGTGGTGGCCATTTTTTAGCCTAAAATGTCTACTGTGCCCCACTGAGTGATCCACTGTGCCCCAGGGGTGGGGCACAGTGGATCATGATTTTTATTTTTGTCAATTGTCTATAGAAATGGCTGGTAACATAAACCACACAAATAGCATACTGTATAAGTACCCTTAGTAGATCTCATTCACACGCTTTAAATAAAAAATCTATTTCTCATAAGTTTCATTGGGCGTTTATATTTGTGCGTCCTCATGAGGATGCGTGCTGCAATATTTTGTATGGACTGTAGACGTCTGATGGAACAAGAAGGCAGTCCATGGAGCAGTGAATTGCAGTAGTCCAATCGAGACGAAACAGATGCCTGCGTTAATTGTACAGCAGCCTTATCTGGAAGAAAACTGTTAATGTTCGAATATTCTTCAGATGAAAAAGTGATGTCTTGCAGATTAATGTGGGAATCAAAAATAACACCAAGATTTTTAACAGTTTTAGCTGGAACGATTTCATGACCATCGATGCTGGTGTGGTTTACATCACAGGAAGCACTGTGATGTGGAGCACTGAACACAATAATTAAAGTTTTATCTCCATTAAGCATCAGCTTGTTGGTAATCATCCATGATTTTATTTCTGCTACACATGCCTCTATTCCTGATATGGCATTTACCGTAGGCCTATAATCTTGATTGAATTACCATGATGTAAATCTGTGTGTCATCCGCAAAGAGGTGGACACTAAGGTCATGTTTTCGAGCAATGTCAGATATAGAAGATGAATACATGGAGAATAACGTGGGCCCAAGAACAGAGTAATTTTGAAGCAGAAGAGAACGACGTCTTAATTTTTACCGCTTGTGTTCTATCTGAGAGGTAAGATCTGAACCAATCCACCGCCACACCACGCACTCCATACTTCGTGTTCATGCGCTGAAGAAGGATGTTATAGTCAATTGTATCAAAAGGAACAGTTAAGTCCAGAAGTACTAAAACTGCTGCTTTTTTCTGGTCAATGGCCATAAGAAGATCATTTTGTACCGCAAGAAGTGTTGTTTCGGTGCTGTGATGTTTCCTGTATGCTGACTGCATAGGCTCCATAAGGTTGTAATTGCTGGCTAAATGATGACAGAGCTGGTTTGATAAAACTTTTTCTAGTATTTTTGAGATAAAAGACAAATTTGATATTGGCCTGTAATTTTTCATGATGTTTTGATCGAGTGGAGTTACAGTTGCCGATTTCAGTGTTCTGGGAACTATGCCATCTCGCAGTGATAGATTGACAATTTTGGTAAGGACAGGAGCCAATGGTTCTATGAGTTGTTTAATCATTGAAGTTGGGATAGGATCTAAGCCACACGACTTTGAGTTTGATTTCTGTACAATTTTTCTGATATCTTCTTCAGCCACAGCCGTGAACTTGGTAAAAGTTTGAGGTGGAGAAAGATCTGAGGAAGTTATGGTGCTGGTGTTTATGTTGTTTGTAGTGGATCCATCTAATTTTGATCTGAGGTTGCTAATTTTGTCCAAAAAGTATTTGTTGAAAGTATTTGCTAAGCCACCTGCAGAAATGTGGTCAGGAAGAGGACGGTCACAATTTCCATGTAAAACATGATTCACCAACGTGAACAGTGATTTTGTATCTTTGATGTTTTCAGCAAACTTTGAATGAAAGTAGGAACGTTAGGCGTCTTTTATCAGCTGCTGTGTGCGATTTCGTTGCTCTTTGAACATTTCCCAATGAAATGTCAACCCTGAATGTATCCACTGTTTTTCTAGCGTCTTTCTCTGCTGCTTCGCTTCAATGATGGTATCATCAAACCAAGGTGAGTGAGCATATACAGGCAACAGTCGTGTGTTCTCTGGAGCATGTTTGTCTAGAAGATCTCTGAGCTGGGTGGTGTACTGTGAAATAAGCATCTCCAAATCATCTGACGGTTTCTGAACGAGTGGAAGACAGGTCACATCCTTGACAAAATTCCCAACTGCCTGTAGGTGATCTTAATCCGGATAGTATTTGGTTTAGACTAGTTTGTGCTACAGATTATGGTAGCATGATCAGATATCAACTGAGATACCTCGATGGTATCTGGAATCACGAGTTTTCCAGACGAAGGCGAGATGATGTAATCTAAGACATGACCTGATGTACGTGTGGGTTTCAGTACATGTTGAATAAGGTTGAAACTGAGCAACATGTCCCTAGCCATTTAACCGCCGGTGCCGTATATTTATTTTTTTATTAGCACATTGAATACCACCTTTTAAACATGTTAACGATAAAATGTGACATCAATCAGCAAGATTTGAAAACAGTTGACCTCTATTTTGTCAAATCTGAATAATTTTCACTCACTTGAAGTTGTGGGTCGCGTCAGCGAGACACAACTTCAAGTAGGTGAAAATTCAGATTGCATAATTTGGCAGTTAAAGGGACTGGCCCACGCTAAAATCATCAAAAAATCGGTGATTTTATTTCGGGTTCCTTATATGACCATATGATGTAAACATGTACATAGACTAAAACTGCAAATTTTTATAATTTTTGTGTTGCGCATTCACCAGTTAGGCTAGATATAGAGACGAAATTCCTGATTTGTAATTATTGACAACCATGTCAAAAATAGGAAATGCGGGAATTTCGTCTCTATATCTAGTCTAACTGATGAATGCGCAGCACAAAAATTATAAAAATTTGCAGTTCTAGTCTATGTACATGTTTACATCATATGGTCATATTAAGAATCCGAAATAAAATCACCGATTTTTTTATGATTTTAGCCTGGGCCAGTCCCTTTAAAGGGTTAATCTTTCGTGCATTTGAATTTGTAGATTCATTTGCCAACGCCAACATTGAGCATGTTGGCTAAACCAGCACCTCAACAACATTGAGCTGATGTTAGTTAATTTTCAAGCATTGTTGAATTGGGTTTAGAAAATGAAAGAGTGGGAAATTTAATTTATGTCCTGTGAGGGCCAATGAGTACACACAGCATTTGTCGAAGATAAGCTTCGAAGACGGATGTGCTTTTGATTAGCTGGCATACCAACCTGCTTTTGTTATGGTACGTGTGAAGTGTACCTGTTGAAATGAAAGAATAAATGTCGAAGTACCTGACAACATTTAATATCACCTGGTCACCTGCCATCACTGCAGGTCTGATATTAGTCCTAAATTTACAGGAAGGGTAGTGTTTAATCCCCGCCATTTGATTCTTTCAATATCCATCTTATGCATTGCATTTTTAAAATGCACATACTATTATTTCATGTAAGTTATTAGAGCTTAAAAATGGTTACTTTCAGCAATGCTGATGATATTAGGCATGCAATCGCACGGACACGCCATCACATACCTAAAACAAAGTTGAGGTGTAGGAAAAACAACACGCCTTGTAGGATGTACAGATACAAAAGCAACACTTGTGGAGTGCACATCACACTCCTTGCTCATTCAAGGAGTGTGATTTTCCACACACCACTATTTTGCCAACCATCAAATTTTCCGCATAGAAAAGGCAAGAAAACCAAAGATTTTTCAAAACAATTTATTAGTTAACAATTCATACCTGTATACAACGTGATATGGCTGACCTGTGCAGCTAGTAGTGTGTTACGTACAAACCCACCCGTACACACTACACAATCAAGTAATTCACCCTGTAGACTAAGCTAGAGTCTAAGCTTACACAGCTACTATCTGTCGACTGAGATAAACCCATCAAATCATCACAAAGCGTCAAGTCTACACTATTCAGAATACAGACTGTGTATCATAAACTTGTCTATGTTGTATGGTGAGCAACAGAATAGTGCATCTGAGGGACTACTCTAAATTGTCGACAATACATCATAATTATAAATCAAATAGCACAGATTAATAACATTCTGTAAAGAAAGTTATTTTGAAGGCTTTCATAAAATTGAACAACATAGCAATAGAGTTAGCATTTTCTTTAATCTTAACAAATGGCTAAAAATACAGTTTTGCATTCCAATACAAGTTCTGCATTTCATTGAGTGATAAGTTTTGTATGTGCCAGATAGAGGGTTTAAAAACTACAAATTTTACAGACTTCACATATTCTTTTTGCATTGCCAAGCTGGTCCTGAAAGTGGCAAAAATGTGATAATTGACCATGATGCCAGAGTGGAAGTATTTTCGTTATATTAAATTATTTCGCACATTTCTGCTTGCAAAATCAACAGGTTTCATGTAGTTCATGTTCATAGAAAAAGCTAATTCGCTCAAGAAAGCATCATATTTATAATATAAAATGTGTATTTGTTACTGTACTGTAAGTGGCAGATACATATTTTTAATTATAAGAAGACACAATTTTAGGAACCCTTCTGGATTGCGTTTCTTTCTATTACAACATGGTAATGCTGCCTGTTTGATTAAACATAACACAGGATTCACAAATGAAACGGTAACCATTGTTGACTGCGAATATTGAAAACACAACTCACAATGCAAATAGTGCAGACATATTAGAGGCTTAATAAATGAATGAAAATAATAATAGAACGACACATTATAAAATTCACTCAACTGAAGTTGTATGTCACTGACGTGATCCAAAACTTCAAGTAGGTGAAAATTACTTATAATGAACAGTTTGAATCAAAATATATGACAATCTAGACAATTTAACCCTATAGACCCTCACGATGCATTAAAGCATCATTTTACAACCCTGAAAAAAGACTTAAGCTTTCTACAACTAGTGGTTTCAAAATGAAAATTTCCATGCAACTGTTTTATTAATACATGACAATTTTCTTTAATTTTCCACCCACATCAAATCATCTTCATTCACTACAAGTCGAGAATCGCGGCTTGTAGTGGATGAAGATGACTTTGGTAAATTCAGGCTTGAAAGGGTAAATGCTTGTTTCTCCATCAAATTATCGTTATTGAAGGGAAACAAAAAGGCTAAAAGAGCTATAGATGTGATTCACACTTTAGGGATAAATACTGCCCAAATAAACCTAGGAAATACTGATAAATTTTGCGTAGGGGCTATCATCCAATTCAAAATGCCATACAATACCTGTTTCGTATTTAAATTTCATGTAGGCCCTAAACATGTCTGATTACATTAATTTAATTTCTACAATAATTCTATGTGAAGGGAAATTATCATGTACAAATAATGGTGAACGCGTAACTGAGGGTAAGTTTTGACAGTTATACATTGTAAAAGGAAAGACTCCAAGTATACAAGATTTGCATTCTCACTATCACCAGATGAACATGAAGGGTGTGTTTTGCGGATGGTGTGTCACAATCACTAGATTAGCTGCATTTCTACATTAACCACCATTAGTACTGGTAATAATTCATAAAAAAAGTACACCACATTATTATTATTGACTGATTTCTTACATCATATCCACCTGTTCAACCACTGCACCAAGACTATATGCCACCTATGTACAAGTAAATAGTGCCCTAGTCTACATACACTCACACATTCACAGATCACAGCAGTAAAATTAAAGTGTAATATTATGTTTTTAACACCAGAACCAACCTTGTCAATTTATGCATGCTGTCTCTACCCATTTTCATTCACATCCAGGAGAGCATTGCAACAGCAATCCCCACCTCGTGGTGAATGAAAATGACTTCCTTTTATAATATCAGTGTAATATCTAAGGAAAGAACATCCTTATTCTGATGGATTACAAAACTTCTTTATTGAATGGATATCATTAACCCTTACAATGCAGAAATATTTGTATACAAACCATAGAGAGCAAAGGGTTATTTTAATTTCAAATCATCATAAATGTCTTAGCTGGCTCTTTCCGCTTCATTAGAAAACCTATGATATGGCAGGGCTTGCCAAATCGCATGCCCCGTAAGTCCGGGGCTACCATCTTTTCACATTAGGCTAATAGAAGTTGTCTTTTTTTGTCTCTATGCTAAGTAGTCCAGTAGCCCAGAGAGTCATCCAGGCTACAAAACACAATAAGGATTTGTCAACCCCTGTAATGGGTCTACGGCCATTATAAATAGTTAAATCTTTCAATTCAGGGATCGACTTTAAGAGGATAGACGTCAGTAGTCGATCCTATCTAAAGTCAACCCCTGCACTGAAAGGGTTAAAGTATACCAAGGGATGTACTTATATAACTATAAAATGGGTGCATGCACGGTTGAGCAGTTTTTTATTTGCGGGTCATCAATTGTTTTGTATCGGTCAGGAAACAAATGACCTTGTCCCAAAGTAGTCTCTAAATAGAACCACACTCAGTCACCATCACATGTAAGTTGTGCATTCACTCAATAACATCATTCTCCTACATGTTCAAACAAACACTCAATGCTGGAATCTACATTAAAAACAACTCAATAAGCACAAATCTAGGCACAAAGTTGAAAGTGATAATATTATTTTACAAATGTATACTGGGTATACGCTATACTGTCGTATGTAAATAAGGCTAACAATAAAATGCATCATAAAAACTCAACAAGCTACATTTGTTCATGTACAGCAACCACAGCAAGTACCAATGTCTACGCTCTAGATGCACAAAAACACAAAACAATACTTCTATTAAGGAATGAATGAACAATACAGGTTTGATTATATCCTACGTTATGTATATGTGTACGTATTTATACCTAAACGGATGGATGAGTGACAAAGTAAGAAAATGCTGTACAAATTAGTTCTCCATCACTGACATTTATGTAGCTACTCAACTTCTCAAATTTATGTTATGTAGCCAAAGATGTAAATTACTCACAACTTTATATTATGATAATTACAGCACAGTTTAATTATGGATAGTTATTCATCACGATGGAATATGTGATCATCTCATATTGATGCTCCACATGTTAACAGATAATCAAGTGTGATTGACATGCTGCGTTTAGGATATGTTATGTTGACGATTTCAAAAAGCTTTCATACAAAAAGAGCTTAATATGAGCATCATATATGTACATAGGGGGGAGTGAACAAAATAATTCAAGGAATAAATATCTCCCAAGTCAAACACATATATATGCATATACATGGGCATTATATTATTCATATATTGTGATTAAGTCTGCCAGATAAATTGTTAATGTGAGTAGACTCAAGTTAATTCAAATTTTGAGAAGTAAATTGCACCAAGGATATAATATCAAAGGAAAGCTTTTAACTTTATTATTTAGATGGATTAAACCACTTTTTATTCAAAGGTATTTTTCAAAAGATGACAAGGGTGTTCAAAAGGTTAAAGAGAAATGACAGCCACTTTCATTGACCCTTGAAGCGCTGAAATATTTTAATATAAACAAAGAGACCAAGGTTTTTTAATTTGAAATGATCATAAATGACTTAGTTATCTCTCTCCGCCTCATTAGAATATATATGTTATGGGTCTACGGCATTAACCGTTACAGTGCGGGGATCGACTTTAGACGTCAGAATCTGACATCTGTAGACGTCTAAAGTCGATCACCGCACTGTAAGATTTAAAATATTTCTAATGGTCGTAGACACATAACATCAGTATTCAAATGAATCGGAAAGAGCAAACTACCGTAAGACAGCTATGCTGATTTCAAATTGAAAAAATCCCTTTCGTCTCCAAGGTTTTTATTAAATAATTCAGCGCTGTAAGGGTTAAATATGCGACTAAAGACGATCCGCGAGCTTAAAGGGTTAAGCAGGAGTCGCATCCCTTTAATCCTCATGACACAATAAGATACTTTATGAATCAACATAATTTCTGTACTATCTAAATGGAAAGTGCATTGATTTAAACTTGATTTCCACTTTATCTATGCAGATAATCTATCTGCATAAAACTAAAGTGGTAATCAAAGTGAATCAATGAATATTTCATTTAGAAGTGAATTATTAGGGACTAAATATGAACACATCTGATGAATTGTAGTAACTACATAAAAAAATTATATATTAAGTTAAGATCTGTTGTAAAGGAAAAGCAGGGAACTAGTAGTTATCATTCAAATGTTAGCATTCAAAGTCAACATTCGAACCCTGCTACTTTCCAAGACTACAGACATAATACCACAGCATGCAGTTTTGAACTTATCAAGATTGTTCACATGTCAAAAAGCTTTTACGCAAGTAAATTTGTAAATGGAAATTAAAACAATAAAGCACCACTCTGCATAGATCTGGTCCTGTATTCACTTCTCACTTACACTTGTACACAGGACGCTCAGTGTGCTCTCTGTTGAGAGTTCAACTGAGTGCCCCTGTATACACATTCACTGATCATAATGAAACTACATACAGTACTGAGTGTGAAACGCATGATTATACAACATTTAGAAAATAGACGTCACAAAAAGAGTGTATGAGGGACATTATCTACAACCTCCTAATGGTACATTGCTGTAGGTGGATCAAATGCCAGGGAATGTCTAGTGTACAATCAGAAGGTAAAATGATGGCTATAAATTATATGTTGTCAGGATTAGCATGCTTGATATCAAATGTACAGTTGGATGTTAAGGATAACGCATTGTTCTGTACATACTGCATTGTTGGGAATGAAAATTTACAACTCAAATCTTTTCTACATTCAATAACAAAGAAATTACACTTGCTAATTCATGCTGAAAATATATTAAATTGTGAGAACCTTTTACAAAAAATTGAATTACTGGTATGTACTTGTAAATTATCAGACAGGGGGTGAAAAACATACACGTAAGAATCATTTCCTACTCAGAATAATCTGAACTCTAACCCTTTGCTTACAAATATGTCAAATTGAAGCTCCAGCCATCCTATGGAATTAATTTTCTTTAAAATAATGATGACTCAACAGCAGGTAAATTTGTATGTTTTTTACACAGGTCACAGTTTTTTTGTAGTTGAGGAAAATTCATCAAGGATGCAATGTCAATTTAATTTTAAATAACACACGAAATCATTATAAATTCTCATCTAATCTTCTTACATAAAATGACTTTATTGTGTTTCAAGCTGGAGACAATGTATAAATTAACAAACAAATGTAAGTCATAAGTGCAGGAAAGGTGATAAATTTGTCACTTTACCATTTTTATGAGGTGACATTTTTGAGTTCAATGGCTTAGGTAAAAAATAAAATCACAAACAAATCAGTGTATCAACAGAAAAAGACTTCAAGAACAAAAAACATGGTATGTACAATAACAGTGCAAGTCAATCATCTCATCAGAATTATCTGCCATATTTGTATTGAAACTACACGACTGCCACTTTACTAAGTACCAGTCATGTAACTTTAATCATTAGGGGATGTAAAGGCTACAAGATCTACGGCTCTCCGTGACGACACACCTGGAACCTAGGTTTGTGGAATATATAAAGCAGCTAGCGGTGATATAACATGCATATTACACGGCTACTGCTACACATGGTTACATACAGTACTTATATATCACATGTAAGTGTGCAGTCACACTCCTAATGCTGAAAGACTGCAATGGGCATTGCATGCCATTATCATCAAGCACTAACCAAATACCGATTACTCATGGTGGAAAGCTCTGTACACCAGCGACAACAGCACAAACCCAGCAAACATGGCATGTTTAATTGATGTCGTTTTGATGTTGGGCCAGCATCGTAGACGATGGGCCAGCATCAAAACAACATCAGTTAAACGTCTCGTTTTTGCTTGGAAAGCTCTGACAAGAAAACACCAAGACATTGATCCAGTGTTGTTTTGATGTTGGGCCAGTGTCGTAGACGGTGGGCCAACAATAAACCAACTTCAGGTGTTGCCTGGGTTGAGAGCAAATGCTGTATTTCATTTCATGTAGTTTCACAGGCAAATTTGAAACTATTAATTAACAGATGTTTAACTGTGCCAGTAAATGATTATATCAGACAAACACACAAATGGAAAACAGACTGTAAACGTCAGTGAGTTAAGATTACAACCTTTGCATGCTGGTCGGGTTTGCTGCTTTATCTACAGACCTATTTAATTAATAATATTATCAGGGAATATCTTCAATGCCAGTAAATGACATTATCATGTTAATGTATATATAGACACAGCTTGTATTCGTATTGAGTTGAGATGTTGTAACTGCCACATAACTAAGTGGCAGAAACAACCTTTCAAGTCAGAGGTGAAATTTTGTTCTACTGGTTTCCTCATCAAATATAAATGTGTCTGTGATTTTGTGTAAATGCAGATAAATCCCTTGAATTTCAAGTAAAGTTTTCCTTATTTAGTGCAGCTTAACCTCATCTCATTGCATCACACTGTTAATTATTTAATCTAGACTACTTCTGAGAAAACTGACCAAATCATTTCAAATGGCACGCCAATGTAGTACATAGTAGTACCAACTAAATAATAGAAACTGTTTTTATAAATTTTATTTCATTGTAGTTTGATTTAATTGGTCTATATTTCATTTGACATCATTGTATAATTTATTTATCTTCTATTTATCCCACGAAGTATCATCACTATCTTCTTCCATTAGTGCAAAATTTTTGAGACAACATAAAAAACAGAATGTGTTTTTACAAACACATTTCAATTAAGAATCAGTCATTCGTAATCAATGCTTCTGATAAAAACAGAACATATTTTCTCTCAGCAGAAGAAACAAAAGAGTGGCTAAGCCAGTAAAATTTATAGTTGTGAAAAACAAGAGTGAGCTGAGGCTACGGACGGAACGGTTATCAATTATCAGTAATGGTAAGGTAGAATTATGGTGATCCCAGTGGAATTAGGAGCTATTGAGCAGGTATTTCCAAAGCAGTTAACATACATGTAGATCCTGGGCATGTGATTGATCGAGACTGATTTTCTAGACCAATCATATGCATAAGATCTGGGTCAGCTTGGGAATACCGGCTCTAGCAAAGCAGACCTGCAGATTATATATATTAGTTTTTAGGTTATTCACACTGATTGAGATCCTATCACACTCTGTCTACACAGCCTCTCTACGTCAGGAATGGATATGTACAAAGTAAAAAAAAGTATTTTTATTCTTATATTATGCTATATTCAAGTCTACAATTACAATACAACTTAGTCTTATTCAAAGAGGCTCATCACACACAAATTGATGGCGACAGGTGATGCCACTGAACTAGGTAACATTTTAATGTAATACAGATTGAATTTAATTTCAAGGTGAATTGACCCTTATAGCACTGAAATATTTTTGTGTAAACCATGGAGACCAAAGGGTTTTGTAAATATGAAATAATCAGAATGTCTTAGCTAGCTCTTTCTGCTTCACTTGAATGCCTATGTTATGGGTATACGGCCACTATAGATATTTTTACTCATTCAGTGCGGGAATCGACTTTAATCTTAAGTGGGTCCCCGCATTCAAAGGGTTAAAAAAACGTACTTCATAAAATTACCAGAAATTAAATATTAAATATCAAATGCACGTTCGGAAAGTTGTGAAAAATTACATAAAATTATGTGGAAAATTCTTGAGAATCTTGTCATCAAAACTTTTTTCATTGACAGTCAAATTTGTTACATTGTTTACAAGTCTTGAAATCACAAGGAAAATTAATAGAACTGAGTTGCAGAAAATTGTGAGACATATCATATTGTATGCAATTGTTGTATATTTTCCACTAACAAACTTTGTACAGCCACGTGGAGGCTTCCCAGCAGACACAACACGTTGAATCAATGTTGGTTCAATGCTAGTCCACCGTCTTTGACGTTGGACCCACATTAAATCAACATTGATTCAACGTTTTGTGTCTGCTGGCTTGCATTGAAATTCACAAAGAACATGTAACAAACAAGTCATGATTTTCCCCCTGAACAATCAATCATTAACAGGAGGAAACAATCGGTGGTCAACCCACCTGCGTGTAGGGGTGTACACACAAACACGTGATAACAATACTTGATGAAGTGCAGCACTAATCAAACATTCACTTACATTTACAATATAGTGAACATCTCGAAATTCTGTGAGCTTGAGTAAATATAACTTGTACTCTGGGGTTTAAAGAGATGTATAGGTCACATTCAAAAGGTGCAGATACTTCCTTAGTCCCCAGAAGACCATTTAATTTACACATCTCATAATTAAAAATGAAAAACAGGGTATCATCACACACTTAAATAACCAATGTTGTGGCTGGAATTATGCAATTCGAAACAGTTCTGCAACTCCATCACAGAGCCCATTTTTTTACCAAATCAAAATATCATGATACATTTGAAACAGGAAATTGTATTACCAATTCTATCTTGTATTGCATGGAATTGTTGTATTGCAGTGTGTAAATTTAGCCAAATTTCATGGTAAAAAACGGTGAATCCAGCCAGTATTGCATCGCAGGAAAGGTCCTAATGTATCACAAAATGAGATGCGATATCGGTTAAATTTTGCCCTGTAATGGTAGTCTCAAATTCTGTTTTCGCAAGTATTCTTTGAAAATCAATGATATTACATTTATTGTACATAAATCATTTGAGTGTGAATAAATAGGATGTTTCACACTTTACTAGTGTGTTTCTAGTGGTGACTGCTGTTCCTATGTGGCGGCCGTATTCCCTAGTGTTCTGTGGGTGAACACATCACAGTCAGACACAGACGGCTCCGTATAACATAGCTAACACTATATCACCATTATTATACAATAATCACCATCCGCTTCCATACCCCGCCAGTGTGTGTGGATCATCACTTCTCCACGCCTGTGAGAAGTGACATCTGTATGTGGTGTGACCACACCGTGTCATCACCAGTAGACATAATCCACTATCTGTACCCTGAACAACAGGGCATCATCACGAGCACAAGTGACGACCACACGCCATTACGAGCAGGCATACTCCAACATCTCACTGAGCAGTTTGTGAAGGGGCACACGCCCGTCCTTTTTTACATTAAACCAGTACTCCCGGGCATAGATTTTGGCTTGCATAAGCATGGGTAGAGTGAGGAGCAGATTGCCCACACGCCTTTCATTACTGTTAGCACCTCCACTACTGGTATTCCGTGAGCGAACGTGTTCCAGTATTGTGTCGTACATCCGATCCCGTAAATGCTGAACAGTATCTGAGCTGTCAAAAATGATATCTGAAAAACATAGAAGCAGAAAATTTAAGATGTGATACTTTTTTCTGTAAAAATAGCATTATAACCTTGTCAAACGAAAAGCTGTAGTAGATTACATGACATTATTGTGCCATACCTAACATAATTGCAAATTGCGGCTTGCTTGGATGCTTCTTGTGTGTTTAACAAATAAATGTTTCTATGTGTTCTAACTAAATTTTTTGAGTTCATATTATTATTCCAAGACATTCAAACATATCTTCACAATTACAGTGAGCTCAAAAGTGGAATGATTAAAAGTGACATAAAAAACTATATTACAATGTCCCTGCTGTTCATATGTAAATCTACACAATAAAGATTTGGAAGATATTAAGAATGAGTTTCCTATATCTACGTATATGTATACAGGGAAAAATTTGTTCAGTATCGCATAGCAAAATGCTATTCAATTCTGCCCATTTGCTAATCAAATATGTAATTGATTAGCAAAATAGATATACATCAATGATAAGGATGTCCAGCAAGTTACAAGTTGGAAGATAAAATTGCTAATCAATAATTTTCAAACAATTATTCCCTGGTATACATTTCGATCACATGTAGGCCTATTACATTTAATATATTTCAGTTAAATAATATCTTGATAATCAATTAAACATTATTAAAATCTGTTTCAAATCATACAAATATATCATTTCCTGTGAAATAAAAACTTTGAATCATTAGTGAAAATGCAACAAAACTGTAAAAAAATATAATTTGTAACGAAAAGTACAAAATGTAATAAAATCAGAATGAAAAACTGTTGTATAGACATATATTAAATCAATGGGATGCACTTTAAATCTCTAAATGTATGGTGTATCCTGCCCATTGAAGATTCTACTGCACTGTATTGATTTGGCAATCATACTTGAACTCCCATTTATATATATTGTGCATGTATTAATAGCATTATCAGTACTAGATGATCAATGTCTTATCATCGTGGCCTAAGCCTTGCCCCAGTTCTCAACCATATAGTGAAATTGATAAAATTATTTGGTGGTAGACAGTCAGTTAATGAAGATGTCTATTTATGTCTACTTAGAAGATGTTTATTTTATTCAAATAATATACCGGTAATTATTTTTGGACATTTGAAGCTGGAAAGTGCACAGCAATTCCTAGTGATTAATGTCCGAAACTATTTATAACTGACACCTCAGCAGCTCAAGTGTGAAGAATACCCAGACAATTCTTTATTGTCTTGGAAAGTATTATCATGGGAACAAAAAAGTCAATAGAACAACAGAAATATTTCATCAGCTGAAATAATCAAGCAGAATTGTCCAAAAAGTGGTGTACGCGATAGCAGTTGAGGATGTGCCACTTGTTGTCCAATAAAATGCCACAACTAGTTCAAGCTTATCAGGATAATAATCAGTTCAAGAGCTCTGTCAGAAAATGTTATCTAGCTAATGCTAAAGATTAAGTGTGTCTTAGTAGATCATATTCTTAATAAAGGTTTACATTTTTTGTAAACCTTTACATAGCAAGAAACAGGTCACAATATCAGCTCCTCTAAATTTGGACTGGTGAAGAACTGAAGTATATTTGTGTGAATCTTGTGTGAAACTAGTGGATATATATGGTGTCATCAATAATTGTCCATGCTTGACATGTTATAAGGCATGTCTGATCCAATGTTGTTTCAAAGTTTATTCAATGACTGATCTAACATTAAAACCTATTCAGGTCTCAGGTTACTGGGTAGACACATTTAAATTTACATGTATATCAATCTTTATACTTGCTGACATGTTGTAATGATACTCCATGGCTGTTAGAAAACATATTATCATGTACTGCGAATATTTGTATTGCAGGCATGTAATCGAACCATTAATAGCAGAAGTTGTATTACCATGACAGTGAGCATGCCAGCTTACAAGACATTCACTCAATGGTATTTTGATGTTGGACCAACATCTACGATCTTGGCCCAACATTAAACCGACATTGGGTCAACATCAAATATCAATGGTGTCTGCACATGTTATGATCCAGCATTGGGCAGGGTGAATGCCGAATATTAACCCTCAAAGCGCTGAAAAATGTCTGTATAAACCACAGTTTTTTTCAATTTGAAATCATCATAAATGTCTTAGTTAGCTCTTTTCGCTTCATTTCAATATCTATGTGATGGGTCTACAGCTATTATAAATATCTAAATTTTTCCAGGGCGGGGATCGTCTTTATACGTCAGAAGCTGCCTTACACAGACGTCAGAAAGATGGTCCCCGCGCTGATAGGGTTAAAGCACAGGGATTTGAAAGGAGGGTGAATGGGTCAAGTTAAATCTGTTTTGCCGATTTGTCTGATTCATTTGAAACTGTCCAGCTTTAAATGATGAAAAATATTTCTATCAAATAAAAATAGATGTCTCACTCCTCATGCTCCTTGGCCTGAAATATATTTGAAAACGTATGCATGTATATACCGGTGCAAGCAGCACTAGGATTAATTGACAGATCACCGCGGCAGCTGGTCATCTAGCTATATCACTGAGGCTGGTGCATACACGTAGATCAGGGGTGGCTCTGACCTTTATCAGACCGTTTACCTGTACGCGTGTTGAAGATCATATTACCTGCTCTGGCACGCTGATAAAACAACAAGAATGTGCAGAAGGCAGGCTAAAGAAATAACACCCTGGGAAACCGGCAACAAAATTGAAATCTCTAGAATGATTCCCATGTTACTTTAGTCATACACAAGAACCCACGAACGAAACTATAATGCATGTATAGTATTATGAAATATGCCTCATTAAGTCACGAAGGAGAACCCTTTGAATGAAATTAGTGTCTATAATTGATTCCTTATAAGAGACCTTAACATGTCACACTGCGACAGCTGAATGTATGAGTAATGCCTTAACATGTCCCACTGTCATAGTTAATTGTTAAGAGTAATGCTGAAAACATAAATAATGCCTTAACATGTCACAATTCTACAGCTGAATGTAGAGTAATGCCTTAGCATGTCACACTGTCATAGTTGATTGTTAAGAGTAATGCTGAATACATAAATAATGCCTTAACATGTCTCACTGTCATAGTTGATTGTTCAGAGTAATGCCTTAACATGTCCCCCTTAACATGTCCCACTGTCATAGTTCATTGTTAAGAGTAATGCCTTAACATGTCCCACTGTCATAGTTGATTGTTAAGAGTAATGCCTTAACATGTCCCACTGTCATAGTTGATTGTTAAGAGTAATGCCTTAACATGTCTCACTGTCATAGTTGATCGTTAAGAGTAATGCCTTAACATGTTACACTGTCATAGTTGATTGTTAAGAGTGATGCCTTAACATGTCCCACTGTCATAGTTGATTGTTAAGAGTAATGCCTTAACATGTCCAACTGTCATAGTTGATTGTTAAGAGTAATGCCTTAACATGTCTCACTGTCATAGTTGATTGTTAAGAGTAATGCCTTAACATGTCTCACTGTCATAGTTGATTGTTAAGAGTAATGCCTTAACATGTCTCACTGTCATAGTTGATCGTTAAGAGTAATGCCTTAACATGTTACACTGTCATAGTTGATTGTTAAGAGTAATGCCTTAACATGTCCCACTGTCATAGTTGATTGTTAAGAGTAATGCCTTAACATGTCTCACTGTCATAGTTGATTGTTAAGAGTAATGCCTTAACATGTCATACTGTGATAGTTGATTGCGAAGAGTTATTTAATGCCTAACTACCAGAGCTTAATGTTGAGAGTAATGCCTTAACATGTCACACTGCTACAGCTGAATTGAGTAATGCCTTAACATGTTTCACTATCATAGTTGATTGTTCAGAGTAATGCCTGACCACGTCACACTGCTACAGTTACAATAATAATGTTCTTACATCTCGCAGAGTCAGCTTATTGTTGATGTCATACAATAGAATCTGCCATGTTATATTCAGTTATAACATGTACTCCTTCATCACTGATAAAACACGACCTTATCTGGAGCAGCCAAGGTCAGTACAAATGTCACATGTGATATAATTAACTCTTACATCGTGGAATTATTTTGTATAAACAATGGAGACCAAATGGATTTTTCCAATTTCAAATCATCATAAATGTCTCAGTTAGCTCTTTACGCTTCATTTGAATACCTATGTTATGGGTCTACGACCATTATACATGGTTTAATTCTTTCATTGTGGGGACTGTCTTTATATATCAGAATCTGACGTCAATAGACGTCAGATTCTGATATATAAAGACGGTCCCCACGCGGAAAAGGTTAATAATGGTCATTGCAACAAATATATTGATTAAGATGGAAGCTATAGAAACAGTTTCAAACGGCATCTAAACTCATGATCACGCTCTTACAGCGTAGTAAGTAATCTAGAGTAGATGACTACTACAGAGGTACAGTCTATATACTAAACCGTGGCATTCTATTTTAATCGTGACCTCGGTAAATAAAGGTCAAATCTTCAGGTGGCAGGCCAGGTAGATGTATTGATCCATTCAACTGTAACCTTCACCGTTCTAAGTCAATATCACTCAACAACATACGAAAGGTCAAATTCAAAGTTCTAACATTTATCCACAGGACAATCATTATCAATAGAACGCGATTAGATAGAACATTTTCGTAATTCTAAAAAGCTTAGACTGACATCTCCTAAATTAAAATATTTGATGAAATGAAAATCTACAACAAACATTTTCTCAATTTCAATTTTGTTTGGTTTAAAACGCATGCCAAATGGATATCAGAAAGTAATATCAGATCTGGGGCAACAAGTGTTAACCCTCTAACTTCTCATTTACTATTTACTGTTACACCCCTTTAATGTTCACAAACAGCCAGACAAGCTGTGAAGAGTAAAATAGGTGTGTCTCGATATTATTGTCTAAATTATGTTCAGTATTAAAAGGAAATGCATACAATCACACAATCCTTGGAGAATTCATACAATTAAATACACTGTATTTGATAACAATTTCAAGTACAATAGAATATCTTTATTTGGCATTTGATATTTGTTTTTCTTTGCTTTAATTCTCAATTGATAATGTAAGGGGTAAACCACGCTATGCACATAAATATGTTATCTCAAATACAACTTGTCAGGTGAATATGATGATTAGGATTTATAATAACAAAGTGAAAATTAGAAATGTCTAATGTTCTTCATAGAAATGTTGATTTTCAAATATCAACCCTCTTACCGCTCGGCTATTTTCTCATTTTTCATTCATCTTGAGATCCAACTAACATGAATAGAAACTACTGGATTATATAAAATACACATTAACAATTCAAGCGCTATAAATCGCGTCTATACGGTGTTTTTGCACGTCTATAGTCGTCACTCAGACAAGGAAATTTGCCGGTCAAATGGGCATTAAATTTGCTATAGAATAACATAATGTTACTACTGTTCACTGTTTAATTAACTTGATTCAAAATGAAACAACTGCAAAGGCTTGAACGGCTTTTCAATCAGAACGTATAGTTTTCTTATGTTAATATATGAGGTTGTGGCTTTTCCACCGCGTGTATACATATATATATGATGCAGTAATGAGAAGGTGACTTAGAGGTCGTTTGTCACCTTGGTACTAAGGTCAACCAGGGCTGATAATAACAGAGATAAGGCATCTGGTTTGTGATAACACATGATATGTGATAGCCCTCCGATTGACGTTCACGTGCCTCATTATGACGTCACTATAATGTACTTGTAGTACTGTATAGAGCGAGACCAGGCACCGTAATTACCGTTCCGTCAATGTTTACGTCTTACGTGGCCACTGCGCATAGGGAATTCTCAACTCAACAACCAAAACAGAACAGCTGTACCACTGTAGGCTTAAAGTTGGAATAGCCTCGCAGACGATGGTACAGCTTAAAGCCAACCTCAAAGTTACTCATATTTGCTATATTTAAGGAACCTATAGATTCCTAGCTCTATTTGAGACCAAACATTTACAAATCTTGCTATCTAAACACATATTTAATTTCATCCCGATAACTGATTTAACCTGCCAGTAAAACAGATTAAAACGACTCTAGTCGTCTTTAGCGGTGAAAGGGTTACACCAGCACAGACCCAGCAAACAGGAAACGCTGATACAGTGTTGATCTAATGTTGGTCCACCGTCTTCAACGCTGGCCCAACATTAAATCAACAGTGGATCAACGTCTCCTGTTTGCTGAGGAGTCAACGACTGTGTTTGCTGGGAGCGGGGGGGGGGGGGGGAGGGGGGACAGGCAGAACCTGGGTGACTGAACGGGTAATAGTCGGCAGTCACTCTACACTGGAGTAATATCATGATACAGTAAACCAGTTGATACAAGTCATAGCGGGGTCCAAAATTGGTTTCAAGCCGAATAAACAACAGTTACTGTGTTTTCATGTTGGGAGATTTAAATCCCCTCTTATCGTGCATCATCACTGATCATAACTTGTATCAGAAATGCATAACACGATGCATTTCTGCTTGTATACATGATGTGGTGAGTTACTGCTTGAAAAAAAATCTAAATTTGTTTTGTGGTCATGTGCACGAATAAAGATGGAGGTAGCCGATAACACACCTTTTTAAATGAAATAAATATTCTAATGTAATTGAATCTGGCGAATAATTGCTTTTAACCCTTTACCTACTAGGAAATATAAACATATTTGTAATCACTGTAATCACTGCGGTAACAATCAATCACTGTGAATTGTTAGGCGATTCTCACCTCACATCGATTTAAAAATACCGAATTTTATAAAGAATCAAAACGAATGATTAAAACATCGTCATTTCAATGGGTTTACTGTTTTCTTACGAGCAAATTTATTGAAAACAAGACTACATAAGTCCAGGAGCTCCCGCGACGAATTAGAATTTGATAAAAGCAATTTTGTGTAGGATTTTTAATGTAGTCCTAGGCTAGGTCAACAAGACGCAAGACAACTAGGTCTAAGAAGCCCAGTCTAAGAGTAAGATAAGAACTACCGTATATCCCCGTGTATAATGCGATGTTTTTCTTAGCTATTCATGTCGCAAAAAGGCACCTCGTATTATACATAGATGTAGAATTTAATACAATTTTTTAGCTCTCTAGCGGTAAGTTCAGCGGTAAGTTTTCTAGCGGTAGAACGTATAGGCCAGTCGGCGTGTTTGGTAAGCAGGCCTATACACACGATACAACAAGACTGTGCCTTTCCATTTAGTAGCAAACAAGAGACGTTCACCCAATGCTGGTACATTGTTGGGCCACCGTCTGCGACGCTGACACAACATTGTACCAGCATTGGGTTAATGTGTCGTGTTTGCTGGGAGTCCCCGTCTCACATTCCCGCCGACGCGCGTGGCACCCTTGACAACCACGGGCAGATAAATGACGCCGTTAGTCTGCAACCAATTCACACTCCTGACCTGTTCATTGAGTGTTCTATTGTGTACGACAAATCTGAACATGATATTTTCATATTGGAATGAGAGAATGCGTTGACGAAATATAACAAGATATCACTGATTATATCTTCTATCGTAAATTCTATACATGTAGGCCTCAGAATGTCCATATTGCTGGGATAACATTAACGCCTACCGCTGTTGCCGCGGCTGATACGGTATTGAGCAAATAGTGGTATCTGTTAGCTGTAGTTCATGGAGCGCTGCTGTGTTATTGCACCCTGACACTTATACAAACGAACACCTCTTGTGTCTAGACAATGCCGCTAGTCTGCAAATGTTTTACAATCACATTTCATCTTGGAATGTTCTTATTTGAGCACGACGATATTAAAATATGGTCTTTGTAATAGATAAATTAAAATAATATAGATTTTTCGGCGAAGTATAAATACGGGTATTTTAAAATCTGTGTGTATATATGTAGCCTATGCAGGCCTCAGAATGTCTGCCGATCGAGACAGTCCCGATGCCATCCACTCTGCCGTGGAAAATGAAAATACAGTATCTGCTTACTTTATAAGTATGCAGATACTGCCCTTTGGTTTTGCAGAGCTGTACTGTTGCCGCTGTTCCCGTCATTGAGCATCGTCTATGCAGGTGTCACGGCGCTATGTAGTAGAATAAGATAATATCCATGCCTCACATTTAGATGGCCCGGAACGCTGCCGACCGGGACGCTGCCGACATCCAAAATTTGAGGTCGTATTATACAGAGGGGTAGACGTTTTTCAGTTCATCCGAGGCCTCAAATCTTAACTCGTATTATACATGGCGTCGCACTATACGCGGGGATATACAGTAGACAGTCTGTCAGAGATTGCAAACCTCCATTGAAATTAATGATCCTAATCAGTATCCCAGTAATGGTCTACCTATCTGGCACGGTTTACCCAATATCAGGCCAATCGAGTTAACTAATAGCTGATTTACGGTCATTTTGAGTTCGATATAAATTAGTCAAAAACTTAGGGTGCATCCTCCCCCGAAGCCTCAAATTTTGTTTTATAGTAATGGACTAACATCTAACACAGTTTGCAAAATATTGTGCATGTGAAAGTAAATAATGGCCGATAGGGGGCCATTTTGAATTTGATCGAGTCAGAATTTTTCAAGATGCATCCTCAGCTTAAATCTCACATTTCATTCTAAAGTAATCGTCTAGCTATCTAGCACGGTTTACCAAATATCGGCCATGTGAAAGTAAATAATGGCCTAAAGGCGGCCATTTTGAATTTGATCAAGTCAAAATTTTCCAAGATGCATCCTCAGCTGAAATCTCACATTTCATTCTATAGTAATGGTCTAGCCATCTAGCACGGTTTACCAAATATCGCCCATAAGAAAGTGAATAATGGCCGATAGGAGGCCATTTTGAATTTGATCAAGGCAAAATTTTTCAAGATGCATCCTCTCCTGAAATCTCACATTTTGTTTTATAGTAATGGTCTAGCCATCTAGTACGGTTACCAAAAACCGGCTATGTGAAAGTGAATAATGGCCGATAGGCGGCCATTTTGAATTTGATCGAGTCAATTTTTTTCAAGATGCATCCTCTCTTGTAATCTCACATTTTGTTTTATAGTAATGGTCCAGCTATCTAACACGGTTTACCAAATATCAGCAATGTGAAAGTAAATAGTGGCCGATAGGCGGCCATTTTGAATTCGATTGAGTCGAAAGTTTTTAAAAGGCATCCTCTCTCGAAACGTCACATTTTGTTTTATAGTAATGGTCTAGCTATCTAGCACGGTTTACCTGATATCAGGCCTATCAAGGTAAATAATGCTGATTGTCGACCATTTTGAATTCGTAAGTTTTCAGGGTGCATCCTCCCCCGAAAAACTCACACTTTGTTTTATAGTAATCAGGTGATGGTCTAGCCATCTGGCACGGTTTACCAAATATCAGCCATGTGAAAATGAATAATGGCCGAAAAGGCGGCCATTTTAAATTTGATCAAGTCAAATTTTTTCAAGATGCATCCTCATCTGAAATCTCACATTTTGTTTTACAGTAATGGTCTAGCCATCTAGCACGGTTGACCAAATAACGGCCATGTGAAAGTGAATAATGGCCGATAAGCGGCCATTTTGAATTTTATCGAGTCGAATTTTTTCAAGATGCATCCTCTCCTGAAATCACACATTTTGTTTCATAGTAATGGTCTAGCCATCTAGCACGGTTTACCAAATAACGGCCATGTGAAAGTGAATAATGGCCGATTGGCGGCCATTTTGAACTTGGACGAGTTGAATTTTTTCAAAATGCATCCTCTCCTGAAGCCTTACAATTTGTTTTATAGTAATGGTGTAGATATCTTGAGCGGTTTTCATGATATTCCACAATATCAGGCCTGTCGAGGTGAATAATGGCTGATAGGCGGCCATTTTGAATTTTATCAACTTCAATTTTTTCAGGATGCATCCTCTCCTGAAACCTTACAATTTATTTGATATTAATGGTGTAGCTATCTTGAGCGGTTTTCATGATATTCCGCAATATCAGGCCTGTCGAGGTGAATAATGGCCGATAGGCGGCCATTTTTAATTTTATCGACTTGAAATTTTTCAAGATGCATCCTCTCCTGAAACCTCACAATTTGTTTTATAGTAATGGTGTAGCTATCTTGAGCGGTTTTCATGATATTCCGCAAAATCTTTCAGTCGGATTTACCGATGTTATAAATTAGGTCAAAGTGCTGGGTCAACTTCAAGGTCAAGGTCCAAAAACCTGAAAAGGCACAACTAGGGACCTTAGAGAACATGTATGTGCAATATGACTGTCATCGGCCCAGTACTTTTCGAGATCCGCTCCGGAAACGAAGTGCGCGTCAAAACGTCTAAATAGGTCATAGTTCTGAACCAGAAGTAGGTCAAAGTTCAAATACCCCAAAAGGCACAACTAGACCCCCTAGGGCTGTTGTGTGTAAAATTTGAAGACAATCGAACAAGTACTTTCAGAGATATGCTCCGGAAACGAATTGTTTACGGACGGCCCAACGGCCCAACGGCCCAACGGCCCAACGGCCCAACGGCCCAACGCCGTCACATCATCATTTTCTCCTCTGCAACCTTGCGTATTGAATTCAGATTAAAAATATTTTAACCCGTCCATTAGCCACCTGGAAGTAACCCACATACCAAAAATTATTATCCTAGCTTATTTTCTCACAAAGTTATAGGCAAAAGAAGAGGCCAAAAAAAAACGGAGGTAGAATCCATAGCTCCCTTCGCTCACCTACGGTGACGGCGGGAGCTAAAAATATCTTGTAACGCATAGAAGATTTGATTAAAAATAAATACGTTTTAAAGTGATCGCTGTGGGGTTAATATTCGTCCATCATCTACCACGCTAGTCAACATATATTGTTTGGATATCGTCGTGTTTCCCGGGCAGGGTTTACTACACAGTGTGCTATACACAGGGCAATATACAATATCAGATAACGGTATCGGGTTGAAACGCGCCAGATCAATAAATAGTTTTATCTAAGAACAAGACGAAGCTGAATATAAACGGTAAACATCCACAGGGCGGGGGTTTATTGTTGGGTTTACAGTTACTATTCATAACAGGGAATAATTTGTCTGGTTTGGGCAAATGCTACACAATAATATGCTGGTGTACCAATTTTGGCATGGACTATTAGTAGTTTAGCACATGCAACGCTGCTACACAATTTTTCTGGCACAAATTATTCCTGCATAATATATTATTTGATTCCTTTGAATTACGTATACATGCAGCTAAACGCCAGCTATCACTCATTTACCTGTTGAATGTGGGGAAGAATTTAGACTTTTTATCGATTTTGTGTAAGAATTTCCGACGCAGTTATCTTTGAAACATTACCTGTCAACACTAAAACATGAGATTGACCAGCATGACAAATATATATAGGATTCATTCAAATGTAGAAATCCAAAAAAGACGTTCTCAGTTGCTTACTAGCTATCACAATAACCGTTAGCATAGTAACCCTCTAAGCGCCAATCTCCACTATTCCCGATTGTATACTTTTTATCAGCATATTAAATAAACATCTTTGGGGAGTGAGATGTGTGTTTAATAAACAATTACTTGAAACTGTTTGGTCCAAAATTGAAGTATCGAAGACTATTTTTTAGGCAATTAAACTAAGTCACAGTGGATACAAATTCGCATGAATAAAACATTACTTTTGATGACTTTCCGTGCAAAGGGTTACCTGTTATCACAGTACTGGTGGGCAGCATGTTAGTGCACGCCCCCCGACAGACAGAGGAGAGTACAGTGTTGTCTGTGACCAGATTAAAACACACAGAAAACACGAGACGTAAAACAATGACGCTTTAATGTTAGGCCAGCGTCGCAGACGGTGGCCTAACATTAAAGCGTCATTGTTTTAACGCGTTTGATTTTGACAATTGCTCTGGGAATCGAACACGGCATGTTCATCATAGGCTGGTTTATTGCTGGGCCAGCGTCGCTGATAATGGACTGACTTCAAACCGACATAGGTTCAGAATATGACTTGCACTTCTAGCATAGACCTCACTACGCACCTCATTTCACATATACCCGCCACTCCCCCCACCCATATATCTTAATCGTGTTTTAGACTCCACGCATGCATATCAGCCCAGCAAATACAAAACATTGATCCAATGTTGGTCTACCGTCCATGACGCTGGCCCAATATTGACCCAAAATTAGGCAAATGCCTCGTATATGCCGGGAATGACCTACCGATGACCCCAATCCACTTGGCCTGCCTTGTAGTGTTCTCTAAAATGTGCAGTTTCTAAATATGATTTATTAATCATAACTCGGACCAAGCCTAGTATTCTACCCCCGACCAACGAAAGCGTTTCTCAGACTATCACATGACGAAATTGGCCATGCCGTCGTCGTTCGTTGCAATTTAAATTAGGGAGTGGAATACTCTATTTGGGCCATAACTCTATGACTGGCAACGTTAGATTAATTCTTCGCGTGCTTTATTGATTGTAAGCTGGAATTGTTATGCAATTTCCAGTTTAAAATAAATTAAAAATACATACATTAACCACCAGAACTATCATAATTTACAGTTGGTGCCTAATTGATATCTTAACACTCAAATTGCAATCAATATTTTTGTTGTGAAAAAGCACTTTCGATGCGCCTAAAGCTTCGCACGCATTGAGTATCATCTCTGACCCCGAAACGTGCATAGCTGGAAGGGGATGAAAAATTCAAGTTTATGGGAATTGAAAGTAGAAAGTTGCACGTTCAAAAATGGTTTTAACACATAGGCCTAGGTATCTCTTGAAATATGTTTATGCATATACCCGGTGAAAATCCATCACTGACGTAGTTAATGATAATCAGACCCCCATAAGTTCACTGCAAGGAGTACTGTAAAGCTTAAGTACCACAGAACCAACACGTCCCATTATATTGCCGTGCAAAGCCAAAAGGCAGTATCTGCTTACTTTACAAGTAAGCAGATACTGCCTTTTGGCTTTGCAGAGCTGTACAAACCAACCTAATCTTTTGACCTGCCCACTTCACCAGCCATTGACCCATTAAAGACAATCACACTAGCCCAGTCTTTAGCACCCCAGTCACACGCCTTCAATCACGCTCTTAAGCAGTAACCCAGGGAGTACTGATGCCCAGTATTTAGTTAATCTGTGTTTTTATTAACACTGTCTTGACTTGTGTAGTCAATTCTTAAAGGTGAAACATGTCTTTTGAGACAGATTTCGCCTTTACGGATTGACCACACAGTTCCGCTTCGTCCTATTGGATATGAAAAGGCGTATCTGCCACTTTACACAGTGGCAGATACACCTCTTCATGTCCAACGGGACGAATTGTGAATTCTTATTTCTAAGAGATATTGTGTTAAAAAACAATTAGTAAATTTGTGAATTGAAAATAAAAGCTACATAGCGTTGATAACGTTTTTTCTACCACGAACCTCGTAGTCGTGGACTGTTCAACAACACTCTTTTAACAGCAAACCCTTTCATCGCTAAGCACGAGAATAGTCGTTATTAACCCTTTCAGGCCTGAATTTACCATTGTCATCTTCATTCACTACAGCCGCGAATTGCTGCCGCAATTCTCGACTTACAGTGAATGAAAATGATTTGATGTGGTTAAAAAATTATAGAAAATTGCCATTTATTGGAATACCAGTTTCACGGAAATTTTCGTTCTAAAACCCTTGGTTGTAGGAAAATTTGGTCTGTTTTCAGGGATGTAAAATGATGCATCGTGAGGGCTGAAAGGGGTAATCTGTTTTAACAGCCGATCAAATCACTGTTATTGGGAACGAAATGAGATTTTAGACATCAAGATTTACAAATGTTCCAACTGATATGATATGCGCTGCAACTTGAAAGATAAATAAAATAATTTTCAGTCATTTCGAACTTTGGTTCGCTGAGCGAGACAAATCTTAATTGTTTTTAACACATTATCTCTTAGAAATACAAATTTTAATCCAGTTGCAAAAAAAACGCTGCCAGACATAGCCGGGAACAGTTCCCAAGACAACAGTAACGGTTAGCTTTAATGAAACGAATTGATAAAATGAAAGCATGAATACAATAAGATCCTTGAATAAATTGATTAAAATAGAAAAATATGTCTGGTGACAAACCCCGCCCCACTCTTCCATCACTGACTCTCTGGCTCCGTCTTCTCGTAAAGTTACAATATATTGTAGGCCCCGGATTGGTCGAAATGGCAATCTCGACCAATCAGATGCCTACGATATATTATAACTTCTACGAGAATATGTGTCCTGGTAAATGAACGTCTTAATCTAGACTTATAATACTCTTGTCGTATCCATCTTTATACTGGGCATTGGCCCAATGCTGGCCCAGCGTGTATGGGCGTTGGGCTTGCATTGTGCGCTGTTACAGCCTACCTTTCTGACGATGTCTAGACGTTATCTGAGTTACACGATATGTAGACTGACAGCAGTGAGAAACGCACGAGTCTGATAAACCAACCAACCACTCAGTCAATAACAGACGCTCAAACAATGTTGGACTAATGTCGAGCCAGCGTCGTAGACTAGACGGCAGGCCAACATTAAACACACATGGTTCAAAGTATTTTTTGCTGGGAAGGAGCCAATGATCTTCAAGCGGCTCCTTCAGATGCGGAATCAATTTTATTTGGATGATTGCCAATTATCCAAATAAAATAGATCCCGCACTTAAAGGAACCGCTGGAAGTTGTGGGTCGCGGCAGCGAGACACTACCTCCAGTAAGTGAAAAATTAAATTGCATTATGTAGCGCTTTAACATGTTTAAGGGTGAACTTTGTCTTCATAATACAGTGCACCCAGGGACTTGACATGAGTGGAACAAAACACGGCAACATACATCATAGCAGAAATACATATAATAAGAATTATGTATTTCTGATCATAGGCCATTATAGAAAGGCTTTCATCTCTATAATTATCGATATATCGTTAAAATATTATCCAGCAATTTAATTTTGTCTGAGGTAAATGTCAATTGACATTACATTGCATCAGTTTAGATCAGATGTCTTTATAGTCATGATATTTTGGAGCAGTGAGTCTTTTCATAACAGTTTTTACATAACGTCCCCTTTAGATATGAAAGTGTGTATCTGCCACTTTACAAAGTGGCAGATACACACCCTTTCATATCCAAAGGGACGATGAGTGTCACCTGGATCGTCATCATACAAATACAAACAAACAGCTCACATTACATTCCCGAATACTATTTGCATAGTGATCACCTCAATATATTGTACATCACTGTTAACATGGTTAAAAAACTGGTTTTGCCATTATTATCACAAAAACGAACTAGGTGCAAAATTAAATCATATGTATCGATAGAAATATTTAAAGGGTTAGGAGGAGTGATCACATATTATTTTAACCAGTACGTGATATTTTCATTTTTTTGATAAATTCAATGATAAATTCAGACTTCGAACTTGAACTTTAGGGCTAATATAAATGACCCTTTAATTGCCAGGGTTGAGACTTACCTGGATTTAAGAGGAGCATGGCTTTCATGAGGACATATTCCTCCCGGGTGATGTTAAGGTCTGACAGTTTTTTGGCTAGTCTCCGGCAGACTGTGTTGAGGTCTACAGGCAGACTCAGCTTCACGGCGTCATCCTCTGTGCACTTAAAGTCATCAGCAAACACAAGAAGACCCTTGTAAGGTGTGGATCTGAACGCCAGATTAAAACATAGTATGTCCAGCCATGTGCTCTGTAATAGGTTCATCTGGTCGCATAGTGGTAGGTTGATAAACCCTGTAACACAAAAGAGAAGGACGGATGAAAACATAGTATGTCCTGCCATGTGTTATGTAGAAGGTTCATTTGGTCACATAGTAGTAGATTGATAAACCCTGTAACACAAAAGAGAAAAAAAGATGTGTAAAAACATAGTACATGTATGTTCAGCCATGTACTCTGTAATACGTTGATCTGATCATATAGTGGTAGGTTAAACCAAGAAACCAAAGGGTTTTTTTCAATTTGGAATCATTCTAAACTTCTTGGTTAGCTCTTTTCGCTTCATTTGAATACCTATGTTATGGGTATTCTACGACCATTATAAATATCTTGCTCTTTGACTGTGGGACCGATTTAGACGTCAGAATATGACGTCTATGGACATGTATAGTCGACCCCCGCGCTGTAGGTTAAATAAAAATATAAATAGTGTTTGTTTCTTTTATCTAGTGACTACTACTTTACATTGTTTACTGCCCGGACAAAAACTGGCCGTAAACTCACAACAATAACATTGGAAAAGCTTTACCCGCAATTACATTTGCCGTGGTGAATGGTTTAGGCTGATTTCTCACTAATTTTCATGAGAATTTGCACTATAGGGCCTACATGGATATTTTATAAAACCTAGCCATTCATCTTCACCTTGAGATTATGAATTTGTGTGAAAAGGGTTAAACTAAACAAATAGTGTACCCTGTGTTTAGGAAAGCGTTACTGTCGTGAATCAAGCGGTACTGTTTGCCCAGGAGGGCTGAGATGGTCAGTGTGTGAGATTTAGACATCCCAGGGGCTCACAGTGCTGGACGATGCGAATTGAACACTGGTCGCAACAACTGTAGATTAAACGCAGCTAAAGTACAGACAACAACAAGAATGTTAGTCAGCAGTGGATACAGAAGGGATGTTGGACTGACTCCTGTATAGTATCTTAACCATGGTCCTGCTCAATTATTTGTTTTTCATTTATTTGAATATTCAAGCGAATGAAAAAAACATCTCGTATAACTTTTTACATCTTCAAAATCATATTAAATTAAATTATTCGATTAATTTTTAAAACGCTACGAACGACTATATAGTCGTTTTTTATTCCATTTGATAAGCCGAACAAATCGCAGTTTTGGGGACAAAATGAGCGTTAAAACATCAACATTTGCAATTGTTTGGTCTCAAACTAAACAAATATGGATAATTTTCACCCGCTTGAAGTTGTGGGTCGCGGCAGCGAGACACAACTTCAAGTGGGTAAAAATTTTAGGTATTTAATTTAGCGCTTTAAGGATTAATTGATCACGTAGTTTTACGGTGGAATTTGTTAGAAAACGTATATCATATTGAAATATAAATGTGGAGTGTGTAAAGCTAGTCATTTACAAACTTCAACTTTTTAATAAAAATATTTGCAGTATGTGATGACGCAATATGCAGCATTTTGTTTCCAGCCGGACTCTCAGAAGCTTTAAGGAGTGAGCATCTACAGCAACGTAGCTGACAATTTTTTAGCGTGAAACTTGTTTGAAAACGTTATTCTGTCGTATTAAAACATAAAAGCGACCGTGGAGGGTGGGAAGCTAGTCATTCAGAAACTTAAATAAAATATTTGCATTTTGTGATGACGCAGTATGTATCATTTTGTTTCCAGCAGGACTCTGTGTAGAATGTACAGCCAGTGACCACAGCGCTCAGAAGGTGTATTGCGTGGCTTTGATAATGGCCAGGATCGATCTGTCCTGGACACAGGTATAATGGTGACACAGGTGCGATGATCAGGACGATCATCTAGCAAACAGCGGTCAGACAATGCTGTTTTAATGTTGGGCCAGCGTCGCAGACGATGGGCCAACACTTAAACTGCATTGGCTCGATGTCGCGTGTTGGCTTGTACTCAAATCCAGACACCTCACCGACATCATTGTTACGATCATTGCTTGATGGACCACTGACAATTAACTGTACACTGACTAGATAGAAAGACAATTTACGCTGATAATAAATAATACCATGATATTTATAATTGTGGGCCTATAGTAAATTAATGCTCAGGTCCTTAAAGCCTGCTCTACATATCACATTGACGGCTCTCAGTCATCTAGACCTGGCATTTGACGCAAATGAAAGGTTATAATGAAAGAATAGAAACCCGAATTTTAAAAGCTAGACCGACTATGCTGTATAATCTATGATTTGTTTCAGACTGCCTCTACACATTAACCCTAATCTTGCTTATCACGACTTTTGTCGTTTTTAACCTATTTTATTAGTTGATCAAATCAGTTATTGGAAACGAAATATGTGTGTAAACCTCAAGATTTGCAAATGTTTTATCTTAAATTAAACAAATATGCACAGTTTTCACCTACTTTAAGTCGTGGGTCGCGGTAGCGAGACACAACTTCAAGTGGGTGAAAAATTAAATAAATTAACTTAGCAGGATAAGGGTAAATACATAATTACTATTCGATTTTTGTTGGGGATAAATAAGTGAAAACGGTAAGGTTGTGATAGATACGAATGAGAACATGAGAGCTGGAGGTAAACGTCCTGTTTGTGAACATGGTACCGCTTTAATTTACTAGCGTGTTGTCGACCAGACTCCCGTCTGCGCCAAGACGCGTTTATTACGCCACACGGGATAGTGGGTAGAAAAAAGGCGACGTGGCAAATATGATGAATCGATCATCTATATTTGATATTCATATTCCACATTATCCCGTGGGATATGCGATACATTAAATAGAGCGTCTGTGAGCTTTGACATTTAAGACCAGACCGTCGGAAAACACCCGCAGTCTAGAAATAGAAAAAATCAATGATGCCATGACGCTTAAAAACGAATGAATCCACTTTAACCCTTACGTTGTAGAATAGTTCTCTATCAATTTAAAATAATCACATATGTCATAGTCAGCTCTTTCCTCTTCATTTAAATACCTACGGTCATTATAAATATTTTTTTTTCAGTGCGGGGACCGTCAGAAACTGACGTCAATAGACGTCAGTTCGAACGTATAAAGACGATCCCCGCGCTGAAAGGGTTAACCCCTGGAGCACTGAACTAGTAGATGTAATCTTCAGCTAGTTGAAATTGTATCTCGCTAACGGGATCCACAAATTCAAGTGACCTAAAATAACTTCAGATTTGTGGCATTTAATTCTAAACTCCTCGGAGTCAAAGATTTATATATCAAATGCTATCAAATGATGGGATTGTATTGTAGTAGTTTTACCTGGATATCGACGATGTGTTGTTGGATATTAACTTGCATTTGGGGTCGCTCATTGGCTATTATGTCAAGGAGAACGAAATTCGATAGATTCGTAGATCTGAATGTACGAAGCGCGAAGCGCCCAGTATATTCAGATCTACGAATCTATCGTAATTGAGTTCTTTCTTCGACTTAAAATACACAAAATAGGTGTGTTCCAAGACTTGATAGATAAAATAGTCAGTGTGGTTAACCAAGCAACATTAGGCATATAGTGTCATGGTAAAACCTGCATAGTAATCACTGTGCCCGCCCGGGCCAGTCTGAAAAATAACAGTAGATTCGTAGATCCGAACTCATTGGCTATTATATATTGTGAAGAAATCGTTGCACTTCTTCGGACATGATTATCGTTTCCGGACAGTTCAACACGTTGCATTTATAATCGTATTTGTATTGGATATTGACACGGTTAAGATCGCTGCTATTTTAAACCATTGCACCAATCTTCTTACTTGTGCGCATGGGAATTGACACATGTGGCTAAACTATAGTTGGTTTCCTGGGGCCATATTCTCGTAAGATAGGGATATATTCAAGGCTTCGGATTGGTCGAGATGTCCATCTCGACCAATCCGACGCCTACGTTATATCGTAACTATATCGTAACTAACGAGAATACGGACTGTGACTGTTTTAGATGTTGCACAAATCAATGTATTTGAACTAGGTACTGACACAGTTTTACTTGAGAGTCGTTTTCTAGCTCTTTGAAACTGCGCCTTATTTTTTGTGGGCCCACTCGTCCATCTTGGATATTGATACGGCTTTATACTCTGAGAGCGTTGATCTTTGTACATGTTCTGTCTATTGCTTGCCTTCCTGGCAGCAGTATACCACCACCTGGTTATCGATGGGTGTAGGCGGGCATTGGCATCCAGCCCGGAATACTTTCGTCCATCTGTCCGTCCCGCGCCCACAAATGGCCACGGCTGAAGACGGCTGGCCTTGTTGGTAAACAGAGAGCTCTAGAGAAAGGTGAAGGCCACCTGCCCGATATTACACAACCCAGCGAACACGTGGCACTGGTCCAATACTGTTTTAATGTTGGGCCGACGTCGCAGACCAGCTGGGCCAGCATTAAAACAGCATTGGTTCAATACCTCTCGTTCGTTGGGAAGTTACGTCTGCCTCTTTCTATGACGCGTAAACCCAGCAAACACAACACCAGACGTTCAGCCAGTGTTGGTTTAGTGTCGGTGCAGCGTCACAGACGGTGGGTCAAGGTTTAATCAACATTGGCGCATGTCTGATAGAAATAAAGTAAAGTATGGACTTCTGGACGGCTGGGGGATTTACAGAGTGATGCAAAGGAGGATAACCAGCTTTTTACCATGGCAACAGTAACCCTGGCAACAGTAATTATCCAGGGGAGTCATTGCTAACGAGTGAGTGAGTGAGTGAGTGAGTGAGTGAGTGAGTGAGTGAGTGAGCGGGCGGGCGGGCGGGCGAGCGAGCGAGTGAGTGAGTGAGTGAGTGAGTGAGTGAGTGAGTGAGTGAGTGAGTGAGTGCGTGAGTGAGTGAGTGAGTGAGTGAGTGAGTGAGTGAGTGAGTGAGTCTTTCTACATTGTGTCAATATGATCATCGCAACAGATGAAACTAGAAGTTGGGACGATGCCGGCGAGTCTTTTAAACAAAGTTCCATACGAGGCAGCAATGCGTACATCGTACGGATTAGTGATCTCGCACAACCACACAGACTCTCACTGGTCATAAGCTCATATCCCCAGAACCCCCCGTGTGGTAATGGTCATTTAACCCTTCCCCCCCCCCCAGTGCGATACGTACTGCAGGCCTTTCAACAGTTTGGAACATACGTTACCAAAAGGTCACAGCCGAGCCACTAGAAATCGCAGAAGGTGTGAAATGTGTTTGAAGCGAAAACGAATGCATCCCCTCCATTCTAATTTTAAATTAAAAAAGATCGCCATTTTCTTGTTAATCGCTTAGCTGCGACCGAAGCTTTCTCATTTCGCGGCGCAAACGACGGCGGCGGCTATCTGATAAACACATAGATGAATCCCAATGGATGCATAAAAAGTGAATTCAAGTATAAACTGAACTGAGGGACCGTGATGATCACTTATCGATAGCCCTGGACCACTCGTATTACAACCCAGGGCTCTTTATCCCTCGTCACATTCATGCACCAAATGACACTTTTTGAACATTTTTTTATTACAAAATGATTTATACCATCACCAATAACATTAGTTCTGAGCATCCTTTTCCCTACACTTGGGCTTATGTGACAAATTTTGCCATCTTCATTCACTTTGATGTGGGAATTACGGCAGGAGTTGGAACATCGAGGTGAATGAAAATGAGAGAAATGTGTGTGTTAGGAGGGTAAACCCACTCGGAGAAATAAACGTGGATAGAGACACATTTACTAGGGTATATAGCAATGCTCGGACTGTATATCCTCTCTAGAGAATGGTTAAACCTGACCTACCAGATCCGTTATTCACAGGTTTACGTAGTCTGTAATAACATGAATAACAAACGATCGATTGCGCAATAACTTAGGGCGACAGCGTCCTTGTTTGATTTAGGCCTACTGATTATATATTTATCAGTTGATAATGACAGATTTACCTATGAATATTGCCTTGATGTGAGGATTTATCTCACGGTGTTTATGTGAATTTGTCAGTTGAATAGGGTACATCTCATATTTTTCAAGAAATCGTTTGCGTACACTGGTCATAAGCATACAGAAACACAATTTTTGTTAACAAAAACACAGTCGTGCTTCAACCAGTCACTGTGGTTATCAGGTTTTGTCTGACTGGAACTATAGATTTACTGTACCACCGGGAATATAAGATGTAGACACAACCTGTCTTACTGTAGTTACTGCCCAGAGCCGTATTCTCTGGTTCACAGATAGCACTGGAAGTCAGGACTAAATTTAAAATCCAATAGTATACCTGCACTGTGCAATAAACATGCTGTCGCACCTTTATACCACTATACCATACCAGCATATAGGTTATTGTTCAGTGATGGCAATTAGATGGAATGGCATATTAATCCTAAATTGTTATGAGCAAGATCAACATAGTATAAGGTGAGGCCAAAATATAGCGCTATATCTCTCACATAGGCCGTTGTAATACACGGCTGTACAAAATATTACCTTCCGTACGTCATTCTATGGTATTACTTTCTTTGAAAATATATACAATATTTAGTATACAAACCAAGAGACCAAAGGTTTTTTCAATTTTTTAAATCATCATAAATGTCCTTATCATCTCTTTCTACTTTATTTGAATACATATGTTATGGGTTTACGGCCATTATAAATGGTTTACTCTTTCAGTACGGTGATCGATTTTATGTATAGACGTCTAAATACATAATATAGACGTCCAAATACATAATATAGACGTCTGAATACATAATATAGACGTCTAAATACATAATATAGACGTCTGAATACATAATATAGACGTCCAAAGTCAGTCCCCGCACTGAAAGGGTTAACCGTTATCCTGCTGAATAAATTTATTTAAATTTTAAACCACTTGAGGTTGTGTCTCGCTACCGCGATCCACAACTCCAAGTGGTTGAAAATTACTCATATTTGTTTAATTTGGGACCAAACCTTTACAAATCTTCATGTCTAAACACTCATTTCACTCTAGAGAACGGTGGATTAATCGGCTAATAAAACGGATTTAAAACGACAGATTAAAAACGACAAATTGTCGTTGTGATCAGTAGGCAAAGGGTTGCTGGTAGTTAAGTTCCCTATCCGCCAATATCGGAGGAGGCAATATCTCGATTTAACATCGATACAATGTGAACAGTTTGATCTGGGGAGTGAAAACGTAGACTGTATGATACAGTAGGATAAGAATGTACGCTGCATGATCTGGTAGGATAAGAATGTACGCTGCATGATCTGTCAGGGAGGGAATGTACGCTGCGTGATCTGGCAGGGCAACAAAGTAAACTGTATGATCTGGTGGGATAGCAAAGTCCGCTGTAAGATATAGCGGGGTAACAAAGTACATAGTATGGTTTGGCGGGGTAACAAAGTACACTATGATCTAGCTAAGGTAACAACGTACACTGCATGATTTGGCGGGGTAACAAAGTACACTGTATGATCTCGCGTGTAAACAAAGTACGCTGTATGATCCGGCGGGGTAGCAAAGTACACTGTGTGATCTCTCGGGGTAACGAAGCACACTGTATGATCTGGCGGGGTAACAAAGTACACTGCATGATGTGGTGGGGAAACGAAATACGCTGCATGATCTGGTGTGGTAACAAAGTACACTGTATGATGTGGCACTGCGCAGGGTAACAAAGTACACTGCATGATCTAGCGGGTTAACAAGGCACACTGTATGAACTGGCGGGGTAACAAAATACGCTGCATGATCTGGTGGGGTAACAAAATACGCTGCATTAACTTGTGGGGTAACAAAGTACAGTATGATCTGGCGGAGTAACAAAATACAGTGTATGATCTGGCGGGGTAACAAAATCCGCTGCATGATCTGGTGCGATAACAAAGTACATTGTATAATCTGGCAGGGTAACAAAGTGCACTGTATGATCTGATTGAGTAACAAAGTACCGATACACTGTATGATTTGGCACTGCCGCAGGGTAACAAAGTACACTGCATGATCTAGCGGGCTAACAAAATACGCTTCATGATCTTGTGGGGTAACAAAGTACAGTATGATCTGGCGGGGTAGCAAAATCCGCTGCATGATCTGGTGCGGTAACAAAGTGCATTGTATGATCTGGCAGGGTAACAAAGTACACTGTATGATCTGGTTGAGTAACAAAGTACCGATACACTGTATGATTTGGCACTGCCGCAGGGTAACAAATTACACTGCATGATCTAGCGGGTTAACAAAATACGCTGCGTGATCTTGTGGGGTAACAAAGTACAGTATGATCTGGCGGGGTAACAAAATCCGCTGCATGATCTGGTGCGGTAACAAAGTACATTGTATGATCTGGCAGGGTAACAAAGTACACTGTATAATCTGGTTGAGTAACAAAGTACCGATACACTGTATGATCTGGTCCTGCCGCAGGGTAACAAAGTACACTGCATGATCTAGCGGGTTAACAAAGCACACTGTATGATCTGGCGTGGTAACAAAGTACATTAAGGGCTATTTTTTTCACCCTTACAGGGGATCGACGTCAGACGTTAGAATATGATGTCTGTAGACGTCAGATTCTGACGTCTAAAGTCGATTACCCGAGCTGTAAGAGTAAACGTATTTACACTGGGTGCAGACCCATAATGATAGGTATTCAAATGAAGCGGAAAACATAACTACTTGAGGCATTTATGATGATTTCAGTAGCCAAAGTCAAAGAGATTTTGACAACCATGAATAAAACTAAGTGGTGTGCTAGTCCCTTCAATTTATAATTAGAAACAAAATGTGAACACATTCCTCGTCCTTGTTGCCAATAAATTACAATATTAGCACACAATGGCCTTCAAAGAATATTTTAAGCAATCTTTGAAAGAAGGTCATCGTCCATGCCACAACGCATCAAAATATTGCAAATCATAATCACAATGAAACATGATTATGACGACGGTCTGACAGCGAGCTCCTTTATTACACGTCTGTCCTTCGCCACGTTGTATTGGAAGGTCACCAGAGTGAGATATTGCTACCACTGATTTTTTATTGGTATGAGTGTAAATACTGAGCGGCCTTTAAGTTATCCTGGAATAGGGCAAGCTTCCTGGCAATAAATTAGTGACTCAGGTCGTTGGCTACAGTAAAGGCGATAAATAACGATATATAAAAAGAAAAGACAATAAACAATAGATGCTGACAATTTTACCTCACAGATAGATAAGTTCAACTAATGAATAAATAGTGGATGGCTATAACACTGAATTATTTTGTATAAACAATGCAGATCAAAGGTTTTTTTTTCAATTTATAATCATCATAAATGTCTTAGTTAGCTCTTTCCGCTTTATTGAATATATATATATGTTATGGGTCTACGACAATCAGAAATATTTTAATTCTTTTATAGGAATACATACGACCCCCCCCCCCCCCCCATTCTAATTATACTAGCCATCTAGCACGGTTGACCAAATAACGGCCATGTGAAAGTGAATAATGGCCGATAAGCGGCCATTTTGAATTTTATCGAGTCAAATTTTTCCAAGATGCATCCTCTCCTGAAATCACACATTTTGTTTTATAGTAATAGTCTAGCCATCTAGCACGGTTTACCAAATAACGGCCATGTGAAAGTGAATAATGGCTGATTGGCGGCCATTTTGAACTTCGACAAAATGATTTTTTTCAAAATACATCCTCTCCTGAAGCCTTACAATTTGTTTTATAGTAATGGTGTAGATATCTTGAGCGGTTTTCATGATATTCCACAATATCAGGCCTGTCGAGGTGAATTTTGGCTGATAGGCGGCCATTTTGAATTTTCTCAACTTCAATTTTTTCAGGATGCATCCTCTCCTGAAACCTTACAATTTATTTGATATTAATGGTGTAGCTATCTTGAGCGGTTTTCATGATATTCCGCAATATCAGGCCTGTCGAGGTGAATAATGGCCGATAGGCGGCCATTTTTAATTTTATCGACTTGAAATTTTTCAAGATGCATCCTCTCCTGAAACCTCACAATTTGTTTTATAGTAATGGTGTAGCTATCTTGAGCGGTTTTCATGATATTCCGCAAAATCTTTCAGTCGGATTTACCGATGTTATAAATTAGGTCAAAGTGCTGGGTCAACTTCAAGGTCAAGGTCCAAAAACCTGAAAAGGCACAACTAGGGACCTGAGAGAACATGTATGTGCAATATGACTGTCATCGGCCCAGTACTTTTCGAGATCTGCTCCGGAAACGAAGTGCGCGTCAAAACGTCTAAATAGGTCATAGTTCTGAACCAGAAGTAGGTCAAAGTTCAAATACCCCAAAAGGCACAACTAGACCCCCTAGGGGTGTTGTGTGTAAAATTTGAAGACAATCGGACAAGTACTTTCAGAGATATGCTCCGGAAACGAATTGTTTACGGACGGCCCAACGGCCCAACGGCCCAACGGCCCAACGGCCCAACGGCCCAACGGCCCAACGCCGTCACATCATCATTTTCTCCTCTGCAACCTTGCGTATTGAATTCAGATTAAAAATATTTTAACCCGTCCATTAGCCACCTGGAAGTAACCCACATACCAAAAATTGTTATCCTAGCTTATTTTCTCACAAAGTTATAGGCAAAAGAAGAGGCCAAAAAAAAACGGAGGTAGAATCCATAGCTCCCTTCGCTCACCTACGGTGACGGCGGGAGCTAATTAGTGCGGGCACCGTCTTTATACGTCGGAATCTGCCATCTACACTAACGCACAAAGACGGAAAGTGTTAGGTTGGTAGTTTGTGGATAACCTATAAATTATAGGTTATGCACAAACTACCAACCTAACACAATCAGTTTATATACCAATCAGTTGATTATAGTATGATCAACTGACATATCTCGGTCAATAAGTCCATTAACAATAACTTCAGCGTTCATTGCCAACATTTAAGAACCTTTGAGATCTACCACACATAGCTGGACATATTGCCGACTTTTGGTTTCTCTTGTGACGATATTACCACAAAATACAGCAAGCGACGCAAGGCCACATTCGACCTCGCTATAATAAGGTGTATGTGCTACATTTATAACTCTTTCTGTGCTAGATATTGAGGAAACGGCTATCTATTTTTTCAAATGGTTATTTTTAGACTGGAATGTTATAATTATTGTAATAATTCCACATACAAATCAATAAATACAACAATTTTCATTAATTTCAATCTGGAATTGCACAATAACAATATGTATCTTCAATTGAAATCTTCATGGCGACTTAATTTTAAGTAGTTATGATGAATATTTTAAATACCCTGTGTTTGTTTATATAATGGCAAGTTTGTTTTACTTATCATGTCGATTGTTATTTGATTTTACAGAACTAATTCTGTTGTAGGCCTATATAAATGTACATATGTTTTTTACTATTCATTTTAATGACGCATTTATATTATAAATCGACATAGACTTCCCGTCGTCAATAAATAAATATCTATATATCTATCCATCTTTAATTGACAAAATAATATATTTTTATGAAATATATATTTTGCCAAATTTGAATTATTTGACTAAATGAGTGAGCATGTATAAACACAAAATATGTAATCAATGTCAGTGTCATGTGATAATACAATGACATGGATTACATATTTTGTGTTGTAAACATGCTCATCAGATCTGCATTATTCCATATAGCGCTGAAAGATGTTGTATAAACCATGGAGACCAAAGGGTTTTTTCAATTTGAAATCATCATTTTAAATGACTTAGTCAGCTCTTTCCGCTTCATTTGAATACCTATGTTTGGGTCTACGGCCATTATAAATATTCTAAATTTTCATTGCAGGGATCGACATTCGAATCTGGCGTCTATAGACGTCAGAATCTGATGTGTAAAGTCGGTCTCCGCACTTTAAAACTAGTTAAAACATGCTTGAAGCCGTATGCCTACCCAGCAGCACAAGGAGTTAATGCTGTTACAGAACCCTGTTTTGCTGTGTGTTTATAATGGTCGCTTACATGAGGTGGAACTGTAAATAATGGTGCTGTAAAACAGTCCCTTCAGTTCCCCGTGTCACCCACTTAGGCGGCCAAGGTCAGACAGCGGTCGATGCCATGCCATTCACGTGTCATTCACAGCCCCGGCGGCGACTGTTACAGAACTGTGTTAACCCTTTCACAATCACTCCCTACTAAAATATATATCAAATTATTTAGTGTTTCGACAGCTAGAATTGCACATGATTGGTCTCTGATTTAAAAAAATGCATCACATTTTTTTTAGCCCTTGACGTTGTGGATCGTGGCCGCGAGACTTTGAATGGGAAAAAACATAATACTATAATCTGGCGTTTCAACCCTTAACGCGCTAAATATTTTGTATATAAGACATGGAGATCAAAGGGTTTTATTCAATTCGAAATCATTATAAATGTCTTAGTTAGCTCTTTCTGATTCATTTGAATACCTATGTTATGGGTCCACGAGCATTATAAATATTTGTACTCTTACAACGCGGGGATGGACTTTAGTCGTCAGAATCTGACGTCTGTAGACGTCAGATTCTGACGACTAAAGTCGATCCCCGCGTTGTAAGAGTTCAGGGATGAGCCCAGCAATAGACGTGACTCCTGAATTAACTGACTAATGAATTTACAGACACAATCAATGAGTGAATTAGGAAACCATGAGGATAATAAATCAATCGATTACGGAGTGGAGATCAAATCAAACTGATTTGCTTCATATTACCACACGCATAATCAGGTGATAACCATCGGATCTGACACCGCACAATATAATACGTCTGTTTCACTATTTATATGTAAATCATTAATTACCATAAGAATATAAGTGTCCCGAGGTTTTCTATTGGCTTCCATGCTTTCCAGTATATTTTATCAATTATGTTAATGTTAGCATGGTTAGTAACATATCAATGATTTTAAATAAATGTATATTTTCAAAATGTCATTACAAAACCAGGCCCAACTCTCAAGAGTTACGTAATATATGTAAATCATTAAGATCATAACAATATAAGTGTCTCGCTGTCTTACTTAAGTTTCCACGTTTTTCCAGAGTATATTTAACTGCTATCAAGGCAATGTCTTGTGCTGCTGGGATTGTGCATACGTTTTAACTAATAAATCTCCGTTTTAAATTTGTTATATTAGAAGGTTAAATCACTGGGGAATGAAATGTGTGTTTAAACATCAAAATTTGCAAATGTTTGGTCCCAAAGATAACAAATATGAGTGATTTTCACCCTCTTGAAGTTGTGGGTCGCGGTAGTGAGACACAATAAACAAGTCAATAAACATAGCTGTCTGTCCACACGTTTGTAATATATGATTTCAACAAATAACACAGGGATTCACCTCCCATTTTTTTCCACTGTAGACGACATATACGTATTCTGCATAGTGTAAGCATTACCTACGGGCTGCCTTGGTGCTCGGTAAAGTATGTAGTAAAAAAAACAAGAGAATGTCTTCGTGACACTAAAACCTGTGAGATATGACTGCCGAGAGTTGGTAGGTGGTTAACAGTATAGAGATAGATATATCAGCCACAACGGCCGGAGGGAACAACGGGAAAAGAGGAAATAAACAGTCCATGTGCTATTTCTGCACAGAGGTCACCTTGAGGCTAGGCCTGTCGTTATACAACACAGTTATGCCATAGCAACGAACGCTGGTTTAATTTACACACATCCATAGATTGGCAACATTAGTATAATCACAAAAGTTATAGTATTTTTTTCAAATTGAAACCAGGAGATATATCTTTGAGGTGCAAATAAATTAAATGTTGGGAATAATATTGGGGAAGCAGTGCATTTTTCTAGCCTGAATCTCCTGTTCTAAAGTCGGCATTTATAAACAAATTAGCGACTTGTATGATATGTTGTATGTTCACGAATCGTTGAAAAAATTTCGCTATCAAGGAATACTACACTAACAATTTTCAATATATAAAATAATAATCTTTTACTCAATATTGTGCCAAGGTCTATTGTGACAAATACATCTTCTTGGGCTTAAACCAAAGCATTTGCAATATGTTTGGCTCATCTTCAATAATCACAGGTGATGTGCGATAACAAGCCTAGAGCTGTGCTGAATGCTCTGTGTAATGCTTTACAATAATAACTTGGTGGAGATTGGTTATAGATGGGTCGGAGTAGAGGCTCCATTCTCCAAAATTTGGTTAACTGCCCCCCACCCTCGCTTTTACTAGTAGGAATTCCACTGTCCTTACCCCCCCCCCCCCGCCCCACCCACAAAAAAAGGTTCTCCCGGAACCCGAGACCTCTAGAGACTATAGAAATCCCTGTACACCGCGTTCTAATTTAATAAGCTAGAAAACCAGCAGATTCATATTGTTAATATGTTATCCTCTGTGATGGGATTCGAATGCAGAATGGTGTAGTTTAAAAGAAGAAGAAAACTTGTTTATTTCACCACAACAATGTAGTTTAAAGCTAGTGTGTATTCAGACTTTGCTGTTTCAAATGAAACGAATGGGGTTTTAGACCACCTTTGTGCACACATAGGCTAAACTGTACCATGACAACCTCTTGGAGAATGGCGAGATGAATGAGATGACACTGCATTACAGACACAGGATTCGAAATTCGAGTCATGGCGGTCTGAGGCCGAGCAGTCAGCACGCTACCACCGCGATCTCCCGACTTTCCAAGCCAGCAGCTTTAACCACTGCACCAGGGCCCCTGTGTTGTTAGTGTGTTAGCACTTATCCTGCTGAATTAATTTACTTAAATTTTCACGTACTTGAACTTGTGTCTCTCTACCGCGACCCACAACTTCCAAGTACGTGAACATTGTTCATATTTGTTTAATTTGAGACGAAACATTCGCAAATCTCAATGTCTAAGCACTTATTCCAGCGTCAATACCAGTGATTTGGTGGACTAATAAAACATAAAAATCAACAATAGTGGTGATCAGCAGGGTTAGTGTTGTTACAGGATAAGGTTAGCAGTGGTTAGTGACATGGCTTTGTTTATACCATGCGCCAGGCCAACACAAACCATTAACAGCGGGGAATTATGACTAAACCACGGACAAAATACACTCAATAAATGCTGGGTTAAGGTTGGGGCAACGTTGCAGACGTTAAACGTTGGGTAGGGTCCTAACCCTTCCCGCTAAGCGCGACCATTGTCATTTTAATCCGTTTTATCAGCTGATTAAGTCACAGTTATTGGGAATGAAATGAGCGTTTTAAAAACAACACGATTTGTAAATGCTCGGTGTCAAATTAAACAAATATGAGTAATTTCCACCCACTTGAAGTTGTGGGTCGCGGTAGCGAGACACAACTTCAAGTGGGTGAAAATTGAAATTATTTAATTTAGCGCTGTAAGAGTTAAAACGTTGGATAGGGTCTTAACAAGCTCTGTTGGTTGAGTAGGGCAGCATCCAGCAAACATCAGACGTTGAGCCAATGTTGGTCCACATTCTCGACGATGAGCCAACATTAAACCAGCATTGGTACAGCGCGTTGTGTTTGCTGCAGGGTATGGTTATTATTACTACAGGCCTTGACACTGCGCTACATACACACTATACCACCTTACAAAGCACTAAATCCGTCTGAATGCCTCCGCAATGATAACTTATCAGTGACGAGACCCTCCCAGAACCAGGGTATAGTCTTAACTTGGTAAATCACCCTTTATGCTGCAATTTAACCCACAAAACTTACTTTTAACGCAAAATCAGAAAATTCTAAATTTCACACATTCCAGTTGCGTCTTCCTGCCCCGTGGTTTTAATTTACTTTGACTTGCCACAATGTTTTTGAATGTTGCTAATAAAAGACGCGTTTCGACTTCAATAGGAGCTCTTTGAAGTGATGTTAAAAAGATTTGAAAACTTTTTTTGTCGTTAATTGCGCACATAGGGTTTGGATCAGACCGTATAGTGTGGAAATTTATAACTCTCTGACACCTAGAGGCTGTTTAATGGTACATTCACAGTAAACACGATATGTCCACCCAGGGATTCCCTGGTTCGACCAAGGAGGTGAAAACCTCCTTGGTCGAACCAAGTGTTCCAAGGAATCCGGACAAAGGATTGTAGACATATCAAATTAAAGCTCTTATTGTGATTGTTTTTATGGATTATTACTGACCATTGTAAATCTTGCAATTTATTAAAAATATGACCAAAGGTGTTTAAAATGTGCAGACGGAATCAATCAGACATGTCATGAAAACAACATTTGATCCTAATTGTACGGTTTAATTGGTAAACTTCCAGAACTTGAATCTCGACAGAGTTGAAAATTGCAGTCCTCATACTAGTCATAGTGTGCATGTGCATAGTGTGTATGCTCAATGTTTACACAGCGTCGGAGACGGTGGCCCAGCATTGAGCTACTATAGGACCAATGCCTCGTGTTTAGTGGTCAGTGGGTCTGCCGTACACCATGTACACCCCAGTTTGTATAACATTTATACAATGTTGGACCAGCCTCTAAGAAGTTGGGGCGACGTTGTATAAATGCTATACAAATGCTTTGTGTTTATAACCGTTATATGAAGTCACCGATTCCGACCTTTTGAGAGCTAGAGGCTGTGAATTGCGTGAATTGATTTTTATAAAACATTCAAGTACAATATACAATAATTAATAGATCAGATCTTCTTTATTCCTGTGATGGAATACAACATACGGTTATCATGGTTACCCTTACATTCAATGAATTACATTTAAAATGAGCATATTATAGTTACGCATTTCTGATATAGTGCATGAATAGGACGTCGTTGGAGCTTAAATAATTATTGTCGTAATAAAACACATTTTATACTAGACGAGGCATATACATCACTCATAAAAAGGTCCCCATTTAGCCTCAATAACTTATAACCTAACTGTATAATTGATGGCGAGAATCGTATCTGCCACTATATAGAAGGTGATTTGTAGTCACACATGAGAGGGGCGAAATCATTCTGACCTTAGGTCATAAACGATTATCGGTCAAGTCTGGTTTCACACATGTACAGTATAATATACCAGTGGATGAACAGACACGCTAGATATAGAGTTATGTCGCCTATATTTCAAGATCAACCAGGCACTTCAATAATACTCGACCTCTATGTGACCTACAAAATGGCCAAATAGCAGATAAAGAACAAAGGACCTGGATAAACCTTACCACGAGACGTTGGCACTACGTTGGTTTCACGTTGGCCAGCGTCGCAGACGGTGGAGTAACATTAAAACGGGATTGGCTCAGCACCTCGTGTTTACTGCATTGTGAGCCATCTATCTCGAAATATTCTATTCGAAATATTACACACTTTTTCTTAATACATGTATTGGCTGTTTTAAAATTAATCAATACTTCATTCATGTCTGAGTGAGTGAGTGAGTGAGTGAGTGAGTGAGTGAGTGAGTGAGTGAGTGAGTGAGTGAGTGAGTGAGTGAGTGAGTGAGTGAGTGAGTGAGTGAGTGGGTGAGTGAGTGAGAGTGAGTCAGTTTGTGAGTGGCTATATATATCCTCATTTGCCAGGGGGACAAATTCGTCCCGTAGACCCAAAATCACATATTCGCGAAAATCTAAACCCGCTAAAATCTAAACAGACCTACATTATATAAGTATAGTATGTATTCGAATTATAGATACAAATATTTTTATTTAAATGGGTATTTGTGTAGATATTGCATTAATTTTACCCTCAAACCGTTAAACGTCACTATAGTCGTTTTTAATCGGTTTATTAGCCGCTCAAATCACTGATATTGGAGAAGACATTAATTAGCGTTTAAACATAAGATTTGCAAATATTTGTTTACTTTTGGTATCTCTGGGAAACAATTATCCAATAAAAAGCTATCTCTGTTGAAACCTCTCAATAGATGTATGTGTCACTAGCACATTCATAAGTATATTGGTATGTGTGCTGATAAACAACCGCTCTAACAGATCATTATCTTCAGGACTTGTCAAGACAAAACCATGCACACCACGTCCAGGTGTCGCTTACTTTGACAAGATTTCAAAATCTTTCTGAACCCTTTAATTCTGAACTTAAAAAATCGGAATTTTCACCCACTTGAAATTGTGTCTCGCTGACGCGATTCACAACTTCAAGTGAGTGAAAATTATTCAGATTTGCCAAAATGGGGGTCCACTGTTTTCAAATATTGCTGATTCATGTCATATTTTATCTTTAACATGTTTAAAAGCCTAAGGTGGTAGTAAATGTGAAAATAACAAATGAAAACCCGAATATATGCGACACCGGCGGTTAAAGGGTTAAAGTTATAGAAATTAAATTTTCACCCAGTTTAATTCTTGGAGCGTGAAATATATTTATATAAGCCAGGGAAACCAAAGGGTTTTTTCGATTTAAAATCAGCATTTATAAATGTCTTAGTTAGCTCTTTCTGATACATTTGAATATCTATGTTATGGGTCTACGACCGTTAGAAATATCTTAATGCTTCCAGTGCGGGGACGGTCTTCATACTTCAGAATGTGACCTCTACATACGTCTGACGTATAAACATGATAAAGGCGGTCCCGCGTTGAAAGGGCTAAAGGCTCAGTGAAGTGATTTCACTTTATCAATATAATCAAAGTATAAATCACAATGAACTGTCCTTTAATTTAGCAGATTATTTTAGTCCACTATCAGATAGTCAAAAATAAAAACTGAAAATGTACACCTTCTCCTGTTTTCTGGGCTGGGCAGATCTCCCAACTTCACACACAAAATTTGTCTATTATTGAATCTGGATTAACATTGAAACTATATTGTGTAAACGTTTCATGTTTCTTGTATTTGTACGTGAGCTGAATTAGATTTTCAATCATTCCAATATTATATGCATGCATCGACAGGGTGAACAAGAGGTGAGTCAAGAATAAGCTCCATCTCTGATACTTTTGTAAATATTTTAACCACTCGATTATAAGTTATTAGCCCCAAAAAATTCTGCTGACTTTTTTTTTTGAAACTTGTTAGAAATTCTGACAAATCAGTCAGAAAAAGAAATACATACATGTACTTAATAATGAGAACCACACAGATATCATAAACTGGGTACCGTACCTGGCAGACAAGGTGCTTTGCACACAATTATGCACCATCATTGTTTCAGTATCAAGACATGCAATAAATATAAAATATAAACCTCCTCCAAATATGATCATATCTTAGTAGGCCTACATTCAGTTCAAAGTCCTACAAATTTAAATAAACTTGAAGGAAGAGTGCTTAGTGGGTAAAAAGATCTAGCAGCAGTACATTTTGTTGTAAAACATAAAATTATGAAACTGAATCATATAATTAATAATTATTAAAAATTGGTGATTTTATTTTGGCTTCCTAATATGACCATATGATGTAAACATGTTTATAGACTAGAACTGCAAAAGATTCCTCATTTTTTTAAGAAATACGGGGATTTCGTCTTGATATCTAGCCTAAATTGTAAATGCGCAGCACAAAAATTTAAAAACTTTGCAGTTCTAGTCTATGGACATGCAGGGATCGACACTAACTGATTTCAGGTAGTAGCCCAAAGGGCCAGTAACTTCAGGTAATTACTGGCCCTTAGCCTTATTGTTCTAGTCCTTAGTGTACACAGTATCAAGGGGAGTGTAATTTTTTCGTTGCCCCCAGGGCCAGTATCCCAGGTGATTTACTGGCCCTTAGTGATTTTTACTGGCCTCGGGCCAACGGGCCAGTGTTAGTGTCGAGCCCTGGACATGTTTACATCATATGATCATATTAAGAAGCCAAAATAAAATCACAGATTTTTTGATGCTTTTAGCCTGATTGAGTCCATTTAATATGTACTCTCTGGCTTTAACTATACCTGGCTTTAACTATACCTGTACTACCAAATACTATATCCTCCAAAAAAACATTTCCTTTTCGCTGTTTCTAATAGATCAACAATATGACCCGTGCAATGAGAAAACTGCAAAAACTGCAAAAGGCCTTCATTATTTTAAGGCCACACATATTTTTTATTATATTAGATCGGACGATAGGGAGGAAAAAGAAAATAGAAAGATTAATTTAAATTATATATTTTTTTAGCAGATTTCAGAACAAGCTTCAAGGATTTTTATCATAAGAAGTGGTATTTAGACGCACAAAGAGTGTTTTGCACACAATTGAAAAGGAAAGGATAAAAAATCTGGTTTTAACTTTTATTTTTTTCTGAACTACATCTGTAAACCACGTTCTTAACAAGAGGACTGAAGTCCTATATCTTCCCCCGCCATAAATTAGATTTTTAGCGGTCACCGATATTTAAAAAGTTGATTTGTGGTGGCCATTTTAAATTTCAGTAAAATCACATGCACATTTCCAGATGGTGGGTAATGAGATTGTACAATGTGAATTATCACTGATTTCAATTTTTCAATTTTTGCGCCCACAAGAAAATATAAAGTTTACCCATGGCAGCCATTTTGAATTTCAGTTAAACCTTAAAAAAATCACTTGCACATCTCCATATCGTGGGAAATGTGATAGTAAAATTTGAATAATTTCTGACTCTGGGTTTTAGATTTTTTGTGCCCACAAAAAAATTTGGAGTTGACCTCTGGGCAGCCATTTTGAATTTTGATAGCATCTTTGAAAAATTGACCAAACAAATTTTTGGAGTTTTGACGCCCCCCCCAAAAAATTAAAGTTGATCTGTGGCGGCCATTTTGAATTTCAGTAAAACCTTGAAAAAGTCACCTGCACATCTCCATATCATGGGGAATGTGATAGTAAAATTTGAATAATTTCTGACTATAAGTTTCAGAGTTTTTGCACCCACAAAAGATTTTAGAGTTGCCCTCTGGCGGCCATTTTGAATTTTGGTAGCATCTCTCAGAAATCATTTGCACATCCTCATGCTGCTAGGAATGTCATGTTAAAATTTTACAAAAAGATTTGACCAGTAGTTTTTGAGTTTTTGCGTCCCCAAAAAAACGTGACACCGGACAGAATCCTGGCGCGACTAAAATCCCCCTTTCCCTACGGGCCGGGGATAAAAAATTGTGGCCTACGCAATTAGAGCTCAGATACAAAAAACATACACAGTACACAGTGAATGTATACACTAATTATATAACTACAAACCATACCTCAAACATGTTGAAAGGTTGAATATAAAATTGCATTGATACCACATTAAACAATAATAATCAACAAATATCCACGCATATATATACTCACCAGGTACTTGCTTGGCCCAGCCTATTGTTGCTACCAGTTCCCGATCAGCAAGATCCGATAGTGTAGCCATTAACTTGTACTCATTATCGGCCAACTGAGGATCCGGTATGGCAAATACTTTCTCTGGCTCAATAGCTATCAAAGCTGACAGCATTTTATCTGCTGACAAAAAGTTTATACCAGGTTGAACAATAGCCATAATAGCCAAAAAAAATTCTGCTTCTGATTACTGACCCTAAATTTTTTATGGTGAAAAAACACTTTTGTAGAAAAAACATGAGACTTTTCATTTAAAAATTATCTGAATAATACTAACCATCGGGACAGAATTTTTTCACGCTCCCGCTGAGCACTGATAAAGATAAGTGATCTGGACTGCGCTTGTACTTTTGTCTGCCACCCCTGACTCTATCAAGACGAACACCTGAAATCACAAAACAACCAATAACTTAACCCTTTCACCGCTGAATTATAACACCATAAATTGCCTAAGCGCTGAATTAATTAATTTTTTAATTAAAACAGTAATTACTGCGGGGCGACATACGCGGTCTGCCAGGTGGTCAACTTTTGGCGCCATCCGCGGTGAAAGGGTTAAGAATCAAGCTTCAACCTGTTAACCCCTTACCTGCTAGTGAAGTAAATGTGTGCACACCCACATCCATTAACCCCAATCCTGCTGATCACGACTATTGGCGAATTTAATCTGTTTTATTTGTCAACCAATCACTGTTATTGGGAATGAAATGTGGGTCTAAACATCACAATTTTTAAATATTTGTGTTCAAATTCAACAAATATTAGTAATTTTCAGCCACTTGTAAGTTATGGGTTGCAGTAGCGAGACACAACTTCAAGTGGGTGAAAATTTAAATTTAACTGAACAGGATAAGGATTAACCCTTCAAGGGTTAGATTAAGGATTAACCCCTGAAGCCCTCATGATGCATTAAAGCATCATTTCACATCCCTGAAAACAGATTTAATTTTCCTAGAACCAAGGGTTTTAGAACGAATATTTTCATGAAAATGGTTTACCAATGATACATTACAATTTTCCTTACTTTTTCACCCACATCAAATCATCTTCATCCACTACAAGTCGAGAATGCGATAGCAATTCGCGGCTTGTAGTGGATGAAGATGACAATTTAAAGTCAGGCTTGAAAGGGTTAAAACTCGAATTCATTTTCACCAGTCTGGGAGACATGAGGACCGATATTGATAAAAAAATAATAAAGGTTTACTTAACCTGATGAATATTTATCAGCCTTCAATTTTTTTGTAAATAAATATTACATCGATTTGGAGAAACAATAGCTGCATATTATTTTTTACCATACTAGACAACAGGTAGGACACTTGATTTTTACAAAATCACAAATATTTTTACCAGGCCCTTGCTGAAAGTAACAAGGAGTTTTAATAGCTCTGTACAAATCAGTGGTGGATCCAGGCAACTCAAAGCCATGTGAGACAATATTTATAGGGGGGGGGGGGTCAAAGCCATGTGAGACAACATTTATAGGGGGGAATTCCCGCTGACCCTAACAATACATGTGAAAACAAAAGAGAATATTGTGCATAATACAAATTCATAGCTATCAGATGGGTAGGTAAAGAGTATTTATTAGCTCATAAGCTCTGCAAGGGTGAAGCTCAGTGCTCATGAAAAAAATGTCATCAAAAAGTAACAAGTTACACCATCAGATTAACCCTTCCCACTGCACTCCCGAATGCATTCTGGAGTGGAATTGAGTGGAATTTGTACATTATCTCCACACCCAAATGCATTTGAGGGAAAAACATGGGAAAACAAGGGGAAATCCTGTAATTTTTTTAAAAAATGGGAAGAACTACAAATTGCTTTTAAACTAACCTTCTTTTAGCATTCCCATTCTCAAACATTTCTGGAACCGGCATGCTTGGCACGCCTTTCTACGCCGTTTTGTGATTTCGCAGGTGCCGCTGGCCGGGCAGGTGTATTCAATGTTTCCTGTGTCAAAATGAAAATGTCAATAACACAAACAAATCATGGTAATCATGGTAATAGCACATTAGATATGTTAGGTAAAACCATGGATCCAATATAATGCATGTGTCACTAAATTTAATTACATAAAACCATGAAGATTGTTGTACATGTAGCAAAATAAAAATAACATGAATAAAGTACATAAATAAATTCTATGATTTGATTTTATTTTAGAAATTTCAACGCCAATTAATTATTTTTAGCCACTTGACACAGAAAATGCTGAAAAATGTGCAATAACTCAGTAATACTCGAAAGCTAAAAAAAAAATGGTAAAACAATTTAATTTAATTTAACACAGAACAAGCAACATAATTTGCATCAAATTGTATTGGTGCTGATTTACTATAATTAATTTAAAAAAAATTGTGTATCTCAAAACAGGCCTGTTTTCAATTACATCAAGGTGACTTTAAATTCTACATTTAAATACCTCCCTACTAGTGCAGTACCCCCAATATTTTCAGTAGTGACAGTAGAATTCAAAATTTTACACACAGCTATAACTGTAGAGGTATGAAAGTGTGAGTAACCCCTATTCTCAAGTTTGTGATACCCCTAGACTTTTCTATTGCACCATTTTGTTTTCCCAGTCATCTTATATAATCTGCAGCAAATAAACAGATTCTTAAAAACAGACAACCACTTACCTGTGGGATAGATTGCACATTACAAAAACGTATGTTAGTTTAACACAAAATATTACCTTGTATGGTTCTTTTGAAAAACGCTTTACATGCCTCGCATGAAGCTACACCATAATGATATCCTGATGCCACGTCTCCACAAACCAGACACATTCTCTTTGGTAATATCTCAACCCCTTCTTGTTCAGGGAAAACTGTTGTACTTGTGCAAAATTCATGCTTATTTTCCAAACTGTCTGGGGAAGATCCCCCACAACTAAGATCACCACCTTCACATCTATATGATTTACACATGCTGAAATCTGTCTCACAGTTAAACTCACTCAGTGGCTTACTGAGTTGAATGCTGCCTGATGTGGTATCAATGGGTGAAACAGACAATTCGGTCTGAGATATGTCATCATCCTCAGGCTCTAACTTGCATGTAACATCCATGTCATTGCTTAAGTCATATTCCATGATCGTTCTTTCCATTACACCAAAAAATACTTAGAAATCAATGAAGAGTCAGAAAACCATCAGACGAGAAACCTAAAACAAAAGTATTAAAATTCAAGATAATTGTAGATAAGTACTATATTATCTGCCAAAAAAACATGATAAATATGGCAACAATATTTTTGTTGTGAACAAACTTAAACTAATAATGTGTAAATAACTATGCACAGTCAAATGATGTCAGTCTGTGTACATAATTAATTCAGAAAATTACATAGATCTTATTATGTAGGATTATAGTATTATATTGATTTTTGAACACTAAGAATTAATATGAAAATTAGTGATTAACTGATGAGGACTTATATAATATCACAGGCCTTCACATTAAAGATCCTACATGTCACTTGTTCATGAACAGATGCTGCATGGGGGAGAATAAGCCCCCCCTCCCCGTCCCAAAAATGGCACTGATAACAATAAAAAAGACCATTTATATATCCACTCAGCTGATTTTGAAACATTCCATCAGTTATTTATCATGCGAGAGCATTTTTAAAACACCTCCCAAAATTTTTTTTGTCCATGTTAACCTTTTGTGACAATGTGAGTATCTTACGTTCCAGATACATGCTGCTCTCTAGGGTGAGATCAGGGTGAGATCCTTCTGACTAAATTTACCTGGCAACAGTTGCGCACTCCTAAATTATTTTTCAATTTTTGGTTTTGTGCCAGTAGATAATAATGTTTATGAACGTTGTGCACCTAAATTTAGAAGAATGTAGTCGCGATGCGTGAAAGTAAGATATCACATTATCAGCTCTTTACTTTAGTCGCATGGCGCTTGCTGGCTTTTCAGTGTGTCAGTCCTAACATGTGTAAATAAATAATGGTTTGTATTCCATTTATTTATTTTATCTTCCATGTTATTAAATCTAATTTCATCTAGGCCTAGTCAGTGTCAATGTAAGATCCATTGACTGCATGAACAGATAAGCCGTCGTTTCCTAGAGGTATATGTAAGTTACTCTAGGGTAGACTAGTTGTTAATTTTGCGAAAACTATCCCAGTAATTACAGGTAACAGCGGGTATACTCGAAATAGAGGGGGTAATGTCAAACACCAAGTAGGATATAATCGAACACCACCCATTTTTTATTATAAAAAGAAAATAACCAGTTCAGAAGCAGGAGCATGCACAGTATAACCAAATACGATACAAATACATAAATGCCCAATGTAATTCATACATAAAGAAAAATATAAAACAAAAATGTATTTGAAAATGCCACTGTTGGAGATTACCTGAATCTGCTTAAATCTTAGATTTTTTTTGATTTTTCTCATCATATTTCTTCTCAAACCCACATAAGAACATCACAATCGTTTGCAGGCCTACAACTCGCTCTATTTGTGTATTTCCTATCGCAATGACGCATTCACTGTAAAAGTGCAGTGTATGGGCCTAGTGTTCAAATTAGACGAAACAAAAATAATTGATGGGTATATTGCCAAACACGTCCCAAATGATGAGGCTATCTTGACCAAAACATGTTTTTTGATGTTTTTATATCTGCGAGGTGCTTTGCAAGGGACAATTGCCCATAGCCCCGGGAGACGCAACACTTTACTTGCGTCTCCCAAGGGTAAATTGCCCATATAAATAATAATTCCAGGATTGATAATACATATCATAAACATACCATTATCTTCCGTGAATTACCTTATTTTTTAAATACATGTCTACTTTACGACATTTTGAAAGTGACTTTTCAAAATAGCAGAATTAATGGATATGAAATTGGTCCATAATAACAGTGCGTGACAGAACAGTCACGCACAACGGGCATATCTGCCTGACACAATTTATTCATGTCTAGCCAGCAACGCCAACGGGATGAAATGTATTAACGTTAGCACTGTTCGGAAATATCCCCTCCCGTTCGGAAATACCCGAGCCCGCTCTAAAATAAAATGTATGCGCCATCAACCTGTTTTTTTCATGAGCACATGACTCATGAGCCCTTGGCCTAGGCCCTACTAGTACTAGGCCTAGGCTGGACATAGTTTATTTTGTATAGGGACATGTTAACCGATTGATGAGCTCACAACGTCCGCAGTGCGGTGTTAAGCGAGAGCCTAAATCATGATCACAAGTGTCACACCGATTAATTCATTGAACATGTCGACTGTTGCTGTGTTGGTCTTGGAAGTTGGAGTGCTGTAAAAATTTTATTTGAATTCATTCAATTTCAATCATCATTTTTTAACATGACATGATCTTTCATAATTTTGACATAACATCAACAATCAGATTCAGACTCAAGTCGACGGACCTGATATTATGATTTTTCGCCTTTATGGTCACAATGGTCTTTACTGACACTCAGAGAGTCTGGGCTTGGGCACTGTTCAGTGTTGTCATAGTTGAATCTGAACTGTCAGTGTCACATTTTTAATGTGGCACAACGCCAGAAATTGACTGGCAGTGCAGGTTCCGATTCGTTCGAAATAGCCCACCACTTCAACACAAGTTTGGGCAAGCATGGTTGCAACAAAAACACAGGAAAACACTAATTCTTATATTATTAAATATACTCACGTTTAAATGAACAGTAAACGTCAAAAAACACTACAAATTGAAATCGAGGATGGCAGTTTATCGAGGTTATTCGCTTACGACAGTACAGAATCTGAGCAAACAAGCACTTCTGTATGGCCAGGTGGCGCTGACAGCAGATTTGTTGACGTCACGCTTTGTGAAGGTGAAGGCCGACTGGGTGGAAACGGAAGACGCCACTTCTTCAGTGATACGCGCATGCGTACTTCTAATAAGGGCGGAGCCAAAATGGAGTCTTTGTGACCTTGATCAAGGGCAAAATATCCAGCTGATTAATGCTGGGGTGGGCAGGCAAAATGAGTCCTGTCGCCACAAATGGCTACTTTCAGGTGCTCTAAATGGTCATTTTTTAATATTTACATAACAGATATTTTGCTTCTGTCGCCACATGTGGCGATGTGGCGACCACTTGCCCACCTCTGTTAATGTAGATTTTGCACGTAAGCAGGGTCCATTTCAAATTTCATGATAAGGCTCCGAGCTGATAAGGCTCTATGGCCATGATAGCATGTATAGCTAAATATGTCTTAGCCTTATAATATAAATGTAGAATAGACATTTATAATTATATGACGTAGCGGTAGGCATTCATGATTGCATTATGTAGTACCCAGCAAACATTAGTCTGAAATGATGAGACGACGTTGGCCCAACGTTGGTTTACTGTTGGGCCAACGTCTACTGGGTATAGTCTGTAGACCATAATAGGCTATAGGCCTACAGGCGCATGCAGATAAAGCCATCCCACTGGGGCAGCAAACATAGGGCCTATATGCGCAATGTCTAAAGGGGCTGGGGCCGTTCAACAATTAAAAGTTTAAGCATGATTAGCACTATGATGATTAGAGCCTACATGTCACGTAGGAGGGTGCACATAATGGGTCCTGGAAATTATAGATTCTTCCCACTTCACTTTTCACCCATTTTCTGGCCTCACTAACGTTATTCACTTTTTATAAGGGAAAAATGATACAAATAATATAGATAAAAATCAAAATATTACATTTTTGGTTACATTTTTTATAGACCTACTGCAATCCTCGATGTTTTGCCCCTAACTTAAAGGGACATGCCCAGGTCTAAATTCATCAAAAAATCGGTGATTTTATTTTAACTTAATAATATGACATGTTCACATCATATGTTCATATAAGGAAGCAAAAAATCACCTATTTTTTATGATTTTAGCCTGATTGTGTCGCTTTAAGGTAAATTTAACAAGAACAGGTGAATATATTTTACAACAGATGAATGGGATCCACACCTGTTGATTTGTGCGCCACTTCAACTCCATGGGGAGCATAGGCTACAGCCCTGCAACCATTTTAGGGCTTGGAACTTATCGTACACATTGCCATCTCTGCCCCACTAGGAACTAATTTACACCTGAGTAAAGTGAAGCTTTTGAAAGTGAAGTGCCTTGCCAAAGGGCATAGGCAGCATCGAACAACGATTTTCTAGCTTTGAGGGAAGAGAAACATGATATTTCTCTGAAAACCTGCACCAAGCCGGGATTGAACCCGTGCGGCAGATAGTGGCTATTGTAAAGTCCCACGCTCTAACCAACAGGCTCGAGAGATAAGAAAAATATCGCCACCAACCCATAGAGTTGGCCCCTATTATAGAAATTTCATCGTAGGCCTATTCTAGTCCGTAATAACAGACTTTGTGTGCGATACAGAGTCTGTAATCATTGCCATTCGTAAAATTGTGCCCTAAAAATCTGGTGCGCGTACGATCGATTGCGCAATGAATGACTGCGTCATTGTTTGATCAATTATTTTTATATCATTCTGTAATGACAGATCTACATCTCATTAGAATAATGCCTTAACGTGGGGACCTAAACCACTGTCTTTATAGGTGAATTATTCATCTAAATAGGGCTACCCTCACATTTTACTTGACAATTTTTGGTCTCCAGCATAGAAAACCACAGCTTTTGCTATGCTGTCGATCTCCGACGTTTAACCATGCAGGTCACGTCGAGCTCGGACTAGCCTATTCGGCAAATATGTGATTTGTGAAGAAATATTAGATTAATGTGTATATGGACGTTACTGTTCCTGTCGTGAATAACGTCCGTTACAAGGTGTGTGAATCTGGTATGCTGATATAATAGATCATACCGGGTACTTAAAAACGTATTCCCTTCTGATGATTTCTCCCAAGGCAACATTATGCGGCAATAGAGGAGGACATGTTTTTCTTTTTTTTCTGTAATGTTTAACCTTATCTTTAAACCAAATTTTCTCGCCATTTTCAAACCAACTCCGCAATTTATTGTCAAAGGTAAAGCCTTAAAAAATCGTTTGCCATTCTGAATTTACTCACTCAGTCACTGGGAATCATATCCTGACATTGTTAACCTTAGTGCCTTCCCTTGAACAAGAAAAAACATTTCCCGCCATTTTTATATCATCCTTAGCGTACTTCCCCAAGAACAAAAAAAAGTTTTTTCCCGCCATTTCATATCATCTTCTCATGTTACTGTCAACAGTAAAACCAATCATACTTTTTTATATACATTTATATAACAATAAAAATGTCTTCAGATATATATTAAATATACAAACTATGAAAATGTATTAATGTTAATGTACCTTATTTCGACAAAGTAATACCACAAGGATAAAATCTTAACTATTTGTCTGTAGCAACTATATTGTAATCGTCCATATTTGTGCTGCAATCATTGGACATGAAAATGAACAAATCTATTAGTTTTACAGCACATATTGGTCAGATATAAAAATCATTAACTGAGAAAGCTATAAATTACGGATTTAACAAATTATTTTTATAAGAAATATTTGTACCGAAGAACATGTACGGATAACAAAAACGACAGATGGATGGGATCCACACCTGTTGATTCGTGTGCCAACTCCATGGGGAGCATACAGCCCTGCAACTACTGCGGCGCTTGGAACTTATCGTACACATTGCCATCAGGTACAAATTTACACATGAGTGAAGTAAAGCTTTTGAGTGTGAAGTGCCTTGTCGAAGGGCACAACATCGAGCAACGATTTTCCAGCGTTGACAGGTTGAGAGGGAAGAAACATAATATTTCTCTGAAAACCTGCACCAAGCCGGGATTGAACCCGTACGGCAGGTAGTGGCTATTGTAAAGTCCCACGCTCTAACTAACAGGCTCGAGAGATAAAAAAATACTTCCGCTATAGGATATTTCAGAAATTTCATCGTAGGCCTATTGTGTAATTTGTGAAATATTAGATAGATGTGTAGGCCCATATATATCAGCAAACACAAACATTTGTATAACATTTATACAACGTCGGCCCAACGTCTTCGACATTGGTCCGACATTGTACAAATGTTACACAAAGTTTTGTGTTTGCTGGGATATGAACGTTACTGTCTCCGTCGTGAATAACTCTCAACTCCCTCAGTTCCTGGGAATCATATCCTGGTATTTTTACCCTTAGTGCCGCTCGCTTGAACAAAACATTTTTTCTCCATTTTCATACCATTTTTCATACCGAACATTTTTTTGTTCGCACTTGCCCTGAACAAAAAAAACGTTTTTCGGCCATTTCATATCATCTTCACATGTTGCTGTCAGTGGTAAAACCACTCACAATTTTGCTGTCATTGGTCGTCATTGCGGGGGGGGGGGGTAGTATTAGAAACCAATTTTATTCTTGGCGCAATATCTTGATTTGGCCGTTTTCACTTGAATGAAATTTATGGGCTCCAGGTTATAATATTATATAATGTTGGGATATGTCGACAAACGTTGGGCCGACGTTGTATGAATGTTGCTAAACGTTTGTCGACAAATCTCAACATTATAGACCTAATTATAATAATATAAAAATGTTTTGTGTTTGCTGAGCTATATGATTTTTTTGATTTTTCACAGCAATTTTTGCACCTTTAATATAGCCTATGTCCCGTTTTCTGACGCACCCCCTGATCACATCGTCACCAATAAGCACAATCGCGATGATATGAACATCCAGCCCACCCTTTCAGTGCTGGGACCGTCTCTAGACGTCAGAATATGACGACTGCAGACTCTGGCGTCTAAAGTCGATCCCGGCACTGAAACAGAAAAAGTAAAACATTCATAGCGGCCGTAGACCTATGACATAGGTATTCAATTGAAGTGGAAAGAGCTAACTAAGACATTTAAATTATGTTTATTTCAAATTGAAACAAAAACGTATTCTCCATGGTTCCGTTTATACAAAAACATTTCAGCGCTTTAAGCCCTTTAAGCCCTCACGATGCATTAAAGCATCATTTTAATTTTTTGAAAACTGACTTAATTTTCCTACAACTAGGTGCTTTAGAATGAAAATTTCCGAGAAACTTGTTTACTAATACATGGTAATTTTCCTTAATTTTTCACCCACCTCAAATCATCTTCATTCACTGCAAGTCGAGAATTGCGGCAGCAATTCGCGGCTTGCAGTGGATGAAGATGACAATGTAAACTCAGGCTTGAAAGGGTTAAGGGTTAAATTACGATCCCACCATGACTATGGCTACTGACTTCTACTGTGCTGAACCTGTTGCCTAATTAACCATATTTATTTTCCTGTAATAATTTGTGTTTAACGGGTTCCATTGTCAGCAAGTGCTCTGACCGCTGTGGCACGTGGTCCTTGTAAACAAAACAATAAAACTGAGAACTTGGATATATATATACCAAAAAAACACGATTCGTTGAGCCAATGTCTTTTTAATATTGCCCCACCATCTGCGACATCGACCCAACTATAAACCAACAGCATTTTCACATTTTCAACTGAAAGCTAGCAACCACCAAGCTTCATTTCATTCCCACAGCCAAATTTTAACTGGACGCATTTTTTAGCGCCTTTTTATCCGTCCGTCTGTCCACCTAACGTAAATGAGCCACCACTCAAAACCTAGTTAAATAGGTGTTATAACAAATGTTGTATCCAACCGAGAGTGAAATATAGAGTTAAATGATACCTTTCTCAAAGCTCTACATAAAATACAGCTATATAGAAACTCGACATAAGTCGAAAAATATGTGATATGATGTGTTTTCATTGCACAATAAGTACACTTTATTCAGTTATCCAAGCCATAACCTTATTATTAAGTAAACTAAAGGTCGTAATGTATATACCCACAACAACACTTAATGAATTTAGTTGCAAGCAAGTTGAATCCCTGGTGAAAACAGTAATTAAGGGGACCATTATTCAACTATCACTAGGCAACTCCTCCTCGCAGACAATAGCAAATCGCTTTTACAGTTAGCAAATATACCGACACCTTCCTTTTTGCGTACATACGTATTATATATCCTGTACTTCGGCATAACGACATGTTGGCGAGACGGTGAACTGGAGTTGCAACTGATGATGGGCCAGCTTCGAATACGGTGGTCCAACATTAAATCAGCATCGGGTGAATGGGTCACGTTTGGTGGGTTGATGTTGAGAATAATGGAGATATGGCAACCTTTTCGGACCCCACGGGTCTTAGGCTAAACTCATATTATAGTGGGATTCACATTAACCGTGGTGAATGATTTTCTTTGATTTCTAAGTCAATTCTGAACCAATTATCATGAAATTGTCTAGTCAAGGGGCGACTACCACGAAAATGTCATTGAAACATATAGTATAGCCCTACTTTAAAATTTCTATTTAGCATGAAGAATTCAACAAAAAATGTCGCCCTCTATAAACCCATTAGCTTCGTCCAAGAATCGCATTACGTGCCAAGGGTGTCAGTCACTTCGATACAGGCAATTTTGACACAGTGCAATTTCGACACAAAAACGTTTTTGTCCAAAAATGTAGGAGTCATTTCGACACAGGTTTGGACGTTTCGAAGCACTTTCTGATAATGTAATTTTATGTTTCCGTGCAGGTTGACATTCCGTGGATGTTGTCATAGTTGATTTTAAAATTCCACAAACCTGTCTAATTTGCATAAATTTGCATAAATTAACATAAATTAGTATATTAATAGCCATCAATCCTAAAAATGCTCTAACTTTTCAAGCAAGTCACCCACAGAGGTGTTTCGGGTGTGTATAACTAGGTTTCTCACAACAAGGAAGTCGTTTCAATACATTTTGAAGACCACAGCACACCCTCTTTTGCAAAAATTAACAAAAATTCAAGCAGAAAAACTATAAATTGCTCTAACTTTTCAACCAAGTCACCGACAGAGGTGATTTTGGTAACTATACCCAGGCTTTTCACCCCATAGAAGACGTTTCACTAACTTTTGAAGACCTCGGATCAACCTAAATTGCATAAATTTACATAAATTAACATAGTTGAAGCCAAAAACCTATAAAATGCTGTAACTTTCTAACCAGGTCACCCACAGTGGTGTGCTTGGTGCCTATACTCGGCTAAAGAGCTCGGATCAACCTCATTTGCAAAAATTGACATAAACTAGCTTAAAACCTATATAATGCTCTCTAAAACTTCGCAAAAATGTTAAGAGTATTGTCGCCCCATGGCTATGGTCAATTGTCTTAGCAAATGTCATGAAAATTAGTTCAGAATTGACTGAGGACTCCTCAAAATTCATTCGCTCTGGTTGACGCACGTCATTATGAGAATCACAACCGTGGCATGTTATGTTATTCAGCAAAATAACTGTGTTTGCGCAAATCAATCAAGTATGTGTACTTGTACTCACAAAATAATTTATCACCGTGTATTTCGTGAGTTATTACTACACATTATCTTGAGCCCTGTCTGTAGTAGCCATTTAAAAAAAATATGGATTCATTGCAATACCATATTTGTGTTGTTTACTGTAAGGAGTATCATCTTACAGTTTCAAGAAATAAGCGAAACGATATAGGCCTATTATTCATTGGAAAACTGCCTATGCAATTAATTTGTACAATGTATGGGATTCCAGGAGGCACTTCGTCTGCAACTTTTTCTAAAACTGTCGGTAATACGTGTTTCATGTTTTAAACGATATCATCTGTTATGTTATTTATTTCTGTTTCATCTGTTTGTACTTGATGTTTTTGGTGTTGGAATGAATGCTTGCTTCTCATTTTGTAGAATGATATGTGTGGTCGTGAAGAAAGATTCACGCTGTGGTTGGTGAATTATCAAATGTAGAAATATATGTTTTCGTTTTTTTTCGCTTATGTTGATCCCCGGGCTTGGCCTCTTTTCCGTTTGCAACGATGTACAAAGTTCTGTGTGGTTTTTTTCTGGCTGCCCCATCGCTCATCAGCATCAGCCATATTGATGGGACCAAACGCTACTGTAATGAGACAATATGTGTTTTCAATAGGCACAAATAAACTGTTGTCATAAACTGCGAGGGGATTTGTCAAAATATTTCACTGTGGACACTTTTATTTCATTGAATTCTGATATTAAACGATTATTTCCAACAGATTCCTAAGATTGTAAATATTTACTGATGTTGTATCTTTGTAATAATTGTATCAGGGCAATTCTATTAAATAGTATGAACATACAAAAGAGAAATATAATAGGTAGTATACTCAAACTATTACCGATTTTCCATGTTTACATTAAAAACAGCATGTTGCCACTGTCAAGTCCACAGCTTTCAGATGACTGCACGAGGGACATGTATTAGGCTTTTTAAATTGCAATGTTTGTTCACAGTTGGATAAATGTAAAATGAAACATAAATACCTGCTCATTTGCTGAAAGTGGGGTTTTTAATACGTCGCCTCGTGCTTTTGGACTCGGAGGCGGACGTTTATCCTGCAAAAGGGATGTTCCGCCTCTGAAACGGACTAACGATTATAGTATGTGGGATAGTATGAGTCAAAAAAGTGGCGACGGAAAATAACTTTATTGTTTCAAATGACGCGTTTGTGTCTACAATCGCAAATTGTAATAAAAAATAATACTTGTAGCTAAAACTACTGTATCTGGTATCTGGAGTAGTAGGCCTACGGTATCTGTTCACTCAGTTTATAATTTGAATGTCCTGGAATTATAAAACGCAATCATAATCTATTAAATTCATTTTTAGACAATGAGTTAGAATGTACATGTAGGCCAATGTGGCCGTCGATTTCAGATTTGATGGTGAAATTTTTTTACGGTTTTGATCGTGCCGTGCCTGGTTCTAAGTTAGAACTTATGAGTTATAGCGTATGAGTGATAATTGGTTTTGTGGATAGTATATATTTTATACTAGATAATTGACATTTTTACGGTTTTGATCGTGCCGTGCCTGGTTCTAAGTTAGAACTTATGAGTTATAGCTTATGAGTGATAACTGGTTTTGTCGATAGTATATATGTTATCCTAGATAATTGACAACAAGTATAATACCGCTCCTATCACGTCATCTGAATGTAATTCATTGGTTTGACTAGGCACCAGTCAGTGTAATAAATAAGTGAAGTCACAGTGATATTACCGAAATTGAGTAATTCAGGTGTTACTTACCATTTAATTTTAACCTTAAGTTTATTATCGATTAGCTGTAAATATAAATCTAGAAAATTATTTTGCAGAGCAGGTTTTCTTATTTTAATAGTTCAATTGTGAAAATTAAGATGTTTTGATCCCAATTATAATGCGGATAAAATTATGTGAGGTGCTGTTATAACTTAGACATGCAGACAAAACTCTGTGCCGAGATTGGGATCCACGGGTGATCCCCACCTTGCCGTATCAGGTCTGACCGTCAGACTACCAGTCTGACCTTGACAACAGGTGTGTGTGAAACGGGTACGAAAATGAGGGGTGCGAGCAACATGAATATTCATTATGACGTCACCGGTTTACTGACGGCAGCGTGGAGGTCACACTCAGGTCAGATTGTTTGGGCCGCCTGAATCAACTGTCAATTGGCCAGGGAGGAGGAGGTAGGAGGGGGGTTCTGAACTCATAGCACATATACGGGTTATCCAGGTTCTGCCGGTGGCAGACAACTGGATAGATGAAGATGGGTGATCCCCTGTTACCAGGACAACCCCCTCCGACTGGACAAAACAATAATAGATTTGCTATCTGTGGAAGATATCATTTTCTAAAAGGCGATCAAGCACACATCTGAATTATCGGCTGAGCGTTATTTAAAGATTAGCGGAAAATTCCATGTTATACATTATAAATTTCAATATGCCCTTTTGGCCATTTGAGCGCCGCTCACGACTTCTCGTGAGATCGTGTTAAGTCATTTTTATTTCAATATACCAATTATACCCAGTAGCCTTAACACAAAACATTTGTATAACATTTGTACAATGTTGGGTCAACGTCGAAGACGTTTGGCCGACGTTGTACAATTGTTTTTCAAATGTTTTGTGTTTGCTCGACAACATTTCTTGATATTTAAATTTATGTTTTAATCTCAAGAATTTCACATATTAATGTCCAATTAAATACAATTATGTATAGCTTTTGAGTGGGTGAGTGAGTGAGTGAGTGAGTGAGTGGGTGAGTGAGTGAGTGAGTGAGTGAGTGAGTGAGTGAGTGAGTGAGTGAGTGAGTGAGTGAGTGAGTGAGTGAGTGAGTGAGTGAGTGAGTGAGTGAGTGAGTGAGTGAGTGAGAGAGTGAGTGAGTGAGTGAGTGAGTGAGTGAGTGAGTGAGTGAGTGAGTGAGTGAGTGAGTGAGTGAGTGAGTGAGTGAGTGAGTGAGTGAGTGAGTGAGTGAGTGAGTGAGTGAGTGAGTGAGTGAGTGAGTGAGTGAGTGAGACAGTGAAAACTAAATGAGCCCCCGCCAGTGACGTATCCAAGAATCGACAGACAATTATATATTAAGGGTGCTCCGATTTTTTACAATAATTCGTATACACCAAGTGCACAGCCTCATGCACTAGAGAGGTCCAGGCTTCAAATAATACATTATAGAGTATATTCCAGCCCAAAATAATAGTCGTTTTTTTTTGGGGGGGGGGATGAACGGGGGAGGGGGCGCCAGCAACGTCACCCCCCCCCCGTCAGGACCCGCCACTGTCCACCGTGGGCAATTAACACTCACGCTGTCAGGAATCTGGTTAATGTAAAGAATCACGGAATTACAGAGAAAAAATATAATACATTATTTTAATTATGTTATGTCGAGAATATATTTTTTTAAAATATATCAAGTTGTGCACAAATGTCAAAACGATTAGATGTCAATCATTCTGTCATCATACTTTGATTGTTATGTTAAGAAAATGTTGTGACTAGTTCATTTTGATTTTTTTCCCATTTTTTTATTTAATATCTGCTTTGTACTAACCTTATCGTAAGATAGCAGATATGACGCTTTCATACCAAGGTGACGCTTTGAGTCTAACATTTAAAGCTTTTGCCTGCTAAACACGAAAAAAGTCGATTTTAAAGATGATCTATCACCCCTTATATAGTATGAATAAATTAGTGACAAATAAATCAAAGCTGCCACAAGATGGGGCACAAGTGTTTCCTTATATGGGGTGATTGGCTATCATGTGACCCTCTGAGAGAGTTACATGATAGACAATCACCCCATAAATGGGGTGATTGGCTATTATGTGACCCTCTGAGAGGGTCACATGATAGCAAATCACCCCATATAAGGACATAATTATTCATACCATATAAGGGGTGACAGACCACCTTTAATCTTTTTTATCAGCCGATTAAATTACTGTTGTTCAGAATGAAATGACTGTATAAACATCAAGCTTGGTAAATCTTTGTTCTCAAATTGAACAAATAAGTAATTTTCAACCACTTGTTTTCGCAAAAAGTTGTATTGTATTTTTCATCCTGCAGTTAGAAGCCTGAAATTGCGTTAACCATCATCTTGTTAGTTCATTTAGATTTTCAACCACTTGAAGTTGTGTCTCGCTACCGCGATCCACAACTTCAAGTGGGTGAAAAATAATCATATTTGTTTAATTTGAGACCAACTATCTGTAAATCTTGATGTCTAAACACACATTTCGCCTCCAATAACTGGGATTTAAACGGTTAACCCTTTAACCGCCAAATTATTCAATTGGAATTTTCACCCACTTGAAGTTGCGTCTCGCTGACACGATCCACAACTTCAAGTGAGTGAAAATTATTCAGATTTGAGAAAATGGAGGTCAACTCTTTTTAAATCGTGCTGATTGATGTCACACTGTGGCTTTAATATGCTTAAAAGGCGGTACTGAATGTGGTAATAATTGAGTGAAAAACCCAATATATTCGGCACCGGCGGTTAAAGGGTTAAATACAACGGACTAAAAACGACAATATTCGCGCTTAGCGGCCGGTTGAAGCTTTAACCCTTTCAGCGCGGGTGCAATCATTGAACGTCAGAATCAGTCGTTTATAGACCTCAGATTCTGGCGTCTAAAGTCGATCCCCGCACTAAAATAATTGATAATGGCCGTATACCCATAACATATAGGTATTTAAATGAAGCGGAAAGAGCTAACTAAGACATTTATGATGACTTCAAATTGAAAAAAACCCTTTGATCTCCATGGTTTATACAAATATATATCAGCGTTGTGAGGGTTAATAGTGATTAAAATCATCTTTTTCCGAACATATCACTGATATCAGTCCTTGGCAGGCAGAATGTCATATGCATACATGTGACACTGTCGGTTGACTTTTTAGAAGGTCAATCATTGAAATGCTAATAAATAAATGCAAGGCTTGTCTAATATCAAACAAAATCAGAGTAGGCCTATATAGTAGGCCCTATACTTGCAATATTACTCGTCAGCTTTATTAGTTCAAACCGTTGTGATGAAGTGATCATGTACTGATTTCCACTTTGGCCACGAGTGATGATTAATCACACTGTTTGTTTTTTGTCCTCTATAAATACATGGTTTGCCAGCTGAACGTAGATTGTTGTTAGGCTTGGTTTTTTATTCTTCGCTATGTGCTGACTCTAAAAACATTGCCCTCTGGCTGAGCCTGAAGGTCACTGTCCCGGCGCAATGGTAGCACGAGCAAATCCGCGGCGTTCACTAAGTAATAACGGTAGAATGCTGATCACTAAATCAACCTGAAAATATTTTTCAGAAATATAGTGATCCTATTTTGATGTGCTATATAAATTATTTAACTCCTAACCCTTGTCCTGCTGAATTGTTTCAATTGTATTTTTCGTCATTTGAAGCTGGAATTGCTAACGCAATTTCCAGCTTCAAATGACGAAAAATATAGATATTTACGAAAATAGACATCTTCTAAATTGAATCATTTGACTATCTGAACATCTACCACAAATTATATTATCCATTTCAGTAACATATTATTTGGCTTAAAATATGCTTAAAACCGTATATATCCGGGTCTAACAGGACAAGGGTTAAAACGCTGAAATATTAGTATACAAACAACAGAGAGTAAAGTTTTTTACAATTTGAAATCATCATAAATGTCTCAGCTCTTTCCGCTTCTTTTCAATACTTATGGTATGGGTCAGTCTACTGCCATTAAAAATGTATATTTCCTAATTCAGCGCTAGGGTCGACTTTAAACGTCAGATTCTATAGATGTTAGATTCTGACGTCCAAATTCCATCCCTTGCTAAAAGTGTAATATTACCGCATTATCTGGAGAACCGTGCAAAATAATGACAATAGTGACAAAATAAATATTAAATACAATGTCCAATGTTACATATAAGGATAAACATGATTTCATTCATTTATTCATTCATTCATTAATTAATTCATTAATTCATTAATTTATTAATTCATTAATTCATTCATTTATTCATTCATTCATTCATTCATTCATTCATTCATTCATTCATCCATCCATCCATCCATCCATCCATTCATTCATTCATTCATTCATTCATTCATTCATTCATTCATTCATTCATTCATTCATTCATTCATTCATTCATTCATTCATTCATTCATTCATTCATTCATTCATTCATTCATTCATTCATTCATTCATTCATTCATTCATTCATTCATTTATTCATTCATTCATTCATTCATCCAATTATTCATTCTTTCATTCATGTAGAAGTTACATTTGTAAACAGTTGATATATATATACATGTAGGCCTACATGACGCAGTGTTACATGTGGCAGGTATTTCGGTTGAAATGAGATAGATCCCAGCAAAGACGATACGTTGGACCAGTGTTGGTGTAATGGTTGCGACGCTGGGCCAGCAAGAGCCAGCAATAAAACAGCACTGGCTCAACATCACGTGTTTGCTGAGGATATTTGGGGAATCTCACTGGTAGCTTGTACTCTTTGTTCTGTGCATCCAAGAGGGACACCTGGTGAATATAATCGGAATCATAACTCAATCGTAAGATTGTGTGCATCCAAGAGGGACACCTGGTGAATATGATCGGAATCATGACAAAAAAGTGCATTATTGTTTCACATCATAACATTTGTTCGGTGACAAAAACATGATATAACATGCGAGCCAAAAAAATAGTTTTATAACAAGAAAAAATTATTAAGTAATTAACACCTTCGCGGAATAAAATATAAAGTATTCTCCTGGCCCATTGGTCCGCACATGTACACAAAGGCGGGCTAGAGCCCCATTCTCTCGGTAGGCCTACATCTCTCATTTCACAAACAAGTAGGCTAGGCCTATCTTTGTAGGGCTACGCAGTAATTTTAGGGTTACTCTATTTAAGGTGACTTGATGAAACTCATATAATATTTAATATCAACGCCTTATTCTGGTATTAAAGCACAAGTGCATTTTGTTTCATTGGTATCCAATACATTATGCCACTATGTTCCCCCCCCCCTCTCTGTTTTAGTTGAGCGTGCACATTAGATTTAGGCAGCGCATTACCAAAAAAACCTATGTTTTTTTCTTCCCAGCGCGCGCATTAGATTGTTGCCGATTTTTGAAAAAACTCTCTCAATTTCGGGAGATAAAAGTAACATTCCGAAAAAAAACAAGTTCACTTCAGGAGATAAAAATATTTTTTCAGCTATGTTTTTCTTTGCTGTTTTTTTTCGTCGTCCTTATTGCCTTTTTTTAAAAAAAGGTCAAAAGTTTTTTTATCTAGTCCACCTCATTAACTTTTCAAGAAATTTGTCCAATGTTTTTTTATTTGGTCGCTCTCATTAACTTTTCAAAAAATATGTTAAATGTTATTTTTTTAAATGGTTATTTCACCGCCCTCCCTCATTGGATTTTTCTGATCTAAAACAGAGAAATTAAAGGTATAGTCAACTGTCAAAATAAATTGGACAAGGGTGTCCCCAGAATGCAACAGTGGCCCCTGGACATTCCACAATGACATATCACCCGATATCCACAGTTATCAGCCAAGATAATAATACTATATGCATTACATACACATCACCGCATTCAGAGCAAGTTCCCAAATCATATAAACTCTATATACTTGAGCGACATCTATGATAATAATAATTCACCGATTCTCTTATGTGGGCTTTGTGTTGAGACACAAACGGTTGTGTTACCATGGGGGTCTGGAAACAGTTGACTCACAGCATATTGACAGTTAGAGCTTTCCCAGTCAACACGGCACACTCACTAAATGTTGGTTTAATGTCGGCCGACGTTGCAGACGTAAGTCTAACATTAAAACAAAAGTGGGCCAATTTCTCGTTAGAGTAGTATCTTGTAATCAGTTCAGTCGTTAATATTAATGCTGTCAAAGTGTAATCTATAGGCTAATGTAGGCCTACACCTGAACGTCCCACGCATGCCCATTTTGCAGTTGTATGAATCTTTGGCCTTGGAGAAGTCAGGTGGTAATAGTGTCCATCCTTTATCACCCATTTTTTGAGGACCATTTTTGATTTTTTTGCTTGCATATCTTGTTGGGTATTCCAATGATATGCAAAATTATTGTTTTAGAATATTGACGATATTTGTAAACATGATAACAATATAAATACACACAAAGGGAAAAGTTTTAGCTGCTAGATAATGCTTAAATTAATATTTCCAGTAGGCCTAATTGTTATTTGTAAAAATACAAAATATTAAAAAATGGATATATGTTTCTATTGATATGGTTCTAGTATTCAAGGCTAGGATTAAAAATAGCTCTGTTGTGGATTTCACTTCCTACTTACTTAAGACTACTGGGAATAATTATAGGAGCATTGGTAACTAATGAGAACTAGTGTTTCCCTCCACTATAATGTTTTCTTCGGACTACTAAATTACATGGAATTAAACTGTCATGCTTTCCATATCTTGAATTAAAGGACACTGGTAAATAATTTATTTTATGAAAGGGACTAGACAACTGATAAATTTGTGAAATTATCGTATTTTAGTGTTTAGCCTACATCAAGCTAGGAAGATACATTAAACTTTTGAGCCCTAACGATGCATTAAAACATCATTAGATTCTGGTTTTTATTTTTATTCATTCATTCATTCATCATTTTTATTTTTTATTTCTGGATATTATTTGGAAAAACGAAAATTTGAATATGTGAAAAATAGAAAAAAAAGAAGACAAGGAAATTAATTGAGGAATTCAAGTGTGGGGTGTGCTCCTTTCCTCCGGGAGAGTAGAGCTCTTGTTTTAACACAGTGATGCCAGTCAATAAGCTGAAAGGCTTTTTGAGTTACAATCAATCAATCAATCAACCAATGTGAAAGATCATCTGCTTGGATACAATATGAATAACTGGTATGGCATAATACAGTATCTTGTTCACTTCAACGTGATGTACGTTCGGTCAGTCGATGCACTCTGAGCAAACACAAAATGCCCACCCAATGTTGGTCCAATGCCGGGCCAGCGTCGCAGACTGTGGACCAACACCAGTCCAATACCGGGCGAACGTCTCATGACATGTCCAACGGGATATCGTGATTTTTAGTAACGGCAGGCCTACAGAAAAAAACATGTTGAATTTCATCTGCTTTGATAAAATATTAATATTGGCCATATTTGCAACATTTAGTTCGGTTAAGCTTATATGAGGTGTCAGAATACGGTATTGATAAATATATAAACTATATTATCCCATGGAGTCAATATGATAATACGTTTGTGAAGCGTGTACATAATTTGCACCAGCCCCAGGTTTCAGCCACAGATTGACCGCGTACAAAATCGTGGGACATTTCTTTGGACTGTCATATCTGAATATATCGGGGAACAATCAGGTCGAAAATAGCTGTTTTAGAATTAGTAACATTTCAGTTCCATATGCCCGCATACTCAGCTCAGGGGTCGCAGTCATTAAAAAGTTATGGCCATTTTTTGGACCTTGGGGTCGAGATCGCTCTTATTCACCGCCATGTTGAATGTTTCGGGTAAACCAAATACATTAATCCACGGCCTCGGAGAGGACGACACGGCTAAATTTGCACATCACTATTTCCAGCAACAGCACACCCAAGATCGACCCAATGCAGGGCCAGTGCCACAGACAGTGAGCCAGCATTGAAGCAACATTGAGCGAACGTCTTGTGTTTACCATATAGCATAATTTTATGTGAACTTCTGTGAATGCACACTGACAATGGTTGTCTGTACAGCAGCTTATACTTCAATCGGGGATTTCAATGTACGTAGAATCCGTTTCAATATTTTATAGCTGTTTTCGTAGCTTTAAATTGCCTTTAATAATTTAAAATACATTCAAACAACCAGTAAGGCTGCGTACTTGCGAGATAGCGGTAGAGTAATTTATGAACATAATGCAAAACGTTGTCAGGTTGTGGTGACGTTGAGAATATGTTGTCCAGGTACAGTGATTTTAAATGTCTAGTCATTCTGATGATCATCTGAATCTGTGGAGAAGTTAATGCCACTTGCTCTTTTAAGGGATGCGTCGTCAAAAACAGTTCTGACGTTCCCAGCATTGTCCTTCACAACACTTTACAGTCAAAGATCCACGTGTCGGCGACGACATTTTGTTTACGTGCAGTACGAGCCTTGTACACCAGGTCAACACGGTCCTTGCACAAATCTTCGTTCATGTATAGGCCTACATTGGGGTTGCCACCCTTTGCACCGTTTGAGTTTAGACCGTTTCACAAACAATTTCTGACGCACTCGGTATGACGTGAATATAACAAGTACTGGGCGAGGTTTTCCATCGCTTACAGGTTTTCCTACCATGTGAGAGCCGCTGAGTTCTCCGGGCTTAATTTCCGACTCTACATCTTCACATAGCTGAACCACCAGTTTATCTGTATCTTCATTTTCACTTTCAGGCCAGTTATTAGTTTTGCGTACACTATCTCTTCTGAAATACAGTTCCATTTCTATAATGCTGTTTTCTTGCTCTTGTACTGTATGTACTGTATATTGTTATTGTACTGTATTCGCATTGCTCTTGTACTGTATTCACATTGCTCTTGTACTGTATTCACATTGCTCTCGTACTGTATTCGCATTGCTTTTGTACTGTATTCGCATTTTTCTTAAAATGTATTCGCGTTGCTCTTGTACTATATTCACAATGTTCTTGCACTGTATTCGCATTGTTCTTGTACTTTATTCGCATTGTTCGTGTTCTGTATTAGCATTGTTCTTGTACTGTATTCACATTGTTCTTGTACTGTATTCGGATTGTTCTTGTACTGTATTCGCATTGTCCTTGTACTGTATTCGCATTGCTCTTGTACTGCATTGACATTGTTCGTGTACTGTATTCGCATTGTTCTTGTACTGTATTCGCATTGTTCTTGTACTGTATTCGCATTGTTCTTGTACTGTATTCGTATTGTTCTTGTATTGTATTCGCATTGTTCTTGTATTGTATTCACATTGTTCTTGTACTGTATTCGCATTGTTCTTGTACTGTATTCGCATTGTTCTTGTACTGTATTCGCATTGTTCTTGTAATGTATTCACATTGTTCTTGTACTGTATTCGCATTGTTCTTGTACTGTATTCGCATTGCTCTTGTACTGTATTCGCATTGCTCTTGACTGTATTCATAAGTTCATTACACCTTGCATCCACTTACCACCTCCAGTTTATTTATCTTTTCACATTGTTCTTCTAGGCCCCTATGAAACTGACTTTTCTATGAGGTACCTGAAAATTTGTTGTACATGTTGTACACCACTATCATTAAGGGATCCCTTTATTGCTTATACCATTTCAGTATTCATCTTAATTTCGTCTTCCTCTTCAGTATTGATATTCAGACTTACTGGTGAAAACTCACGGGGCTTTTTGAGGATCTCGGCCTCACGATCTAAATGTGCTGATCTTTTCTGAACAGGCGTGCTTTCGTATGCATTCAACTGTAACGATTGATCAGTCATCTGTATTAGCTGTAGCTACTCTGGTTCCCAGAGCCACACTACGCGGCGTGGCCGAGCTTCATGTAGCCTCTGGTATGCACCAGTTGCGAATGTTTTTGACTTGTTGCTATTTTTAAATGAAAATAGGGTAATCCCCGAATTCAGACATTTTTGAAAGGTCACTTCCCCGGATGAAGAGTTGTTCACAGCATTGTATTTCCCCTCTGACGCATTTCCTATGACTTGACCCAGAAAATTATTCACCGGCCTCATAACACAGGCATGATGATGGTCACGTGACTAAGAACCTTGGCCAATACCCGGCCATAAATGAAATTGGCCGGGCTCGCCAGGCAAAGCTGTAGCCTGACCACTAGCCCTGTGACTACATATTGGTGTTCAGGCTATATTAGCTGTGCATAGCCGTAGAAATTGTGTACACAATATCAGTCGCAGGCACAAAAATAAAATCAAGTGTTTTTATGCTTTTCCGTAAAAAAATCACGAAATCACAATTCCCAGCTTAACCGCGACATTTAGATTGACATTGAAACAATTCATTTACGTTGTGTAGATCACGACAAAATTTAAAATTTCGCACAACGCTCTACGACTCTTTGTTGTTCAGTCTGCCATATTGGACTCCCTCTTCTTAATAGTCAGTTAAATTACTGTTGTTTAATTAAAATTTCCAAGTAGGATTCTGATCTTCCTAAAAATTGTTCATTTTTTTACATGATAAAAATCATCATAAGTGAGAGGAAAAATGGTCATAAATGCCCCCAGAAAGCGATTTTTTTAGCATGACTCTAGAAACCTAATTGTCAAATATTGCTGCGATTTTGTGATCAAACCCCTCCCCATAGTATACCAATTCACAACCATATTATTTTAATGCACTGGAGTCCCTGGGATAAGAAATGGATGGTTGTGAAAAAATCTAGATTGTTTTACACATATTTTGGCCGCTTTCCTTGATATGTACCATATTTCTGAAATCTAAGTGATTTTAACTAATTTTAATATATTTCTAATTGATTCTATTTAGACAAACGGCCACTGTCACTCATTTATTGACATATCTAAACATGTTTGGTGTCATGTTGTTCGGAATGACAATCTCTATTGACACTACGTAATGCTAAAAATTGTTGTTTTTTTGTTAGTTTTATGTTATACAGTCATAAGACATCTGAATAATGTTAATGATTATATGTTTAAGATACTCCGTCATAGGCCCCTACAGCTTTATTTTTGTCAATTTGAATAAATAGGTCAATTGAAATGAAATGAGTGGGGGTTTAGGCACATATAGGCTAAAGTCGGCCAGAAAAACTACTGCCCTCCAGACACAGGATTCGAAAGTCGAACCCTGGCGGTTGGAAGCAGAGCTCGCTACCTCTCGGTCACGGAGGCTCCCTACAATATTGAATATTTACGAGTGAGCGAGATGAAACATTTTGTGTCTTTGAAACTTGAAGGCCAGAGTGGGGTTCGAATCCGCGATCTCCGACTTTCCAAGCAGACAGCTTTACCCACTGCACAAGGGCCCCCGCCATATTAATTAATATTACGCTACCGTACTTGAGTCGTTGTATTACAGACTAAAAAAAACACATAACTCAGACAAAATTTTGGAAAATCGATTTGAGAAAAAAAATCATTGGTCTGGAGTGTTACGATGAAACGTTTTCAAGCATGTATGAAATAAAAAAATTGCATAATAGAATTGGTCGCCGTAAAAATAGAAAATGTACCATATCTCATTATTCAGTGGTCATAGAATCACAAATAATGGTTCTATACCTATGCTTTCCGGTATGAGAAATCTATTTATGCAATTATTTTTGTGATTCAAGGTCAGGGACACTGGGTCAAGGTTATGGGTCATTGATGAGATACAACCTTCTAATCTCGTTTCATTGCAAAGATATCATGAAAAATATTTTTTTGCAAAAAAGAACTAAAGAGCCTAATAGCTTACTTGCGAGTGGGTCTGATTTTATTTTGAAAATGGCCACTTTCTCATCCTTTCAAGTTCGAAGAAGTTTGCCCCAAACCCATTGAGCCTGCGGAAAAACCTCAATCATCTTGTCTTTTGGTGCTGAATATCGGGTAAATAACCTAAAAGGCATATAGTTATCTAGAAAATAAAAAATGACAAATATTATCTAGGTGAAAAACACGGTGATAATTTTGTTTTTTTTAAACCCACAGTCACATAGAAACCATAAATTACATATATCTAGGTGGTGAAAAAAGAATATTTTTATTTTATGAGAACAACGGCGGCCAGCTTGGATTTGTCGGTAAAATATAGGTAAAATTATCTCAAAAACTCAAAACCACCCAAAACCAACACCACCTAGAAACCAAAAATTATACATAACTATGTGGTAAATTAATGTAAATTCAATTTTGATCCATTTTAGCGGATTTTTTTTTAGTTTTTGGCTTTGAGATATTTTACCCACACTTTTCAGAGAGGCATATAGGATAATTTTTATATGTATTGGATGTAAAAGGCAAATCAATCATACAAGCAACCTGCGGAATCAACGGTCACGGAATTATCATTATGACCCAAATAAATGGTAGCCATTTTGAAAAAATGACATATTTCTGACAATATCAATCAATATCTTGGCGCTTTTGACGAAAATCATGACAATTGCATTTTCTGTCCAGCAAATAACAGTAGGTTCAGTAAGGGAGCCCCTATATATGATAGCGTTACACCTAGATAGTTAAAGCGACACAATCAGGCCTAAATCATCATTGTTATTTTGGCCCCTTGATATGTCCATAAATATGTCAACATATCCATAGAATAAAATTGCGTACGTTTTCTTTTATTCTGTGTAGTGCATTTACCAGTTAAACGAGCAATAGGGACGAAATTTAATTTCGGACATGCATGTCAAGAATAAGACAGATTCATACATATTATGTATCGTATGTTTCCACTTAATTCAATAGTTACTAGTTTAACAGATAGATTATTGTGATCCTCACTGTCAAATCTAAAAATGCACAATACATTTTTTTTGTTCTGCCTTATTAAACTATTTATTATCGGTTGCAAAATGAAGATACTGTCATTCATAGAGCCGTCTTTTCCTGAACCCCCCCCCCCCACCCACATAATTGTAGAAAAGGCAGCAAAAAAAATATTTTCAGCTGTTTTGGGCTGAATTGACCTTGTTGTGACTTTGAGATGACCTTGCCATGACCTTGTGATAACAACCCTGTAAAATACAGCCCCATTTGATCATGTTCACATAGGTTGGGCCTTATCACATGTAATCAATGTATATTGGCCAATGGTCAAAATATAAAATCAGTGTGTTATTTGGACCATTACTGCCATATCAGACAGTATTGACACAAGGATGATTTGATGTGGGGTGGTAGAAAAAACCCTCCCACCCTTATGTTATCCCTATTACCTCTCTTTGGTATTTTGGTATACCTCCGTGTTGGCATCTAGGTATGTTTCAAGCCATCATATACATTACAAGTGAGCATAATGTTAGCAAAAACAAAAAAAAAACTATTTTCAGTCGTTTTGAGCTGATTTGACTTTGCTGTGACCTTGAGATGAGTTGACAATGACCTTGGGATAACCGACTGATTTTTTGGGAGTGCTGGTTCTATAATCTACTTTCAACCATTTTGAGCTAATTTTACCTTGCTGTGACCATGGGCTGACCTGTCCATGACCTTGGAATGACTCCTCTATAAAACCCGACACCTACCCATGTCACCATGTGTACTTGGCTTGGGTTTCGACCTATTTATTCTTAAACCACCCTAAGGGTCAAGGGTACAATGTTTCGATGGCCCCTGGTGACTTTGGTTGAAAAAGATATGGTCTACAAAAACCCCAAGGGGGAGGGGGGTACAGGTGGGCCCAAGGTCTAAAATAACAAAGTATTAAGGTGGTCAGGTCCGGCTGACTATAGCCAGCCTCAAGGTCTCTATGTGTAATAATCATACTACTTGATCATGTTGATATTCCATTTGTTTTAAAAAAACTGTATATTATTTTGTTATTCCCGTTAACACGATATACCTTGTAGGCCAAATAAACTGATTGATTGATTGATTGATTGATTGATTGATTGATTGATTGATTGATTGATTGATTGATTGATTGATTGATTGATTGATTGATTGATTGATTGATTGATTGATTGATTGATTGATTGATTGATTGATTGATTGATTGATTGATTGATTGATTGATTCACTTGGTTGGTTGGTTGGTTGTTCGGTTGTCTGGTTGGTTGGTTGGTTGGTTGGTTGGTTGGTTGGTTGGTTGGTTGGTTGGTTGGCTGGTTGGTTGGTTGGTTGGTTGGTTGGTTGGTTGGTTGGTTGGTTGGTTGGTTGGTTAATTGACTGACTGACAGGTTCAGTTAATTAGTTAAGAATTTAATGATTGATTGGTATGCCATATTAATAATGATCTACAAACCAAAAAACTGCCTACTTTTTTACTTTTAATAAAATTATTAGTTTGCCATATATGTCACAAGATAATGTAATAATAATAATATTTTACTACAAACATGTATCTTTGACAATACTGATGTGATATTTTTGCCTATTTAATACAGGTATGCTTCCATGTAGACGACCATGAGATCAATAATGAAGAAGAGTATCCACATCATTGCTATTATGATAGTGTGCATCATAGCCATTACAGAGATTTATGTACTTGATGATCCGATCACATCGCACCTGAGATACATACTGTCCGATCAAGGAGCTCCTAGGCTACCTGAAGCAGATCAGATTCAATACATACTAGCCACACAGAACGCCACATTGTTAACTGAAGCCTGTGCACCCCATCCTAAAGGGCCCCCTGTTACTATGAATATTACAGGTGCCACTGACAGCAGCACAGCCAGAATACTGTTCTGGACACCTTGGGTAGGCACTCATCTGTGGTGGCATCTACCCGAGTCGTCCCAGTTTACGTGTGGCGGGCTGACATGCCTATACACTCATGACAAGTCCCTCTATGATAACAGTGATGTAGTCATGTTCTACTTCCACCAAAAGAAAATTGATTCTGCTACTTTTCAGACCACAAAGTGTATGCCTCAGCACAGAGACCGCAGCCAGTACTGGGTTGCTCATTTTCAAGGTCCCCCCTCGTTCATTGACATTGCTAACATGAGTGATCTTAACAATGTGTTCAACTTAACAGCCACTTATCACCATAAAGCTGATATCCACATGCCGTACGGATTCTGTGACAGACACTCAGGATCTGAAAAACTGATGACAAATTACGCCGAGGATAAGAAAGGTTTGGTAAGCTGGATTGTCAGCCACTGTAACACTCATAACGGACGTGAAAACTACGTGGATGAACTACAAAAGTACATAGATGTAGAGATATACGGAGAGTGTGCAGAACGCTTTAACACCACCGGTGGTCTATGCAATGCTAGTAACGGTGCTGAAGGGAGCTTATGTCACGATGCGTGTACCACCATTAATTCATACAAATTCTACCTGTCATTTGAGAATACAAACTGCGTAGATTATCTCACCGAGAAGACTTATAAGGTGTTAATACCGGGCATGATTACTGTCCCGGTAATAATGAGTGGTGTAGACGATTTAAAAGATATTTTACCACCTGGGTCTTTTATTGATGCGACAATATTTCCGTCACCGGCAGTCCTGGCAAGGTATCTGATCATGTTGGACAACGACGATGATAAATACAACGCCTACTTTGCCTGGAGATCGTCCTATAGGTGTCGCTTCAGCTGGAGACCTCTCACGTTTTGTTGTAAACTCGCTGAAATCTACGGACGCCAGGGGATGCTGGTGACCGACATAAACTCTATTTATGGAGAAAAAGAAAACTGTGAAACCGGTAAAGATACGTACACAGGAAAAGGGCACATTACTACATATAAGTGCACAGCTGATCACAAAAATGATAAAACTAACGAAAACAAAGTGGTGACAGAAAAAGACACCTCAAGGCTGACCAACAAGATGCCCACAAAAAAAAACTTTAAAAAGTCTAAAAAAAACATAGCTGACCACAAAAAGGAAAAAACTCACAAAAACAAAAAAGTGCCAAAAAAAACAAGCTCAATGGTGACCAAAATGATGATAAAAGCCCACAAAAAGAAAGTGACAGAAAAAGTATTAAAAACCCATATAATGATAAACCCACAAAAACGGGGTGTAAGAAAGAAAAGAAAAAACGCATAGCTGGTCAAAATGATGATACAGCTCCCAGAAGAAGAGTGAAAAAAAGAAAAGAAAAATGTTCATAGCTCCACCACAATGTTGATAAAGCCAATAAAAAGTGTGATATATCATATAATTTGTTGTCGATTTGTCATTTATTCATTCATTCATTCATTCATTCATTCATTCATTCATTCATTCATTCATTCATTCATTCATCCATTTATATATTCATTTGCTTTGATGAATTCGAAGCTCTGAACTCCTGATTTAAGTCATTTGCGTTGTTTAGCCAGGATTGCAATGAATAATTTAAGTCATGACATTGTTAAAGATTTCCTCCCATTTTCCTGCTGTTATCAGCTGTTAGTCACCAATCATCAATTATCAGATTATGTCTAATATATTGTTTATTTTTTTATTTTGTACTTTTTCATCTGGGTTGTACGCATGTTGGCGTTGTTGCCAGTAGCGAGTTTCTTGATGGTGAACTATTAGCAGCTGAAACGAAGTGAACGACTGCGGCGCTAGTTCACACGTGGTGAGAGGCTGAGCTGAAGTCGACAACTCGTCAGTCTCGGATTCCGTCCGACCCACGCTTAGCCTTAACAAGTTCGGTCTGCAGTTGCTGTCGCCACAAACTAATAGTTTATGGCCAAATAAATAAAGTCTGAATCTGATTCTGTGATCTTCCACAGAAACACACACCCTGATTTCAGTTAGCTCCGGCTGTGTCACGTACGTTAACACATTCTAAGTCTAGTAAGCTAGTGACAATATACACCTACAACTATATATTACTGACAACGTATCATTCTGTTATGTTTACGGTGACTGTGAATGCAAAGGACTATAACCATATCAGTAACGAGATTATGTACGTATATTATTAATAAATTGTGAGGTTTAATTTAAAACCCTTTAAATCAATATTAAACACATTTCATGTGTTATTTGACATAATTATATTATTTCTAGTTTCAAATGAATTTTAAATAACACAGCATGTCAGGGTACGACGCTAAATGAATTAAATTCATATTCAGTGAAACAATCTTTACAAATTGTTTGTGTGACCAGGAGCATAGCCTCTGCAACAGTTCTCTCATGGATCTTTCACTGACAGCCGGATAGAGACGGAATTTCTATCTATTAGGATCATGTATTGATCATTTATTTTATTTAGTTAGCACAATAACTATAAATGTAAAAATGGGCAAGCACTGTATATAATAACCGTCTCAACAGAGAGATTTTCAATCATTCAACTGATTATTAGAAATTATGCCAAATATACATAACAGCCTAGGTCTAAGGTGACACGCCAGTAGTTTACGTCTTGATGATTGTTTTCTACTTACTGAGTAGGCGTAAATGCCAGTTGTAGTAATAAGGCTAGTAACTTAAGTCTATGTGGTTGCTTGGTGACAATCATCCAAATCAGAAGGGTGCGTGTCGATCAAACGTCGTGGGTCACTTATGTCTAAGTTCTCTATTTCATTCCAATTCCCATCTGGGCGACGGTACACAAATAACTTGACATAGACTCCATGCGGTTCTTGATCCTTTATTGTTTATTGATTATGATTTAATCATCTATAATGCTGTGCACTGTGGATGGTGATGGAAAGTGGAACGCGGCGGCTTTGGCCTCGTGGCTAACTCTGCGGGGGCAAGACAAGACGTCTGTCTGCCCCGCTGGCTGGATCGCAAGTGGAAGAGTGGAGCGGGCTTGGTCGCGTGGGTTAGCGCCGGCGGCATGCGTCAGGGGGCGGCTTCTCGTCAGATGCCAAACCCTGCCCAACGAAACCGGTAGCTTGTCCCCACACTACCCCCGGGCAAAGTGATAACGTATGAGCCTAACCTACTTGTGGGTAAAGCGGAGGTTTCGTCGGGCCCATCCGAGCAGTGTACCAAAAACAACATTATTACAAAAATAGCTGAGTGCAAAAAATCCAGGGTGGGAGGGTGGAGAAAACATCACGTGCGTATCCTCTTAACACCAATGTTCTGAAATTATGCTTCTGCTCGACGTGTGTCATCCAACCCTATTCATAGTTATTTAATAAAATCTTGTAATACAAGCATTAATGATATCGTTTACATAATATGCTTTGCAAATAACTTATGTAAATTACATTTAAAAAGGGTACATTTATTACATTGCATTTAATGCAATATGATAGTAGTGCGATGCCTCTGACTGGTCCCGCAGGTTTGACGCTAATATAGCGAGAACCAGAAACACAAATCAAGCAGGTGTTTGGATATATCGTCCAACACATGCTAAAATATAGTAACGATTTAAAGCTACAGTGTGTGATCGTTTAAAGGGCAGTATATGTAATACTGTAGCGAACATCGTGCGTGGGTCGTTTTGTTTATCAGTAGCTTTATAATGTAAAATATCCTGAAATCCTCGTTAGCGCGAGGAATAAAAATTGCTAGTGATCGTGCTCGGGCCATGTTAGCCTTTAATATGAGTGATCACAGCTGGCATCATACAGTGTAATCAGCCGTAGCAAGGGTTGCATTATAAGCTATGTGTGGGGTACCTGTTTCGGGCTCGCTGGTTGACGGTGTCCGCAGTGCATCTACCGTAACCGAGCCTTACTAAAGGTTTTAAAGTGAACATAATTGCGATGTGTCGCAGCAGACATGTTTGAACATGTTTCGGGGTGAAGTGTAACGTGGAACGAGTCGTCCCACGAAGTGTCACATGAATGACATAACTGGCTACGTGGCCGGCGCGATGCGAGCAAGAGTTGCCCTCTTGCGGTTGCTAAACAGTTATAATATAAAAGTACACACTCATATGTCTGCGTCGTCTCTGAGCATGCGGGGAAGAGGCAGACATATGCATATAGTAAAAGTTTGTAGAAATTTAAATCACCGTTTATCGATTCCTTGACGCCTTTGCACGCCTTCACACCGTCATTTAACGCTTCCTCGTCGCCCTTTAATGCCCCACCACCTTTTAACACACCCAGTTCATTGCCCTTAAACGCCTATTCATCGACATTTAACGCTTTTCCTTTGCGCTTTTTATCGCCTCTCTGTCGTCATTTAACGCCTTCACATCGCTTTCAAACGCATCTCCATCATTCTTTGAAGCCTCTTTATCGCCCTTCAATGCCTTCACATTGCCATTTAACGCCTCTGCCCTTTCACTTGTAATGCCTTGATAATTTTTGTAATTCCGTGTTGAATATGACGTTTTCACAAAGTTGAATTGGTTGTTTTTACCTTGAGCTTGCTTTATCATTACCAATCTACCAGAATTAGACTATTTAGTGAAAATCACACCTGAACGAGGCATTATGGATTGTCTTATTTGTGGCATATATGTTTTGTACTGCCCTGGAAACTTCCCGGGGTGGTACACCAAGAGTTAAATAACATTTAAGGTTTTTTTTATGTCGGGACGGGGAGTGTAAACACATGTTTCAGCTTGAGAAAATAAATAAATAAAATTATTGATGTAAACACAATGTAGGCCACGTGTATTCACATATATACAAATACCAGCTTGTGAACATTATGTCATATTTTAAGGTTTGGGTCGTATTCTTAATTTTGACGTATTTCTGAGTATGATGTCATTGCACTGTGGTTCTATTTGTGTAATGGTTTAGCAAGGTGACACGACTGGAAAACTGTCTTAACAACTGGAAGGCGGAAGGCAAGACATGTTCGACCATTAAGCTGAACGTTCGGACCAAAGACCGAAACTGCAGATAGGATTTTCAAGCACAAATCTTTATTATTTGAGACAGCTCATTGTTCAATACATACACATGATACAGTTGTCGGCAACGATGAGATTGGTGAAGTGAGCAGACAGGTCTGATAAATAAGGTTGCTAGGTCCAATCAGAAACTCATATAATTATTAAACGTTCAACTCAGTGAAAGCAAAAACTCAACATAAATCCATTGCCTCATGGCTCCATAATAATTCAAAACATCGATGGATAGTGACGGGCCGTAGGCCCTTTCATGACTTAGTCCATTTTTGCACTTAACTTTGCCAAGACGGGTGGCGTGCTCTCTCATCTGAGGATTCCGCTTAACAGAGGAGAAGACCGCATCACTGCAAAGAAATCCCCACCGAGTGCCACCCGCCAACCAATCACTACGCCGAAAAGTACCCACGTGACCACAAATCCATATATGGAAATAAAACGTCACAGAACTAATTATACTTATGATCATAATTCAGAAGACTGTGACGTCACTGAAGTTAATTAGAATATTAGATAGGAGGATAAACATGATAAACATGCTCGTCAATAAAATTATTATCATAGACATAGCGAAATATAGACTGAATTCAGGTTGATTAACTGAACAAAATAATCCCGAAAAACAACCACCAAACACTTACTAGAATGAAAAGCAAGTGACTTGCAAAGTGATCATCCGAATAACCGCATATACGACAATTATACCATCACTTATGCTTATACCAGCTTGTGAACTTTAAACCATCACATATATACAAATACCAGCTTTTGAAGAATATACCATCACTATACACATACCAGCTTGTGAAGAATATACCATCACATAAACACATACTAGTTTGTGAACATATACCATCACAATACCTATACCAGCTTGTGCACATTATACCATCACATATAATTATACTAGCTGGTGAGGACTATATCACCACATATACACATACCATCTTGTGAACATTATATTAAAACATATACACATACCAGCTTGTAAACATTATACTAAAACATATACAAACACCAGCTTGTGACCATTGTATTAAAACATATACACATGCCAGCTTGTAAACATTATACTAAAACATATACAAATACCAGCTTGTGACCATTATAATAAAACATATACACATACCAGCTTGTAAACATTATACTGAAACATATACAAATACCAGCTTCTAAACATTTTACCACCACATATACTTGTGAAGATTATAATAAAACATATATTTATACCAGCTTCTAAAGATTATAACATCACATATACTTATACTAGCTGATGAATGTTATAACACCACATATACTTATACCAGCGTGTGCACATTATACTAAGACATATACTTATACCAGCTTGTGAACATTATAGCACTACATCTACACATACCAGCTTGATAATTACTTTATTCCGCCCTATATATAGTGTGGAATATATGATGATACAGTAACCACAAAAGCTGAGGGCCACAATATCACAGCCTTACTAAACGGTGTAGTTACCTTCTAATTTAACCCTTTCAGTCCTTAGAGACGATCCCCGCACTTAAAGAGTAAAATATTGATAAAGGTAAAGGTGCAGGTTTATAGTCTGATATCAAGTCTGAAGACCTATCATCCGACCTGCAGCCGTTTCGGCGCATTGAACTCATCGTACACATTGCCATCTCTGTCCTACCAGGTACTCATTTTCACCTGAGTCAAGTGAAGCATTTGAGGGTGAAGTGCCATGGCCAAGGACACAAAGTCTTAAAAATGTCCCAAGATTGAGAGGGGAGAAACATGATATTTCTCTGAAAATCATGCATGGTTTATACACAAGATTTCAGCGTTGTAAGAGTTAACCCTTTAACAGCCAAATTATTCAATCTGATTTTTTACCCACTTGAAGGTGTGTCTCGCAGACGCGATCCACAACTTCAAGCGAGTGAAAATTATTCAGATTTGACAAAATTGAGAACTCTTTTCAAATCTTGCTGGTTGATGTCACATTTTATCTTTACCATATTTAAAATGGGGTACTCATATATACTTATCATGCCATATCATAATCGAATAACTTTGTGTAAATGTAGAGTGTAATCTCATAAATTATCAATAGAACTGGAAAGTAATGTATCAAAGGAAGAGAGTTCTTGCAACTTATGTGAACATCTAAATAAAAGTATTTTTTATTAGAATGCAGTTTGGTTGTCATAAGAAGCAAATATAATGTATTACACACTAACCATTCAAAGTGGATATTTATGACATTATTTAACTCCCTTGATTAAAAAAAACTGCTAGAAGGTTCCTACATTGAAGTCTATTCTGGTATCGTTTCCAAAACATGACTTTCAGTTTAATTATGATACAAAATGTCGTGTATACGTGGCCATACTGCATCATTCAGGACTCTCATATAAGATGTTTTAATGATTGTATGGCCGAATGATATTCAAACTGTCGCCATTTGAATTTTGTGTAAACACGCCATATGCTAATTTTGGTCATGTGAAGGTGGCGTACGCAAACCGAGAGAGTCTGACAAAGTTCAGTTGTAAACACATCAACCACTTCATGCTGTCACCAGCGCCACACCCACGAGCCTGTAGGGGGAGATAGGGGGAGATCGCCTTTCTCACAGAATGAATATAGGGCCTACTATAACAGTTTACTTAAAAATGTCTGACAAAAACTCATCGTCATCTCAGATTCTGAGATGCTGTGCCCAGTGAGAACACACGCTTGATAGTTTGCCAGCTCAGGTCGGCTCAGATACACGTAGGCCTACAACCAGACAACACCACAGACCCACACCTATGCCGCCGCGTGCAGCTATCATGTGGGCAGCTGTATGGTGGTAATGTGTATGTATGCTTTGCCATTCCATTGCTCGTTTGTTTACTGAACTGTCAAAAATAGACACGGCCACATCACCAGTGATCACATGTATGAAAAATACGCGCCAATACACACCCAGCAAACACGAGGCATTCACCCAATTCTGTTTCAATGTTGGTCCACCGTCTTCGACGCTGGCCCAACATTAAAACAGCATCGGGTGAATTCTTCATGTTGCTGGGCAGGGTCGTCCAGCTTGTGCCGCATGGCGGGGATCTGCCAACAGTCATGACAGTAGGCCTACCAAGCTGCAGATAACCCCACAGCCTCAGGTAGGCCTATAGCCTACCGACCCCACATCCGGCTTCTGAAACTATAGATATGTTAACATCTCAGTTAAAGTAAGCCACAATTATCATCTAACCGTAATAACCCTGTCTAGTGTAGGCCACTTTTGACTTGAAAAACGGCTCTGCCATTCCATTGCTCGTTTGTTTACTGAACTGTCAAAAATAGACACGGCCACATCACCAGTGATCACATGATCGGCACATGACACATGCATGCTCTATTGTTGATTGATAATGCCTCGCAACTTGTGGGTCACATTGGAGAATTGTTGAATGACTATACTGCATTTTAAAGTCGTTTTGGCGGCGATATTTATCAAAATAAATATCAATAATAGATAAATCAGGCCTTATAGCCAATTTGATAGTCTCATTACTTCGAAGTGTGTACCTTTAAGTTATCTACTAATATAACGCAAGGTATAAAACAATTTAATGGAAATATTACCTGCCATTTTATACTATTATTATCTACAAACTAAACGCAAGGTATGAAACAGCTGAATTGAAACAATACCAGTCTACAGACGTTAGATTCTGACGTATAAAGACGGTCCCCGCACTGGAAGGATTAATATAATCTGGTGAATATCTTTTTGTTGATATATTGTTTTTGAATTTTACTTTTTAGCCTATGCGTTTTTATCAATTATTTTTTATCAAACAAATGTCCAACACACATAAAGTATGTGCATGAAGTACGTGTGAACCAAAATAACTTATGCGCGCCCTATAAAGCCTTACCCCAGGAAGGGAATGTGCATGTACTCCACTGGTTCAATGGTCCAGTACTGACCATCGGTGGCGTTCTCAAACCAGTATGTACAATGGTGTTTATCCGTGGAGTAGTCTGGCACAATATTCTGCTCTATGTAGTGGTAGGCCTATATACTTCCATCCACATGAGGTTCTCCTGGCCCAGTTTAGCCTATATGTGCACAAAGGTGGCCTAAAGCCCGATTCATTTTATTTGATATGTTTTTTTTTACCTTTTTGGCAACTATACTATTGGAGGTGGGGGGTAACGCAGATAGCGAACAACATCTATTTTTCAGTGTTATGTCTGCTAGTGACATTAATAATACATTCTTTGCCATGACAGCACTTAAAATCCGCCACAAACCGTGGTGGTTATATCATGAATTGTGAGGCCTAAATTTGAACAGAAACTGACGTGAAATAGCTGCTGATTATTGCATGTCTTCATTGTAAATGAGATGATTCAACATGTTGCGGTTTCGTGTGCTGTTGTTCTTCCTGATAACGCTGAATTGTGTCTGCGTGGGATCGCAACTGGTGAGCGAGAGGACGGCGCTAATGAACAGATACATCCTCCACCAGAACTTCACCCGATGTACTGATGTTAAACTGAACTATTACGAGACATGTGAGATCCACGACGAAGACGACGACCTAGTGACCAAACGTATATGTGGCTTTGAAAACCAACAATGCTCTGATGGCACCTACAATAAAACATGCATGATTTTGGAGATGAATGAAGATGGAAGTCAGTCTTATACCTGTATACATGTAGCTGTCACGACCAGAAGAAAGCACAAGTGTCAACTGTGAAGTATCTGTGGAGCCGCTGGGAGATGCTGGAGGACTCACGTTCTGGACTGTACAGGGAAATGTATGATGAGCTGGTCACAGGTTATCCTGCCCTCATAAAAGAATACAGGTGGGTATAAAGACAATCTCCGCACTGAAAAAATAAAATATTTAAAATGGCCATAGGCCCATAACATTGTTCCCAAAATTCAGCGGGGACTGTCTTTATACGTCAGAATATGCCGTCTGTAGACGTCAGATTCTGACGTATAAAGACAATCTCCGCACTGAAAAATTAAAATATTTAAAATGGCCGTAGGCACATAACATTGTTTAAAAAAATTCAGCGGGTTTTGTTTTTATACGTCAGAATATGCCGTCTGTAGACGTCAGATTCTGACGTATAAAGCAAATCTTCGCACTGTAAAAATATAATATTTAAAATGGCCGTGGGCCCATAACATTGTACAAAAGAATCAGCGCTGTAAGGGTTAACCTTTACAGCGCGGGGATGGACTTTAGTCGTCAGAATCTGACGACTAAAGTCTATCCCCGCGCTGTAAAGAGTAAAACTATTTATAATGGCCGTAGACCCATAACATAGGTATTCAAATGAATCGGAAACATCTAAATAAGACATTTATGAAAGTGAAATGAATCGGGTTTTAGGCCACCTTTGTGCACATATAGGCTAAACTGGGCCAGGAGAACCTCATGAGGATGGTGAGATGATTGAGATGACACTGTCCTCCAGACACAGGATTCGAAATTCGAGCCCTGGCAGTCTGAGGCCATATCAAGTACTAGTAGTTTTTTTATGGGAGTGGGCCTACTGACCAGGGCCCGCGTATTCTCATACCCAGCAAACACAAAACATTTATATAACATTTGTACAATGTTGGACCAACGTCATCCCCATACTCATGGGTAACTTCACATAAAAAATAGGAGAGATATAGTATTTTTTTTTTAAGTTTTTGCGTTAGCAAGCATATTTTTAAATCTTTGACATTGACCTTGACCTATGACCTGAACCTTGGTTTAAAAAAATTGCCGGAGAGGTTGAATGTTTGTATTAACTACGAATTCAATCTGTTGAGCCATGTTGGTGTAGGCCGCTATTACCCGAAAAGCGGTGTGAGGCGGCGGCACACTAAGGGAACGACAATACCCCTTCGGCCCCAACGGGCCGAGGGGTAAAAAACTGGCAGATACTCTTCTCCAATAACCAAGTAATGAATGGTATTTTTCAGTTTCTTGAAGGATATGAAATATTTTGAACAGTATATCCATAAAGTGGTGTTGCGTTTCTGTTTTTGTCAAGTAAAAATTAAATGAGCGGTGGGTAAAAACTTCAATTTCATTTATGGCCGGGTATCGGCCAAGGTTCCTAGTCACGTGACCATCATGCCTGTGCTATTGAGGCCGGTGAATAATTTTCTGGATCAAGTCATAGTAAATGCGTCAGAGGGGACATACAATTCTGTGAACAACTCTTCATCCGGGGAAGTGACCTTTCAAAAATGTCTGAATTCGGAGATTACCCTATTTTCATCTAAAAATAGCAACAAGTCACAAACTGGGGTATACCAGAGGCTACATGAAGCTCGGCCACGCCGAGTAGTGTGGCTCTGGGAACCAGAGTAGGTAAAAACTAGCTCGAGTTTGACGGAACCACATATGTTAGAGTCAGATTTGGATAGCATAGCAACAGTTGTGTTTCTGTATGCCGGTAGCCAGTGTACGGTGGGATCAACAATTTCATTAAAAAATGTGAGGGTAACCCTATTCAAATGATAAATGAACTAATAAAGACTGACGTTTAACCGTTTAACCGCCAGTGTCGCATATATTCGGGTTTTCATTTTTTATAAGCACTTTAAATACCACCTTTTAAACATGTTAAAGATAAAATGTGACATCAACCAGCAAAACTTGAAAACAGTTGACCTCCATTTTGTCAAATCTGAATAATTTTCACTCACTTGAAGTTGTGGATCGCGTCAGCGAGACACAACTTCAAGTGGGTGAAAATTCAGATTGAATAATTTGACGGTTAAAGGGTTAAATCCCCACGGTAAGGCATTATGAGATGTAAATATATCATCATCAAATAAAATAAAAGGCAAAAAGCATTGATCAAATAATGACGCATTAATTCATTGTGCAACCGATTTATGAATGGCAACGATTACAGGCTCTGTATCACACACATAGTCTGTTATTACAGACTACGTAGAAACATATACACAAGCACTCGATATTTTATTTAAATATTTAATTAGTTCATATTGATTGATAAAGCTCGACAGTGACCCAACGCTGGCTTATTGATAGTCTATGATGTAATAATTCGTTCAGTGGTTGTACTGTGTGTCTGTCCAGAGTTCAAAACGACAAATTAAAAAAAAATATCATTGCATTAAAGATTTACAAAAACATATAATTTAATTATATGGCAATATTTGTATATTGTTAGATTTCAACTTCTTTTTAAACTAAATCCTATTAAATTATCACATGTTTAAAATCGTCCCTTTGGATATGAAAGGTGTATCTTCCACTTTACAAAGTGGCAGATACACCCTTTCATATCCATTCATATCCATTCATGCCTTGATCTCAAAAAAACTTCTTAACTTGCCAGTTTTTTTTAACATTTAGCAGCGGATATTTCAGACAATATTTCGGTCAGATCAACAATTGACAGCTGTAAGCTGAAATTGAGCGAGGATACAATACGGTTCCGAAAGATAAACACAATAATTATGAATCGTTGCGATCAGACATTCTAAATTCGAATCTTATAAAGTAACTGTAGAAAGTCTCTTCAGCACTTTGCAAACAATATGATTCTGTGCATTTGCTATTTATTATTCCAGGCTGTTTTGGTCGAGGTAATGTAGCTGCTCACTACAAACAGAAGTTCAAAAAAAAATATTAAGAGACACGTGAATATTTTATCCACTTCTCCTTTTATATCCCCAGGTAAATCAAGACATGGAATAGTTTCCTCACTTAAAAAACAACAATTTAATGATTTATTGGTTGACGGAATGCTTGTTGGCTTCATTGGTTATTTATTGATTGATTTTATATGAAAGATTTAAATATATATACAGACATACAGATAAAGTAAGATCGAAAACAAACACACTTTGATATTTTGCAATTATCCAGCCACATCAGAGTTTTTTTTAACCCTTTAAGCCCTCACGATGCATTAAAGCATCATTTTACATCCCTGAAAACAGACGTAATTTCCTACAATAAAGGGTTTTAGAGCGAAACATTCCATGCAACTGGTTCACCATTACATGGCAATTTTCTTTAATTTTTTTAACCCACATCAAATCATCTTCATCCACTACAAGTCGAGAATTGCGACAGCAATTCGCGGCTTGTAGTGAATGAAGATGACAATGGTAAACTCAGGCTTGAAAGGTTTAAAATGTTTTTTAAACTAGAATTTGTTAACATTGTCAATAAACTTTAGGTTATTGCTGTATAGAGTTAAACAAAAAAGATTATTGAAACATCAGGTGTGGATTGTACCTTTTAATCATTGTACATTTCAATCCTCTAAAAAAAAGAGGTAAAACAAAAGGTGTGGCTTTGTTCTCTGCTTACAATTATTTATCTTTTTAATTTTTATTTATTGTATTTGTATATACAGTGAATGGGTGTAAATAACGACTCGAATTGCATGCAGTCTGGTACAATATTATTATATTTTATTGTATCAGAATATACAATAAATCATCCATATTTCGTAGATGTGTAGCTTTAAATTACAATCCCACTATGTTAGGTATAGGCGAAGCTGCATAGGCAAAGCTACAATACCTAATATTTCATATATTTCATAGTTGTATAACTTCAGCATATTCAAGGCCGATGGTGTACATTGCTTTAACAAGTCAAACAACATTGACCATGTTAGCCCTTTACCTGCTGATCACGACTATAGTTGTTTTAAATCCGGTTTATTATTGAGAATGAAATGAGTGTTTAAACATAAAGATTTGCAAATATTTGGTGTCTAATTCAACAAATATCTGGAATTTTCAGCGCCTTGAAGTTGTGGGTCACGGTAGCGAGACACTACTTCAATTTTTTTTTTAATTTAGCAGGGTAAGGGTTAACTGCTTACTTGAAATATAAGCAAATTGTGTTGTTTAGTTTTGCAGAATCCCTCTGCTATAACAGGGGCCGTGTTCTGGGACGATCTTTTGTCTTTTGAAAGCTAAGCTGCTAATGCAATACATGAATGTACTAGGCTGAAAACAACGTTGAAAACAGGTTTCATATAAAAAAAATTTCAACGTCATAATTTTAACATGATTTTGACGTGATTTGGACATGATTTCAACGTCGTTTCAACGTGATTTCAACGTCGTTTCAACGTTGTTTCAAAGTCATTTAACGTTGTCTCATCGTCGTTTTAATACGTTTCTACGTTGTGTCTAAACATTTTAATTTTATTTTCTACAATGCAAGTATGTTTTTTTGACAATTCAACAACGATTCTCACTTCTTGTCACTATATATATGAAAATTAGTCAAACGTGCTGCGGCAAATTACGGAACATTTAAACTTAAGTATGGCTTCCGACATTAATCACAGCTGTGTGATCCATTACTGATGATAAAATAAATGAATGAAAATGAAACAAATTCAGGTTGATCTTTGATAGTCTTCTTAAAAAGTAATGATATACTTGTCTCTCTACCATCTAAAAGAGTAAGTCCAGGTCTATTGTCGTTTTTAATCTGTTTTATTAGTCGGACATATCACTGTTATTGGGAATAAAATTTCTGTCTAAGCATCAAGATTGCAAGTATTTATGCTCAAATTAAACAAATATGAGTATTTTTCAGCCGCTTGAGGTTGTGGGTCGCGTAGCGAAACACAACCTCAAGTTGGTGAAAATTTAAATCAATTAATAAGGATAAGGGTAAGACGGATTTATAACACGATTCAGAATCCTGTGTGTAATTCCACAATACCGGGAAGGAAATATATTAGGGTTCTTAGTCCCAGTTTATCCCAGTAATGGCACCGTATAATGATAATGATACACCTTAACCTTTCCGGCGCGGGAACCGTCTTTATAAGTCAGAATCTGAAATGTGTAGACGTCAGATTCTGACGTCTACAGACGGTCCCCGCACTGAAAGAATTAAAATATTTACAATGACCATAGACCAATAATATATAGGTATTCAAATGAAGCATTTTACTTATGATGATATCAAATTGAAAAAAAAACACTTTTGGTCTCTAGTGTTTATACAAAAGTTTTTCAGCGCCTTTAGGATTAAGGCTACATATAGACGTCATTAAAAGGTCTATCAAATCCTCGTGAAGGTTTGAAGTTGGAGGCGTCATAGTTGTAAGGCGTGGCTGCCCCGTAGGCTGACGTCACAACAGGCGTGACCTCTGAAGGCATGGCGGATCCCGGATAGCTCACAGCCGATGCTCTTTTGCTGTAAAATATTAAAGAATATGAACTATTTTATGAGTAGAAGACGGAAGAAGAACAAATAATAAATTGGGTAAATGAAAGAAAGGGGAGGATTTGATAGAAGATATCGGTAATGATAAGGGGGCCATCATTCAATTTTCAGGGGGGGGGGGCTGGAGTATTTTTTGAAATAAATAATTTCGGGGAGGCTCTCCGTGAAATAAATAATTTACTTCGGGAGCTGTTTTATATAAACATGCAATATAATTTGAAATTTTAAGCGCGCCGCTGAGCCGAGTTGAAATAAATCATTTGTCCGGGAAAAAAACTCCACCCCCCACTCCTGTAGATTGAATGGTGCCCCCCTAACAAGGAATTACGTATTATATGATGAAGAACACAGAAATAGCACTCGAAGATGAGAGCTTTGGAAAATGATAAAGGAAAATAGTTTGACGGAAGAAAAATAGGCCCAAGTATTCCCTAATTTAAATAACAACTGAATGACGGCGGTGATCTCGTCATGTCACTCTTACATTAATAGGTAGTATAATAGGATATAGGACACGCGAAGACAATGACAACAAGATCAAGGGAGAGGATTTCACAAACTCACTTTGCGGCCATGAATAAAGATCGAGGCATTTTTGGCGAGATCATGTTAAATCCGAATAAATATTTGAATTTATTGGAACCTAGTTCGTAGTCATGTATACAAATTATATTTAGCACCCCTTCTGACATGCAATTCAAAATGATAAAAAAAATTGTATTGTTTGAGATACTTATTTTAAAATATATATAAAGTGCAATATTTTTTACCTTTGTGGTCTGTTTGTGGCAGTTTTTATGCCCAGGTAAATATCTGCAGCTGCCACAACAACGCATGTCGCTCCCACTCCAATAATCAGATAAAGTAATATATCATTAAGATCCGTACCCGAATCTGCAACAATCACACATTGATCTAGAAAACCTAATCCTTTAAGACCTGCAGCGCTGATATATTGAATTGAAATTTTCAGTCACTTGAATTTGCGTCTCGCTACCGCGATCCATAGCTTCAAGCGACTGAAAATTACTGGAATTTTAACATGTTTAAGTTAACTTAGCATGCATATTCTACCGAACAAATCCTGTTGTATATAGTCTTGTACATATGTTCATTTTAATGACGTATAAGTCTGTATGGACTTACCGTCGTCAATAAATATCTATCTATCTATTAAAAAAATCACAACGTATTTCAGTTTCGCAAATTTTAAGACATTTTTCTGTTCAAAAACTGGTGGCACTGGAGATCACAGAAACACTAGTAGAGTCGACATCAGTGTTCTGTGAGTTAACCCTTTTAACGCGGGGACCGTCTTTATACGTCGGAATCTGACGCCTTTAGAGTCAGATTCTGACGTACAAAGACGATCCTCACGCTAAAAGAAAGAAATATTTATATTGGCTGCAGAGCCATAACATAGGTATTCAAATGAAGCGGAAAGAGCTAGGACATTTATGATGATAATAGGTTATAGGAACTCCTTGGGATGAGAATTTCCAATTTTGAAAATTTACTTCATATATCCTACTGATCCTGAATAAAATACAAAAACATTTAAAAAAAACGATTTTGAAACACTGAATACGACTAAACTAGTTTTATTTCCAAGACGCATATTGTCATGTCAACAAAACTGCCCTAGATAACCACCTTCTCAGACGGCATGATCAAAGCAATGACCTGGTTGCATCAATAGCTGCCGCCCTTAACACCTACTTAATTGGTCTGGGAACGGGATGGTCAGGGGGTCCCGGTCCACAGAAATTAATGATCGTAATGCGGGTCCAGGATCAGGATCGCAATCCGGATTATCCCGAAAACGGATTAGTCATTGACCTGAGTCACACCTGAAAATGAAAAAGCAAATCTGCGCGATCCTGATCAGATGCGGATCGTAAATCCAGATCCTGGATCCAGATCGTTATCCGGTTCATCCCCGAAATCTAATCCATGTAATCAGACGGACAGACAGACAGACCAGCCAACAAGACTAACAACATAACCTCCCTGTCGGAGGTGATAATGTGCCAGGTGTAAGTTGCTGGAGAGAAAATGTCTTCCACGTTGTCTCAATCAGCTTAGTTGTATACGTGTAACCTGTAGGTAGACGTATAGGATAAGGCCCGAGGAGCTCTACATTTTTAGCTGTGGAAAAAGCCGAGGCCGAAGGCCGTGGCCTTTTCCACAGCTAAGAATGTAGAGCTCCGAGGATTTTAACTGACTTAAAACATATCCGAACATAATGAGTATCCCTCATAATCAACAGATCGTTCACACCTGACTGATAGGCCTACCATAGGCCTACCGTGATAATTGGTCTGTACTTGATCAACAATAACTCTTCATTCCCGGCTTAGAATGTCGTGGTCGGACAAAGAAAATAATGTAGTGGTGTGTTTTTTTACCAGATAAAATGAGGGCTAGGCTTGACATGCTTGATGTTGATCTTTGGTTGTGCGTATAAAGTGATTCACACTGTTCAAAGTCTTGGGAATATGTAGTGCTGTCTGTGGTATTATGAAGGACGAAGAACTATTGAAGTGATGAAAAACGAATAGGGCATTATATCAGCTACAGGTCTCGTCTGTGTGATATTGCCACCAAATTATGACCACAAAATAGATACCATTTTAACTCGCCACATAGGAAAGATGAGCAAATCCTAATTCCCGTTACAGTGAAATTATACCAGATACCGCCACGCAATTATGTGTAGGCGCCCACATTTCAACTCTTTTTGTGTTAGTACATTAATCTTTGACACATTTAATTCGTATAAAGCTGTCATTGCAATTTGAGTATTCTGATGAAAAATGGTATCACTGGTAATTTTCAAATATTTAAAAACATATATGATAACGTTTTAAGCAGTGTAGAATATGCTAATGGTACTACTGAGTTTTAAACGGGTTAAAACAGGGTTGCATTTTAGACCCTATGTTGTTTTCATTGCTGGTCCAAGAGATCACAAATGAGATACGCGACCGTGGTGGTTACGGCATCCAGTTAACTCCTGATATGGTTGAGCTTAGTATATTGCTAGAAAAGGAGGTCTTTGGCGGGTAGTGAAAAGTGCCATGTTGGAGGGGAAAAGTTAGAAGTCGTGACAAAATATAACTACCTGGGTTTTTTATTCTCAACCAAATTAAATACAAATGTTATGTTGAAACAAGTATCTTCAATAGCAAAATCTGCTTTTTGTCGAATAACCAGATCATACAATAACTTAAATAATATGTCATTTACTGTTCTGTGTAAAATATTTGATGCACAAATACAACCAATCGTATTATATGGTTCTGAACTATGCGGTCTAGATGATATGTCTATCATAGAAAGTGTTTATATTTTCTCACTTAAAAAGATACCTAATGAACCATAATTTACACCAAACATCATGGTTTATGGAGACACTGGCAGACACGAGCTGCGAATTAATTATGTTCTCCGATGTGTTAAATACTGGTTGAAGTTATTAAACATGGATAATAATATATATGCATATAAGGTATATAAAATTATGCTTCATGACAGTAACTGTTGTAAATGGGCGAGTAAAATCAAAGAATTGTTGTGTCATTTTAATTTTAATGATGTGTGGGAAGCCCAGTCTGTGGATGATCCTTAATTATTTATTAGGACTTTAAAACAAAGAATAATAGAAGAAAGTGACAATAACTGTTTGATAAACTTAAATAGTAGCAACAGATACTCTGCCTATAACCTTTATAGGCAGTTCAGATACAAAGAGAAATATTTAAATGTCATTTCAAGTGGTATCTCAAGGAGAGTAGCATCTCGTTTTCGCAGGGGCGTAAGTTTTATTATGACGCTTAAATTAGGTTTTTTTTCAGGACAGTCACACTGTATGTCCTATGTGTATGGAAGAAGAGGAAGACGAGATTCACTTTATTCTTCATTGTCCCGTTTAGAATGATTTACGTCTAAAATACCTTGCTCCGTTTGATAATTACGTTACGTAGTGTGGATGAAAGTTTAATCAAGAGTTTGGGTACATATTTAAATCAGGCATTTAAACGCAGGGAACAATACTGTAATGTATGATAATTATCACTTTTTACTTTGCACTTTTGAATGAATTGTATTTTGTATAGTTTTGTACGGGCCGATGGCCTAACAAATAATTTTTTTGTATTCGTATTCGCATTCGAGTAAAAAATGAATAAAAAAATATCATCAAGTTTAAAAATCAAAGATAATTCATTTTACTTTACATTTACTAGGGTAGTGCCTAAAGTTGATGCACTACATTCCGAGTAGATACCGAGCTGATATGCAATCGGTGTTCATTTGAGTGCGGTATTGGAAAATACAGCACTCGTCCAAGAAATAAGGTGTGAGCCTTTAGGCGAATACCTTATTCCTTGGACATGTGCTGTATTTTTCATACCGCACGAAAATGAACACCGTTTGTATTTTCAACAGCGCAAAGAAGTGTACAGTCGACCGACATGACAGCCGACCATAAGGTGGTGAATCGCCGACGCTTAGTCAATAGCATTCATTGCTGTACAGCATGTATACAACATGTATGCATGTAGTACAACAGAGTGCGGTACTGGCTGATACCGATATATACGTCTCATAGTGAAAACACAACCAGCGAGTTTGAGAATTTGGCAATTTTGATTGATGTTCAGGCAATTTTTCTCTTTGGATCCGTTACTGCCCAACATTAAATCAACATTGATTCATGCCCAGTGTTTTCTGGGATATTGACATACCATCTCCACCTCTTGTCTCTGTGATACTCTCATCTGTACTGTTCTGTGACGTCACTGTAACATCACCTGTAGTTTTATCTGTATTGTCACCTGTGATGACATCTGTCACGTCCGCCCTATCACCATTTGTGACGTCCACTGGGTTGTCACCCGTGACAGTTGTGACGTCATCAGTGATGTCAAGTGTTGTAACTAGTTCAGTGACATCTTCATGAGAGGAGGTGGTAGCTGCGTCCTCTGCTCGTTCAATAAGGCTCTGAAAAAGAAATGAGATAAGTATATCCTGAATACATTTTGTGAAAATATGTTTTAGTGTTGTGTTGTTCTGTAAGACATTGTATGCTATTTTCGTGTTTTGTAAGCCATTGTATATATTTTTTTTATATATATATTGTCGTTGGTATAATGTATAACACATATTCATATCATAGGATATAACACTTTTACCATATAACAACTATGACAAAGTCAGTTTTAGATTTTAGTTTGCTAAGGTGCTTAAGCAGTTAGTGCTTCATCCATCATTCTCTTATTTGAAGTAAGGTCATTTTCAGGGACCACTCTAATGCCACTTTAGTTGTTATATAATACCCAGGTGTCGTTTATTCGTTCTATCTATTAAATGCTTTCTGGATATACCCTTTTCCCGTTAACCCTTTCAAATTGAAGAAATCCTTTGGTCTCCATGTTCTACATAAAAATAATACAGCGTTGTAAGGGTTGATGGTTGCTTTGACTTTTCTATTAAAAGGAAAATCTAAGCTTAGATAAATCTCAAGATTTCAGGATCAGTCCCTGTACGCCCGTGTTTCTATTTGTTTTACACTCTGCTGACCTGGCTACAGATATAGTAGAGCTGATCGTCTTCTGAGCATGAGCTCCCATACAGCTGTGGTACACTCCCTCCTCTGGCCCGGGCACATTTCTCTCCGGCCTGAGGCTCGTCTGTGCCCCACAGTGAATGTGGCACAGCCAGACCAGCCACACCAGAGTACCACAGCCAGCCCTGCCGCCTCTCACTGACGTCAGCATTATCTGAGATGACGTCATCCCCGGGACGATATGCTGACGTCCAGTAATACCGATCAGGGTAGCTACAAGAGAAAAAGCACAATTAGTTGTGAAGGAAAGTTCAAGTGTGATCAGGACAGCTCTGAGGAAAATTATAGGCAGTCATGGTTGCCCAAGAAAAAATATAAGCGATCAGGGTACAAATTATATCACGGACATATGGCTGTATCATGCATGCCATTTATTTGAAATGAGCTTCAGCCTCAATAATAATTTAAGTTGATTTAGAATGAGATTTTTTATAATACTTATTGTGATTTGACTACTACCTGGTGAGTAGTTGCCTCTCCTCGTCCAATGACAGGCTGAGGAAGGTGGCATTTCTTTCCTCGCAGTCTGTAGCAGCTTCACTGAAGCTGACCGGGAGAGTAGCCAACCAAAAACAAAGATGAAAGGCAGTACCGGTACCAGTGATCCAGCCATCTTGACAAGGCGGTAACTCTGTCACAAGAAGTGGCAGCAAATAAGTTTTTATGTTTTTCAAAATATTCAAAATCTTTGTATGTTATTACAATATGTTATCACAATATATACATAGGTGGGCGGGTGTTTTTAGCTACATGTAGGTGGGTAGGTGAGTGGGTAGGTAGGTGGGTAGGTAAGTAAGTGGGTAGGTAGGTAGGTATATGTACGTATTTTTGTAAATTTGAATTTATATGGTATATGCATTGCTTGCATATACCTGCACCCTCGGTATATAAAGACTTCATTACTATTAATAAAAAGTGCAACGAACTGCATATATGAACTCAAAGGGGCCAAATCAGACATGACCTGCTGTAAAAGTTTGGTAACAAAGCTACCGTTAATGATGTATAGGCTCATATGCCCCACCATCTGTTTCTTTAGTGCTGCGCAATCAAGTGAACTCTTTTTTTACCTGCATTAAATATCAACAGTAGCTGGTTGGGAAGTTCGGAAACTTAGATTTTTATGTCCCCCAATACCCCGCAAGTTATTCAAATATTTAATTTAACCTCTGCCTTCACATAAACAACCAAAACATTGCCTAAATCAATGAAATATTGTCAGGCATGGACTTGGTATGCAGAAAACGATTAGAAACCATGATTTACACATTAAATGTGGACAAACTGTTCATAAATTATATATAGAATATATCTGGTATCCATCTTGGTATTCCGCTTTTTGTGCATTTCCTGCAAAATATTTCCAGGTTCCTCTACCTAGGTTTTGTTCGTGGGTAACGTAGAGATGATTTACACCGGCCAATTTGTTACAGCAGACCATCTTCAAAACCGTTTAACTTCCTTGGTATAATAGAGAATGTCTTACAAATGCTGATATATACAATCTGATATAGCTTTAAATATATTTCAGCAATAACATACCAGCGTTGGTTGAAGCACTTGTCATCTGCTCAGTTGTCAGAGAAGGTAAATCCTACAAAAATAAAAAGTTTATTATAGTCTTCATAGATCGTAAAAGAATGAAATTTTGTATACTCACCGATATCGATTTGACAAACTGGAGGTCAATGATTTTGAAATGTTACTGATTTATCTTTAACATGTTTTAAAACTAGTATGCAATAAATTGCTGATAAAACAATGTACAAAATATAATCGGGACTGGCGGTTAAGAGGTTACTGGTTAACGTATCGTGTGTGCAATGCTGGCTTATTGTTGGCCCATCGTCTACGACGCTGGCCCAATATTAAACCAACATTGAGAAAATAATCGGGACTGGCTGTTGAAGGGTTAAGGATTAACATGTTTATAGGGTCAAGAGACGTGCACCCAATGCTGGCTTAATGCTGGCCCATCGTCTACGACGCTGGCCCAACAAGAAACCAATATCGGCTGAATGCCTTGTGTTTGCTGAGCAAATACCATTTCACAGAAGAGCCTCCTGTTTTCTCCAGCACAGTCGTCACCACGCCATTTACCATCCGCCTGGTGTAAACTCGCGCACAATTCCCCCGCACTCGGCTCCTCTGCCGCCCAATTGGTCCAGCCAGTGTCCACATCTCCAGAGGTGGCGTACATCCATTGCCAACCGTTTCTGCGCACTGATACGTCTCCAGATGCAGCGTTTGTTGGCACATTTTGCTGGTAACCCAGCCACACTATGTCCTCATCATCCAGGCTGAAAATAACCAGGTAACCAGGGTAACGGACAACAAGTGTGAGTGAGTGTGTGACAGACAACTCACCAAGTCAATTTAGAAATTAGGTTGAATGTGTACATTGAAACATTGTGTACGAAAAACAAAAGTCAATTTCATTCAATGAAATCATAACTGCGTAATTCTTTAAAAAATGAAATGCAAAATATATTTAAACCCTTACAGCGCGGGGATCGACTTTAGACGCCAGAATCTGACGACTTTAGACGTCTACTTTAGACGTCGTCAGATTCTGGCGTCTAAAGTCGATCCCCGCACGGTAAAAGTAATACTATTTTTAGTGGCCGTAGACCCACAGCGCATGTATTAAAATGAAGCAGAAATAACTAAGACATTAATGATGATTTCAAATTGAAAAAACGTTCGTCTTCATGGCTTATACAAAAATATTTCAACGCTTTAAGGGTTAAAATTGTAATACATAAAGTTATTTATTTAAAATGAGAAGCATTCAATAAATTAATTAATGTAATTCCCATTCCTGACTTTGTGTATTACCAGCCTCACCTGGCCCTGTAGAACTCGTTCTCTTCAGCTCCCATCACGTTGCCAGGGTAACCTATATTAGAGCAGAGTGTTCTGAAGTTATTCCATGAGTTTTGGCTCCATAATGAGTAGCAGCGGCCTGGGGTGTAGGCCGCCACCCAGTAATTACTCAAATCACCACACACTGACTGTCCAGCTGAAACAGATACATTAGACTATCGGGGCGGATCCAGGATTTTGAAAAAACGGGGGTCTGATTAGAAAAAATATAAAAAAACTGTTTTATGTGGCAATCAATGATTTTCACCGATTTTCACCTTTAACCCTTAGAACGCTGAATTTTTTATATAAACTATGGAAACCAAAGGGTTTTTCAATTTGAAAGTGTCATAGTTAGCTCTTTCTGCTTCATTTAACAACCCATGTTATGGGTCTACGGCCATTATAAATATGTTTACTCTTATAGTGCGGGGATCGACTTTAGTCGTCAGAATCTGACGTCTACAGACGTCATATTCTGACGTCTAAAGTCAATTTACCGCGCTGTAAGGGTTGAATTTGTAATTGCGTCTATAATCGTATGTAGTCTTTCTGTTTTTCCTGTCAAATGATGAAAAATTGTAAGAGAAATATGCATAAAATTTGTAAAATTGGCATATATTTGGTGCAGTGGGTAAATCTGCCTGCTTGGAAAGTCGGCCCAGCTTTTATTAGCCTATTTTACCCACTTTAAGTTGAGGGTCGCGGTAGCGAGACACACCATATTTCAGTTATATTTGAATTTACATGGTATGTAGAATTCATTTTTCAAAGAATTAGTGTAGAACAAAATACAATGTTAGCTGACTAGATCAGTGTTTAAGTGACGATACCAGTACGTATAATTACTTATCCTTGCAGCACTGTGATGTAAAAACATTGTTTAGTCATTTGAAGTTGTGTCTCACTACCGCGATCCACAACTTCAAATTACTAAAAATGGCTCCGATTGAAGATGCACTTCACTTTTAAACGTTGGCAACATCCGTGCTAATAAAACACAGAGAGACCACCATAGTCGACACTAGTGATGCAAGGGTTAAATAAATAAATCATCCAGATGATAAAGTGTCATTAATTTGATACATGGGTTTGCGCTATTTAAAATGTATCACTCAGCCTAAAACGCCGAATTATTTTGCAAAAAACATCAAAACCAAAGGGTTTTTCAATTTGAAATGAGCATAAATGTCTTAGTCAGCTTTTTCTGATTCATTTGAATACCTATGGTATGGGATTACGACCATTAGAAATATTTTTACTCGTACAGTGTGGGGATCGACTTCAGTCGTCAGAATCTGACGTCTTCAGACGTCAGATTCTGACGACTAAAGTCGGTCCCCGCACTGTAAGGGTTGACCATCAGAGCGCTAACAATCTATAATCATGTTTAATTCATTTAGGTTATGTCTGTTATTGGAAACGAAGTGGGTGTTTAGACGTTAATATTTCCAAATATTTGGTCCCAAATTAAACAAATATGGGTAATTCTCGCCCACTTGAAGTTGCGGGTCGCGGTAACGAGACACAACTTCAAATGGATGAAAATTTAAATTATTTAATTGAGCGCTTTAGGTGTTAAATAAACACTTACCTGCTGCAGGAACCATGAGGAGACATAAACAACTGAACAAATGAGCCCACATTCTGTAGACGTTTTACTGGGGTTTTTTTCAATAAACAGTTCTGTAAAAATGGTTTAAGCAATACTACGTATTTTATCTCAATATGATGTCCGATCCATTTGATGTTGCTTTGCTTGGCAAGTTAGGTTTTCAATACTTCTATATATTTCAGTCATTTCAGACAACTGCATCACATTAATATTAATATGACAACGACTCCTTATAATGATTCCTAAACGTAGCAGAAATATGTTTTTCTTTTGTTTAGACTCTCACATAATTATCCTCAGTATGATTGATAACTTCACCGATGAATAAAACTATATTTTCGGTTATTCTACGGCATATTTTATCACTGTTTTTGTTTCTGTCAGGCCTTCCTGTTTATTTTAATCTCCTTGTTAAATACGATGCAAACAATATCTCAAGTATCCATGTTTTTTTATAGTGTGTTCGTCATTGGATATCATCCACCACACAAAGCAAAAAGAAGATCACCATGTACTTCGCTAGTCTGTTATATTTGACTGTATTGTCTTGTGGTCAGTCAGCTTGACTCCTATGTAATTCTATCATGCAGATAAACACTTCCAGTTGTTTATATCATCTCTCTATCTAACTGTGAAGTTTTGTTGAATGTAAAACTACTTCATCATAAGAAATGGTTCTATCACTTTTTATGAGATTTTTGTATGTCCTGCTCTATCTTTCCTCTCCTTGCTGGGTGTGCCCGTGTATCACTGTGACGGTGACATCACAGACACGGTCGTGACAGTGTACACATCTCATCACACATACTGTCACTGGACATAATCCATCTGTAAACAGGCATCAGTTCACAAAGTGGTTGTCATTTATTTCACTCACATGCACCTGAAATATGTCAGTGAGCAATAGTGTACTCAGCCAGAGAAAAGCGATCGGAGTTTTTTGTATATTGAGATGACAAATAAGTTTAATTTCTACATGGAAAGGCATGCCGCTGATAAACCACATTTTCATACACACGTGTCATTTAAACCCACACATTAAAACAAAATCTAATCTGGGCTTTATCAAACTATACTGCCCGTCCCAGCATAATAATAATGTATATTCTAATATATTTATCACAATTTCACATATGAATGATCTGTATCGAAGGGTATATTTTGTAGATTTAGTTTTAACACAGGACGCCGTCCCAGACCAAAACAGTTGTATACAACCCTGATTCGTCAGCGACATTGCATTGCATGCGTAAACCAGTCCTAACGATTTTGTGTTCACATAACGTTACATGTGATTCTCTCTTCTATTGTAGATATGGACACAGCAGGACATGTAGCAATTGGGTATGGCATAACACTATCGCCATCTTCCCCAGTCAAAGCCAGTCACGTGCAGACCGCTGGTCTGCCTATTGCATACGCATAGGATAAAGGCAAGGCAGGTGACTATCACTCACTGACATATTTCAGGCGCCTGTGATGTATAGGATCAAGGAACTAACAGTTTTTCATGGTCGATATTATCATGATTATACTAACGAATGGTCCGGCTCCTGGTACCAAGAGCCACGCATTTTTCCCCTTCCGCAAACAGTGCGGTTAATGTAACGTTACCGTATAGTTGTTAGTTTATCGTCCGGGATGGTCGCGCAAACAGACCGTCCAGGCTGAAGCCGGGGACAAACAGTGATCCGTTGAGCGGGAGCCGAGGAGCTCACAATTCTTAGGTGTGAAAAGGGTCCGAGGCCGAGGCCCTTTTCACACCTAAGAACCTCGAGGGTTTGAACTGACTTAAAACACATCCGATCATAATGAGTATCCCTCATAATCAACAGCTCGGTCACTCCTGACTGAGTATAGCACGATATCATGATAATAGGTCTGTACTTGATCAACAATAACTCTCCATTCCCGGCTTAGAATATAGTGGTCGGACAAAGAAAACAATGTAGTGGTGTGTTTTAATACCAGGAAATGTTGATTTGTCAATACTAAATGCAAACGTTGTCCATATCAGTGCGGTATGAGAAAATACAACACACGTTTAATGATTAAGGTGGGAGCACTTTACTTAGCCGCCAAGTGACTTAATTGGAATTTCCAGTCAATTGTAGTTGTGTCTCGCTGACGCGATTCACAACTTCAAGTCAGTGAGAACTATTCAGATTTGACAAAATTGAATTCAGCGATTTTGACATATTGCTCATCAGTGACAATACGTTTTACCCCTAACATGTTTGAAGCTGATATATAATTGGCTAGTAAAAAAAATTAAAAATACGATTATATTCGTCACCTGTGGTTTACCCTTACAGCGTGGGGATCGACATTAGACGTCAGATTCTGACGTCTAAAGTCGATCCCCGCACTGAAAGAGTAAAAATATTTCTAATGGTCGTAGACCCATAACATAGGTATTCAAATTAAGCAGAAAGGGCTAACTAAGACATTTAAAATGATTTCAAATTGAAACTAGACATGAATTGTGACTTTTCAAGTAGCAATAATATTTGGGCTTGGTTTTATGAGTTTTTGTGGCTGCCATTTTGAATTTTGTTGGGTTATTTTTCTTATGACAGATTGATTGGAATTTCGCGTATGAGTTTTTTGGTAGCCATTCTGAACTGGAATTTTAGGCTTCAGACTTCAAATTTCAGTAATCCCCACTGTGCTTTTGCACTTTAAATATATATATATTTGTTTTTTCAAATGGAATCGCATTCAGTGTGCCCAGTACACACATTGACTTGTCTCTCTGTTGACTTAATATTTTATCACTATCCGCGACGCCAGCCCAACATTAAAACAACATTGATTCAACGTTTTGTGTTTGAATAGAATTATTTTATTTTAATTGTATAATTTAAAAAGGTTTCAACTGTCCATACCAAATACACAATATTGGTTTGATACTGTGCCACTGTCTGCGACGCTGGCCCGGAATTGAAACATTGGACAAATGTATTTTTATTATGAAATCTAGAGACTAAAGGGTGGAGTCAGTCTGCACATAGGGGAACTCTGTTCACCCTCCTGGCAATGAATGGAGAATCACCCGCCATGTACACCATTGTACAAATATCGTATAGGCCTACTGCCGTGCAAAGCCAAAAGGTAGTATCTGCTCACTTTACAAGTAAGCAGAAACTGCCTTTTGCCTTTGAAGAGTATAAGGATCCAGATAAATCCGGAAGAACATGATTGATGACTTAGAAAAGTCATATACCTGAGTAACCTGACTACTCTGCGAATATCGTGTCCAAATTTCATGTTGATTGGATAAAAACTCAGGGAGAAATAGCGTCGCAAAAAACCTGTACAGAATAATAAGATTAAAACCCAAAGAGAAGCCAATATATTTGGGCAGAGCCCAAATATAAAAACGCTATGGTCAACATGGCTTGTATAAAAACTATTCCGCGCTTTAAGGGTTAAAGGGTTACGCGAACACTTTCTTCATTGGACACAGATGTATATTTCGGATCTCTTTCTCTATATATATATAATATGGTATTTTCCATACAAAGATGAACTACATTTGTATTTTCACACAACATAAAATAATAGATAGGCTAACACAATCGCATCGATTGTCATTCGAACAAAATGTATTGCGATATCGGCTGGGATTCAGTGCGATATCGGTTGATACCAAGGGCGGATCCAGAGCAAAACAAAATTGGCCGAAAATTTCCAAAATATCTGTATTTGCCCCTCGAAATTTAATAGGGCACTACCCTATAGTCTATGACACAATTATCTTGAGCGCGATATTATATTCAATATTTCAAAAGTTAGAAGTCCAGTCAAAATGTCATTTGACCTTGAACAAATTGCAACAGAAATAATTTTAGGTGTTTTGGCTTCACAAACACATCCAGATTAACATACTAAAAATCTTAAGAAATATTCAATGCGGAACAAGGCAAAATTCAAGGTCAAAGGTCAATTCCAAGGTCAAATATGATTTTTCAGAGAATAAGGGTAGGAACAAGTGTAATACCTCTTTTTCGTGTAATTTCAACTGGAGAATCCATTTCTTATATTATCTTTATGATTCAAGGTCATCCTCAAGGTCATAGGTCAAATCGAAGGGTAAATAAACAAAAATATGATTTCTAGGAAATAATGCTAGGAACATGTGTAACCCCTCATTTCATGGGATTCTGACTGGAAAATCCACTTATAGTATTATTTTGGTGATTGAAGGTCATCTTCAAGGTTATCTTCAAGGTCAAAAGATCAATTCCAAGGTCTAAGGTATGAAAAAATATGCTATTTAACAAGCACAAATAGCAAAAAGTGTAATATTTATGTTTGATGTGATTTTGATTTAATAATCTATTTCTCGTATTATTTTGATGATTAAAGGTCATCTTCAAGGTCAAACCTCAATTGCAAGGTCAAGTAAGCCAAAAATATGATTTGTAGCAGATAACACAACGAACAAGGTTAGTGTAATACCTCTTTTCTGTGTGATTTTTGACTAGTAAACCTATTTATAGTATTATTTTGGTGATTCAAGGTCATCTTCAAGGTCATCTTCAAGGTCAAAAAGTCAATTCCAAGGTCAAAGGTATAAAAAATGTGATTTTCAACAAACACAAATAGTAAGGAGTATAATATATATGTTTGATGTGATTTTGACTAAATAATCTATTTCTGGTATTGTTTTGATGATTAAAGATCATCTTCAAGGTCAAAACCTCAATTTCAAGGTCAAGTAAGCGAAAAACATGATTTGTATCAGATAACACTACGAACAATTTTAACACCCCTTTTTTGTGTCAATTTTTGGACCAAGTGACCAAAAAAATGCCCTTTGACGCTTCCTGGTCGCCCATTAGCTCGTCAACATCACTATGCGGAACTGTCACTTTTCAAAGCACTACTTCTCTTTAATAATTTTCTGTCACCCTTTATGCATCTACATCGCCCTTCATTACCTCTCCATCACCCTTTAACACCTCTCCGTCACCTTCTAGCACCTCTTCGATTTTCCGTCACCCTTAACGCATCTCTGAGGCCATTTAACACCTCTCCATCGACCGTGAATGATTTTCTGGCACCTTTTAACGCCTCTCATTCGCCTACTAACGGCTTCCCGTCACCATTTAAAGCCTCTTCGTCACCTTTCAATGCCAACCCGATCTACTTTTAACGCCTAATGATCGCCCTTTATTGCCTCCACACCCCCCCTTAATATGTAGTTGTCACCTATTAACGCACCTGTCACACTTTTACGTTTTCTCGTTGCCCTTTATGCGTCCCCATGGCGCATTAAGGCCTTTTTTGTTGCGCTTGAAGATCTTTTTGTCGCCATTTAATGCATCTTCGTAGCTCTTTAAGGCGTATTTGCCACCCTTCGCTCTTTAACGCCTTCCCATCGCCATATGGTGTCTCTGCGTCGCCTTTTAAATCGTCCTCATCACTCTTTAGCACCTCTCCTCCACCCTTTGGTGCCATTCTATCGACCTACAATGCATTTTTCGAAATTAATGCCTCTTCATCACCCTGAATTATGCATAACCATCACTTATTAATGCATCCGTCGTCCTTTATGTATATTCATAGTGCTTTAGCATATCTTTGTTACAAATGAAAGCCTTTCTCCCTTAACAGATTTCAATTTCCCTTAAACACCTCTTCGTCAACATGTAATGCCTCACGTTTGCCTTTTAACACCTCGCCATCGCGTTTTAGTGTGTCGCCATCAAACCATCGCAAGGTAACGACTCTGTGGCACTTTCTCGTCACTCTTTAACACCTCTCCATCGCCTTTTAATTCATCCCCGTCGAGCTTTAACGCTTTTTGTCGCCCTTTACTTCCTCTATATTGCCCTTTATTGCATAACCGTCGCCTGTTAACATACCCTCATAACAACGCTTCAAATTAAAGGCCTTTCTGCTACCCCTTAACGAATCTCCATTCTTACACATATTCGACACCTCCCCATCACCACTTAAGGCCTTCCCATCACCCTTTAACGCCTTCCAATCGCTATTTGCACCCTTTGATGCCTCCTCGTCGCCCTTTAAGGCCTCTCCATCGCCCTTTGATGCGTCTTCATCGATCTTAACGTCTTTTTGTCGCCATTTAATGCCTCTATATCACCCTTCAGTGTTTAACCATTACCTATTAATGCACGCCGTCAGATTTAATGACTTCCCTTTATGCATCTTTGTAGCCCTTGAGTATATTTGTTGCAATTGAAGGTCTTTCCGTTGCCCTTTAATATATCTTTATCACCCTTTAACGCATATTTATCGCCACTCTGTCGCCTTTGATTCACCAGTTAACCCATCACAACGCCATTTTATCACCTTTCATCACCATCTAACGCCTCTACGGTGCCCTTTAAAACTTTATCGAAGCCCTTTATCGCCCATTCATTACCTTAACGCATTTTCACCGCCCCTTAACATCTAACCATCGCGTTTTATTGCATCTTTGTTGCCTTTTGGCGCCTCTTTGTCGCAATGTAATGTGTTCCTGTCACCCTTTAACACATTTTCATCACCCTTTATCGCTTTTTGGCGCCCTTCAGCGCCTCTTCTAGTTGTGTATTCATGGTTTGGTGGTTTGTGCAGTATTGTTATCTAAATTGTACTTTTTAGCAATGCATTGAGTGATTTCAATAGGTACATGTATGATGGTCTACTGCTATATTGCTATCGTGTATGGTAAAACACAAGGCAACATGTACCGTAGATATATTGTTCCCACATCTTTAGAGTTTTTGCCTTACAATGTAACTGCTCATGGTCTAGTCCGTATATTGTTCTTATGCTATGTAGTTGCACTTATCACTGTTTTGCTTGTAACTGATATTGACGTCCAGTGATAATCTTGTCAACCAGGTAATAAACTCATGCATCAAGGCTAAGTTTCCATTTAATTTATCGAGCAATAGGTATCGTCGGCATTTTTTTGTTTTTTTAAATCATATTATTGACATTTAGCTGCAACCAATATATACTCAGAACAGCTCGTTCCTTATTCACATCAATTTAAAACTGTTTAAGTCAGTGTCATGTTATATTTTTTTTAAATAATTAAACAAAATCATGTGCACGTGGAATATATTTTGGCTAATTTTATTTTTTAGATTATGTAGATGCCCATGACCTGTACAACGCGAACTTGATATTGTAATATAATTCCGAAATAAAAATCAACCAACAACTAATTTACAACTAAAAAGATATGGACTCGAAAGCCTTCTCGAACTCACCCTCACTAGTAGGTTAAGTGATCAGGCCGATACAGCTTTTAATACAAAAACGAGGTATCCTATTTGTTCTTATGTTTACTTAATAAAAATCACATGTTCAGTCACTTGACCCTAACATTGATGTTTTGACCTTGAAGATGACCTTTAATCGTCAAAATTGTTTCAGAAATTGATTATCCAGTCAAGTTCACACGTAAAAAGGTAACTTGTTGGTATTTATATTTGTTAAAAACATTTTTTTTTAATTTTTGACCTTTGAATTCACCTTTTGACCTTGATGATGACCTTGAATCATAAAAATAGTACCATAAATGGATTGGCCAGTTAGAATCAGATCAAATTGAAGTATTACACTTGTTCCTACCTTTATTTGTTGAAAAATCATATTTGACCTTGAAACTTGTATCTGCCAAACGCCATCTTGGACGCCATCTTGGATTTTGCATTTTTCTGCACTCCCGATTTCTTAAGATTTTTAATATGACGATTAATTGCATTTTCCAAGTTTAAAACAGTAAAAACAAATTCTGTTGCAATTAGTTCAAGGCTAAGGCCATTTTTTCAGCCTATTGACTGGACTAGTAATAAAATTCCAGAATTAGCGTAATGGGTTTATAGAGGGACGTCATATTTTCAATTTACTACATGTCAAATGGACTAACTTTTGCAATTCTGCATGTAACTTTATGAAATGACATGGAAATGTCCTCTACAAAATTTTATGACAATCGGTTAATAATTGACTAAGAAATCGACGAAAAGCATGCGCTCCAGATAATTGTGTCATAGACTTTAGTAAATTTCAAGTGTCAAGCTGGGAAAACTAAAAAAAATAATCGATTGACACTTAAATTAGTATTATTTTTAATCTGACTCCCCCCCCCCCTCCTACAAAATGCTGGATCCAACCTTTATACCGATATACACCTCATAATATAGAGTGAAAAAACAGTGAGTTCAAATGAAAGGAGCACTTCTCAGCCCCTGATATTAAAATGTAAATTATCTACTCCATTATCAACCCTTAACCCTTTAAGCCCTCACGATGCATTAAAGCATCATTTTACATCTCTGAAAAATGATTGAATTTCCTAAAAACTAGTGATTTTAGAACGAAAATTTTCATGGAACTGTTTTAAAAATAACAGTATATTTTTTCCATTTGTCACCCACTTAAAGTCATCCTCATCCACTACAAGGCGAGAATTGCGACAGCAATACGCGGCTTGTAGTGGATGAAGATGACAATGGCAAATTCAGGCTCGAAAGGGTTAAAACGCTGAAATATTTTATAAAACATGGAGACAGAAGGGGTTTTTCAACTTGAAATCATCATAAATGTGCTAGTCAGCTCTTTCCGGTTCATTTGAATACCTATGTTTTGGGTCGACGGCCATTATAAATATGTTTACTCTTACAGTGCGCGGATCGACGGTTGACAAGCTAAGAAGAACCCGCCATCAGTACGTATGGTTGAAATTACAGCACAGACAACCTCGGCAACAATAACATAAATACCGTTAAAATGTTTTCTATTCAGAAAAAGGGTTATTTTATTCTAGTCAGGGGGCTTAGCCCATATTTACCCCTCAATTGATCAAATCGTCCCAAAAGCACCAAATTTGGTCCACGTATGGCCAAGGACATATACTTTTAATTTGTCGCGCGAGCCAAGCTGGACTCACGCCGTGGGCACCATATTTGACAAATCCAAGATGGCCGCTATGCTAATTGGGGTCATGTCATAACTTCAAATCTAATAGGCGTAGGTACGTATATAATGCCATTTTTCTATGGTTTTCAAATATGTGGGATTGATTTGAGATGTTTTAAAGTTGATTTGTGAATTATTTAAAGCACAAAAATGTATGTAAAATGTATCGTCCTCAAAATATATGACATGCTACCGGTTTAAATGACGCATTAATATCAATTTACTTGAAACATAACACTACTCTCTTGAAAAGTAGACAAAGAACAAAAGCAGTAGGCCCCCTAACTGCCGACTTCAAAAGTTAAAAAAGCAAATAACATAAAACTCATAAAACTAACATAACAGACAGTTTTCATTCATTCATTCATTCATTCATTCATTCATTCATTCATTCATTCATTCATTCATTCATTCATTCATTTATTCATTTATTCATTCATTCATTCATTCATTCATTCTTTCATTCATTCCTTCATTCATCCATTCATCCATTCATTTATTCAATCAATCATTAATTAATTAATTCATTCATTTATTCGTTATTTAATTTATTCATTTATTTATACATTCATTCATTCATTCATTCATTCATTCTTTCATTCATTTATTCATTCATTCATTCATTCATTCATTCATTAATTCATTCATTCATTCATTCATTCATTCATTCAATTATTCATTCATTCATTCATTAATTCATTCATTCATGTAATCAATCATTAATTCATTCATTAATTCATACGATATTTTATTCATTCATTCAAGCAATCATTCATTCATTCATTTATTCATTCATTCATTCATTCATTCTTTCATTCATTCATTCATTTATTCATTCATTCATTAATTAATTCATTCATTCATTCATTCATTCATTCATTCATTCATTCATTCATGTATTCATTCATTCATTCATTCATTCATTTATTCATTCATTCATTCATTCATTCATTCATTCGTTATATCATTCATTCGCTATTTCATTCATTCATTCATTTATTCATTCATTCATTCATTCATTCATTCATTCATTCATTCATTCATTCATTTATTCATTCATTCATTCATTCATTCATTCATTCATTCATTCATTCAAGATCAACAAACACCAATGAATTAAAGTTTGTTTTATTTATTTCTTTACAATCTGTATTATACATAAAAGTACATTTCATTAGTTATTGGATGATATCAATACATTCAGTCATTTTAACATAAAATGTACTGATAAATCACTACCCTGTAGATATTGTAGATTGATTTGACAATGGTAGTCTGAGCATATTATTAAGAGGTTGTTTGACTATTATTATGCCTGTCGTACAGAATAAGATGTTTATACATAAGATGCAGTGTACTCTTTCAGTCAGCTATTGTTAGAAGTGTACATTGTTTTCAGTAATGTACATGAGTACTGTAAATATATATTTTTTTGAGAAAGTACTGTTACAGTCTCCTGTATTTTAAATGCAAGAGACTGAAACAGTATTTTCTCAAGAAATATTCTTCGACTTCAGTGAAAATGGGTGTTTTCCTCTGTCACATTGTCCTAGGTGGGTTGAATATGACGTAGCAGTATCAAAGAGGCATTTCAATGTCTGAATATTAGAAGGGTAACATGGCGCACATATAGGGCAGCATGGCGCTCATGAAGGGCAACATGGCGCTCACAAAAAGCAACATGGCGCTGCAACATGTTAGAAAGAGCTGGATGAATCACTGATTTTGATGTGGTAATACATGATTGGCTTAAAACTGTACACTTGTTTTAAAACACAAAATCAATTGCATTGCCAGCATGCCTGTATTTGATGTACAGACAACCTTTCCATAATAATCATATTTACATAGGACAAGAGGATGGAGCTTGAAACAATAGGTTATTTGAAGATATACAGCTGTCTTGTCCACTCTTTGCAAATAAACATAAAAAAATAGTTAGATAGCCCAACGACCCCATCAACCCGCCCCCCCCCACACACACACACACGCAAACCACGTGTGGTCTCCCACGTATAGTAAAGTCATATGCTTCTTGAAAACATACTTTAAAGTACTTAAAGGACTACATTATTTAATTTATATTCAACTAAGTAAAAATTACTTTTAATTTTATTATTTTTAATTTGAGATCAACATATACAAATATTGATATTAAAACACACATTACATTTCCAATGACAGTGATTGAATCTGCTAATACAACAGGTTACAAATAAAAATGAGATAATATTAATCTTAGGATGTTTAGTGGGTGGGATGAGCCCTATGCCAATATCTCTCATATTACACACTGTAAAGTACCACAATCTAGGACCAGATATTACTGCCAACAGTATAATGTATGCTCACGCAGAAGTAAACATCGTCCTTTTTTATTTAATGAATCCATAATCTCCGCATGCCCTTGACATTCTTTTCTAATGCCCTTGACATTACAACGAAGGTGCATCGTCATAAAGTCCAAACTCTTGGTTTGGTCTTGGTTTCTCTCCTTTCTCACCTTTTCTTTTTTTCTTTCTGAAACGATGAAAAATGAGAACATATCACACAAATGTGGTAAAAACGATGCATGCAAAATATATCTATAGTGCAATATAATTGTATTAGAAAATTAAGTTTAATTTCACAATAAATTCACCACTCTTAATAACATTATTTTATTCAAAACATATTTGTAAACATTATACGGAAATTGCAATTGTTTTTGGAAAAAAAAATGTAAACAACAAATTGTTGTAAACTTGCTATGCGAAAACTACCTATGCTAATACAAAATTAGCTTCGACTGCATATTGTTATTTAGGCCTACAAATCAAGACACGTGCGTTTATACAAAAATATATTTTTCATAGAGTAATTGGAACAGAACCACGGCCAGACTTAATAATAATAGCTATAACTATAATTGTGGATTAGGGATAGTTCAAAAGATGTTCTCTGATATAAGGCTGGTGTATGCAATGGTCGTTTTTGGACAAAACAACATACCGTTCCAGAATAAGAACCATTATCCGAACTGTTTCAATCATTAAGCCTTTGTTTAAAAAACAATTTCTTATCATATTGAGTAATAATAATCATCCGTTAACAGGTTAATCACCTGTTATTCGATATACTAGTGTAAAATGTCAAATAAATAATCAGCGCACTTCATTTTGATGGATACATTTTAATTAAATTAAATAAATTGAGAGAGTGTTAGGGGCAAATAATGGCGGCTCAAAGAGTTAAAAGGAACAACTTACAGTAGTACAGCAGTAATCACTGCAATGGCCACCACATTTTTGACTAGTAAACCTATTTATAGTATTATTTTGGTGATTCAAGGTCATCTTCAAGGTCATCTTCAAGGTCAAAAAGTCAATTCCAAGGTCAAAGGTATAAAAAATGTGATTTTCAACAAACACAAATAGTAAGGAGTATAATATATATGTTTGATGTGATTTTGACTAAATAATCTATTTCTGGTATTGTTTTGATGATTAAAGATCATCTTCAAGGTCAAAACCTCAATTTCAGGGTCAAGTAAGCGAAAAACATGATTTGTAACAGATAACACTACGAACAATTTTAACACCCCTTTTTTGTGTGATTTTTGACCAGAAAATCAATTTCTGGCATTATTTTAGTGATTTACGGTCATCCGCAAGGTTAAAAGGTCAATTTTTGGACCAAGTGACCAAAAAAATGCCCTTTGACGCTTCCTGGTCGCCCATTAGCTCGTCAACATCACTATGCGAAACTGTCACTTTTCAAAGCACTACTTCTCTTTAATAATTTTCTGTCACCCTTTATGCATCTACATCGCCCTTCATTACCTCCCCATCACCCTTTAACACCTCTCCGTCACCTTCTAGCACCTCTTCGATTTTCCGTCACCCTTAACGCATCTCTGAGGCATTTAACACCTCTCCATCGACCGTGAATGCTTTTCTGGCACCTTTTAACGCCTCTCATTCGCCTACTAACTGCTTCCCGTCACCATTTAAAGCCTCTTCGTCACCTTTCAATGCCAACCCGATCTACTTTTAACGCCTAATGGTCGCCCTTTATTGCCTCCACACCCCCCCTTAATATGTAATTGTCACCTATTAACGCACCTGTCACACTTTTACGTTTTCTCGTTGCCCTTTATGCGTCCCCATGGCGCATTAAGGCCTTTTTTGTTGCGCTTGAAGACCTTTTCGTCGCCATTTAATGCATCTTCGTAGCTCTTTAAGGCGTCTTTGCCACCCTTCGCTCTTTAACGCCTTCCCATCGCCATATGGTGTCTCTGCGTCGCCTTTTAAATCGTCCTCATCACTCTTTAGCACCTCTCCTCCACCCTTTGGTGCCTTTCTATCGACCTACAATGCATTTTTCGTAATTAATGCCTCTTCATCACCCTGAATTATGCATAACCATCACTTATTAATGCATCCGTCGTCCTTTATGTATATTCATAGTGCTTTAGCATAACTTTGTTACAAATGAAAGCCTTTCTCCCTTAACAGATTTCAATTTCCCTTAAACACCTCTTCGTCAACATGTAATGCCTCACGTTTGCCTTTTAACACCTCGCCATCGCGTTTTAGTGTGTCGCCATCAAACCATCGCAAGGTAACGACTCTGTGGCACTTTCTTGTCACTCTTTAACACCTCTCCATCGCTTTTTAATTCATCCCCGTCAAGCTTTAACGCTTTTTGTCGCCCTTTACTTCCTCTATATTGCCCTTTATTGCATAACCGTCGCCTGTTAACATACCCTCATAACAACGCATTTGATGACATACCGTCTTTGTTTTTTCGCTTTAAATTAAAGGCCTTTCTGCTACCCCTTAACGAATCTCCATTCTTACACATATTCGACACCTCCCCATCACCACTTAAGGCCTTCCCATCACCATTTAACGCCTTCCAATCGCTATTTTTACCCTTTGATGCTTCCTCGTCGCCCTTTAAGGCCTCTCCATCGCCCTTTGATGCGTCTTCATCGATCTTAACGTCTTTTTGTCGCCATTTAATGCCTCTATATCACCCTTCAGTGTTTAGCCATTACCTATTAATGCACGCCGTCAGATTTAATGACTTCCCTTTATGCATCTTTGTAGCCCTTGAGTATATTTGTTGCAATTAAAGGTCTTTCCGTTGCCCTTTAATATATCTTTATCACCCTTTAACACATATTTATCGCCACTCTGTCGCCTTTGATTCACCAGTTAACCCATCACAACGCCATTTTATCACCTTTCATCACCATCTAACGCCTCTACGGTGCCCTTTAAAACTTTATCGAAGCCCTTTATCGCCCATTCATTACCTTAACGCATTTTCACCGCCCCTTAACATCTAACCATCGCGTTTTATTGCATCTTTGTTGCCTTTTGGCGCCTCTTTGTCGCAATGTAATGTGTTCCTGTCACCCTTTAACACATTTTCATCACCTTTTATCGCCTTTTGGCGCCCTTCAGCGCCTCTTCTAGTTGTGTATTCATGGTTGAGTGGTTTGTGCAGTACTGTTATCTAAATTGTACTTTTTAGCAATGCATTGAGTGATTTCAATAGGTACATGTATGATGGTTTACTGCTATATTGCTATCGTGTATGGTAAAACACAAGGCAACATGTACCGTAGATATATTGTTCCCACATCTTTAGAGTTTTTGCCTTACAATGTAACTGCTCATGGTCTAGTCTCGTATATTGTTCTTATGCCATGTAGTTGCACTTATCACTGTTTTGCTTGTAATTGATATTGTCGTCCAGTGATAATCTTGTCAACCACGTAATAAACTCATGCATCAAGGCTAAGTTTCCAATTAATTTATCGAGCAATAGGCATCGTCGGTATTTTTTTGTTTTTTTAAATCATATTATTGACATTTAGCTGCAACCAATATATACACAGAACAGCTCGTTCCTTATTCACATCAATTTAAAACTGTTTGAGTCAGTGTCATGTTATATTTTTTTTAAATAATTAAACAAAATCATGTGCACGTGGAATATATTTTGGCTAATTTTATTTTTTAGATTATGTAGATGCCCATGACCTGTACAACGCGAACTTGATATTGTAATATATTTCTAAAATATAAATCAACCAACAACTAATTTACAACTAAAAAGATATGGACTCGAAAGCCTTCTCGAACTCACCCTCACTAGTAGGTTAAGTGATCAGGCCGATACAGCTTTTAATACAAAAACGAGGTATCCTATTTGTTCTTATGTTTACTTAATAAAAATCACATGTTCAGTCACTTGACCCTAACATTGATGTTTTGACCTTGAAGATGACCTTTAATCGTCAAAATTGTTTCAGAAATTGATTATCCAGTCAAGTTCACACGTAAAAAGTTAACTTGTTGGTATTTATATTTGTTAAAAACATTTTTTTTTTAATTTTTGACCTTTGAATTCACCTTTTGACCTTGATGATGACCTTGAATCATAAAAATAGTACCATAAAAGGATTGGCCAGTTAGAATCAGATCAAATTGAAGTATTACACTTGTTCCTACCTTTATTTGTTGAAAAATCATATTTGACCTTGAAACTTGTATCTGCCAAACGTCATCTTGGACGCCATCTTGGATTTTGCATTTTTCTGCACTCCCGATTTCTTAAGATTTATAATATGACAATTTATTGCATTTTCCAAGTTTAAAACAGTAAAAACAAATTCTGTTGCAATTAGTTCAAGGCTAAGGCCATTTTTTCAGCCTATTGACTGGACTAGTAATAAAATTCCAGAATTAGCGTAATGGGTTTATAGAGGGACGTCATATTTTCAATTTACTACATGTCAAATGGACTAACTTTTGCAATTCTGCATGTAACTTTATGAAATGACATGGAAATGTCCTCTACAAAATTTTATGACAATCGGTTAATAATTGACTAAGAAATCGACGAAAAGCATGCGCTCCAGATAATTGTGTCATAGACTTTAGTAAATTCCAAGTGTCAAGCTGGGAAAACTAAAAAAAATAATCGATTGACACTTAAATTAGTATTATTTTTAATCTGACTCCCCCCCCCCCCCCTCCTACAAAATGCTGGATCCAACCTTTATACCGATATACACCTCATAATATAGAGTGAAAAAACAGTGAGTTCAGATGAAAGGAGCACTTCTCAGCCCCTGATATTAAAATGTAAATTATCTACTCCATTATCAACCCTTAACCCTTTAAGCCCTCACGATGCATTAAAGCATCATTTTACATCTCTGAAAAATGATTGAATTTCCTAAAAACTAGTGATTTTAGAACGAAAATTTTTATGGAACTGTTTTAAAAATAACAGTATATTTTTTCCATTTGTCACCCACTTAAAGTCATCCTCATCCACTACAAGGCGAGAATTGCGACAGCAATTCGCGGCTTGTAGTGGATGAAGATGACAATGGCAAATTCAGGCTCGAAAGGGTTAAAACGCTGAAATATTTTATAAAACATGGAGACAGAAGGGGTTTTTCAACTTGAAATCATCATAAATGTGCTAGTCAGCTCTTTCCGGTTCATTTGAATACCTATGTTTTGGGTCGACGGCCATTATAAATATGTTTACTCTTACAGTGCGCGGATCGACGGTTGACAAGCTAAGAAGAACCCGCCATCAGTACGTATGGTTGAAATTACAGCACAGACAACCTCGGCAACAATAACATAAATACCGTTAAAATGTTATTCTATTCAGAAAAAGGGTATTTTTATTCTAGTCAGGGGGCTTAGCCCATATTTACCCCTCAATTGATCAAATCGTCCCAAAAGCACCAAATTTGGTCCACGTATGGCCAAGGACATATACTTTTAATTTGTCGCGCGAGCCAAGCTGGACTCCCGCCGTGGGCACCATATTTGACAAATCCAAGATGGCCGCTATGCTAATTGGGGTCATGTCATAACTTGAAATCTAATAGGCGTAGGTACGTATATAATGCCATTTTTCTATGGTTTTCAAATATGTGGGATTGATTTGAGATGTTTTAAAGTTGATTTGTGAATTATTTAAAGCACAAAAATGTATGTAAAATGTATCGTCCTCAAAATATATGACATGCTACCGGTTTAAATGACGCATTAATATCAATTTACTTGAAACATAACACTGCTCTCTTGAAAAGTAGACAAAGAACAAAAGCAGTAGGCCCCCTAACTGCCGACTTCAAAAGTTAAAAAAGCAAATAACATAAAACTCATAAAACTAACATAACAGACAGTTTTCATTCATTCATTCATTCATTCATTCATTCATTCATTCATTCATTCATTCATTCATTCATTCATTCATTCATTCATTCATTCATTCATTCATTAATTCATTCATTCATTCATTCATTCATTTATTCATTTATTCATTTATTCATTTATTCATTTATTCATTCATTCATTCATTCATTCTTTCATTCATTCCTTCATTCATCCATTCATCCATTCATTTATTCAATCAATCAATAATTAATTAATTCATTCATTTATTCGTTATTTAATTTATTCATTTATTTATACATTCATTCATTCATTCATTCATTCATTCTTTCATTCATTTATTCATTAATTCATTCATTCATTCATTCATTCATTCATTCATTCATTCATTCATTCAATTATTCATTCATTCATTCATTAATTCATTCATTCATGTAATCAATCATTAATTCATTCATTAATTCATACGATATTTTATTCATTCATTCAATCAATCATTCATTCGTTCATTTATTCATTCATTCATTCATTCATTCTTTCATTCATTCATTCATTCATTCATTCATTCATTCATTCATTCATTCATTCATTCATTCATTCATTCATTCATTCATTCATTCATGTATTCATTCATTCATTCATTCATTCATTTATTCATTCATTCATTCATTCATTCATTCATTCATTCATTCATTCGTTATATCATTCATTCGCTATTTCATTCATTCATTCATTTATTCATTCATTCATTCATTCATTCATTCATTCATTCATTCATTCATTCATTCATTCATCCATTTATTCATTCATTCATTCATTCATTCATTCATTCATTCAAGATCAACAAACACCAATGAATTAAAGTTTGTTTTATTTATTTCTTTACAATCTGTATTATACATAAAAGTACATTTCATTAGTTATTGGATGATATCAATACATTCAGTCATTTTAACATAAAATGTACTGATAAATCACTACCCTGTAGATATTGTAGATTGATTTGACAATGGTAGTCTGAGCATATTATTAAGAGGTTGTTTGACTATTATTATGCCTGTCGTACAGAATAAGATGTTTATACATAAGATGCAGTGTACTCTTTCAGTCAGCTATTGTTAGAAGTGTACATTGTTTTCAGTAATGTACATGAGTACTGTAAATATATATTTTTTTGAGAAAGTACTGTTACAGTCTCCTGTATTTTAAATGCAAGAGACTGAAACAGTATTTTCTCAAGAAATATTCTTCGACTTCAGTGAAAATGGGTGTTTTCCTCTGTCACATTGTCCTAGGTGGGTTGAATATGACGTAGCAGTATCAAAGAGGCATTTCAATGTCTGAATATTAGAAGGGTAACATGGCGCACATATAGGGCAGCATGGCGCTCATGAAGGGCAACATGGCGCTCACAAAAAGCAACATGGCGCTGCAACATGTTAGAAAGAGCTGGATGAATCACTGATTTTGATGTGGTAATACATGATTGGCTTAAAACTGTACACTTGTTTTAAAACACAAAATCAATTGCATTGCCAGCATGCCTGTATTTGATGTACAGACAACCTTTCCATAATAATCATATTTACATAGGACAAGAGGATGGAGCTTGAAACAATAGGTTATTTGAAGATATACAGCTGTCTTGTCCACTCTTTGCAAATAAACATAAAAAAATAGTTAGATAGCCCAACGACCCCATCAACCCGCCCCCCCCCCCCACACACACACACACGCAAACCACGTGTGGTCTCCCACGTATAGTAAAGTCATATGCTTCTTGAAAACATACTTTAAAGTACTTAAAGCACTACATTATTTAATTTATATTCAACTAAGTAAAAATTACTTTTAATTTTATTATTTTTAATTTGAGATCAACATATACAAATATTGATATTAAAACACACATTACATTTCCAATGACAGTGATTGAATCTGCTAATACAACAGGTTACAAATAAAAATGAGATAATATTAATCTTAGGATGTTTAGTGGGTGGGATGAGCCCTATGCCAATATCTCTCATATTACACACTGTAAAGTACCACAATCTAGGACCAGATATTACTGCCAACAGTATAATGTATGCTCACGCAGAAGTAAACATCGTCCTTTTTTATTTAATGAATCCATAATCTCCGCATGCCCTTGACATTCTTTTCTAATGCCCTTGACATTACAACGAAGGTGCATCGTCATAAAGTCCAAACTCTTGGTTTGGTCTTGGTTTCTCTCCTTTCTCACCTTTTCTTTTTTTCTTTCTGAAACGATGAAAAATGAGAACATATCACACAAATGTGGTAAAAACGATGCATGCAAAATATATCTATAGTGCAATATAATTGTATTAGAAAATTAAGTTTAATTTCACAATAAATTCACCACTCTTAATAACATTATTTTATTCAAAACATATTTGTAAACATTATACGGAAATTGCAATTGTTTTTGGAAAAAAAAATGTAAACAACAAATTGTTGTAAACTTGCTATGCGAAAACTACCTATGCTAATACAAAATTAGCTTCGACTGCATATTGTTATTTAGGCCTACAAATCAAGACACGTGCGTTTATACAAAAATATATTTTTCATAGAGTAATTGGAACAGAACCACGGCCAGACTTAATAATAATAGCTATAACTATAATTGTGGATTAGGGATAGTTCAAAAGATGTTCTCTGATATAAGGCTGGTGTATGCAATGGTCGTTTTTGGACAAAACAACATACCGTTCCAGAATAAGAACCATTATCCGAACTGTTTCAATCATTAAGCCTTTGTTTAAAAAACAATTTCTTATCATATTGAGTAATAATAATCATCCGTTAACAGGTTAATCACCTGTTATTCGATATACTAGTGTAAAATGTCAAATAAATAATTAGCGCACTTCATTTTGATGGATACATTTTAATTAAATTAAATAAATTGAGAGAGTGTTAGGGGCAAATAATGGCGGCTCAAAGAGTTAAAAGGAACAACTTACAGTAGTACAGCAGTATTCACTGCAATGGCCACCACACTCCCCATTCCTACTGAACCTGTATGGAAAAAGCACACAAATATAAGTGAGAATAATTATATAGACCTACGCGAAGGGCTTTCATATATCCAGTCAACACCATTTAATAACTATCGCTAGGAAATTCACATCTGGCTAGTAAACTGTGAAATACATTAAAGTGAGATTAGATATATGAGTCTTGACTGTATATGTGAATCCTGATTGCAATGTGAATCATGATTGTATATATGAATCCTGGTTGTATATGTGAATCCTGATTGTATATGTGAATACTGATTGTGTATGTTAATCATGATTGTATATGTGAATACTGATTGTGTATGTTAATCATGATTGTATATGTGAATACTGCTGGTATATATTAATCCTGATTGTATATGTGAATCCTGATTGTATATGTGAATCCTGATTGTATATATGAATCCTAATTGTATATGTGAATCCTGATTGTATATGTGAATCCTGATTGTATATGTGAATCCTGAATGTATGTGTAAATCATGATTGTATATGTGAATCATGGCTGTATATGTGAATCCTGATTGTATATGTGAATTCTGAATGTATGTGTAAATCATGATTGTATATGTATATCCTGATTATATATGTGAATTCTGATTGTTTATGTGAATTCTGATTGTATATGTGAACCCTAGCTGTATATCTGAATCCTGATTGTATATCTGAATCCTGATTGTATATGTGAATACTGATTGTGTATGTTAATCATGATTGTATATGTGAATACTGCTGGTATATATTAATCCTGATTGTATATGTGAATCCTGATTGTATATGTAAATCATGATTGTATATGTGAATCATGATTGTATATGTGAATCCTGATTGTATATGTGAATCATGATTGTATATATGTGAATCATGGCTGTATATGTGAACCCTAGCTGTATATGTGAATCCTGATTGTATATGTGAATCCTGATTGTATATGTGAATCCTGAATGTATATGTAAATCATGATTGTATATGTATATCCTGATTATATATGTGAATACAGAGTGTATATGTGAATCATGATTGTATATGTGAATCTTGATTGTATATGTGAATCCTAATTGTATATGTGAATCCTGATTGTATATGTGAATCCTAATTGTATATATGTGAATCATGGCTGTATATGTGAACCCTAGCTGTATATGTGAATCCTGTTTGTATATGTGAATCCTGATTGTATATGTGAATCCTGATTGTATATATGAATCCTAATTGTATATGTGAATCCTGATTGTATATGTGAATCCTGATTGTATATGTGAATCATGATTGTATATATGTGAATCATGGCTGTATATGTGAACCCTAGCTGTATATGTGAATCCTGATTGTATATGTGAATCCTGATTGTATATGTGAATCCTGATTGTATATGTGAATCATGATTGTATATATGTGAATCATGGCTGTATATGTGAACCCTAGCTGTATATGTGAATCCTAATTGTATATGTGAATCCTGATTGTATATGTGAATCATGGCTGTATATGTGAATTCTGATTGCAATGTGAATCATGATTGTATATATGAATCCTGGTTGTATATGTGAATCCTGGGTGTATATGTGAATCCTGATTGTATATGTGAATTCTGATTGTATATGTGAATCCTGAGTGTATATGTGAATCATGATTGTATATGTGAATCCAGATTGTATGACTCATAATTGTATATATGAATCCTGACTGTATATGTGAATACAGAGTGTATATGTGAATCCTGATTGTATATGTGAATCTTGATTGTTTATGTGAATCCTAATTGTATATCAGAATCCTGATTGTATATATGTGAATCATGATTGTATATGTGAATCCTGATTGTTTATATGTGAATTCTCATTGTATATGTGAATCTTAATTGTATATGTGAATCCTGATTGTATATGTGAATCCTGATTGTATATATGTGAATCCTGATTGTAAATGTAAATCAAATCCTAATTGTATTTGTGAATATTGATTGTATATGTGAATGAATTCTGATTGTATATGTAAGTTCTGATTGTATGTGAGCCATGATTGTATATGTAAATCCCGAATGTATATGTGAATCCTGATTGTATATATGTGAATCCTGATTGTATATGGGGATTCTGATTGTATATGTAAATCCTGAATGTATATATATATGAACCCTGATTGTATGTGTTAGACCATGAGGCCTACCCCGGCGTTGACATCACTGCTTTCGTTCTTGGCAGAGTATGTGGATTGATATTTTAACCCTTACAGCGAGGTTATCAACATTAGTCGTCAATATCTGCCTCTGTAGTTCATATTTCAGCGCTAAGGGTTAACTATAACTGTCTTGACTTGGTTATTTCCCCACCGCTCTGTGAAGCAAGAACCTGTTCTAAAACGTCGCGAGCCTCTAACGTTGATCTTACAATCACTAATCGAGGAAGAACTGGCCGAGTCCGGGAATGCTAGGAAAACCTGGTGTCACCAGTGGCTCATCCCACTGAACATTATTATAATTCATTCATTCATTCATTCATTCATTCATTCATTCATTCATTCATTCATTCATTCATTCAAGATCAACAAACACCAATGAATTAAAGTTTGTTTTATTTATTTCTTTACAATCTGTATTATACATAAAAGTACATTTCATTAGTTATTGGATGATATCAATACATTCAGTCATTTTAACATAAAATGTACTGATAAATCACTACCCTGTAGATATTGTAGATTGATTTGACAATGGTAGTCTGAGCATATTATTAAGAGGTTGTTTGACTATTATTATGCCTGTCGTACAGAATAAGATGTTTATACATAAGATGCAGTGTACTCTTTCAGTCAGCTATTGTTAGAAGTGTACATTGTTTTCAGTAATGTACATGAGTACTGTAAATATATATTTTTTTGAGAAAGTACTGTTACAGTCTCCTGTATTTTAAATGCAAGAGACTGAAACAGTATTTTCTCAAGAAATATTCTTCGACTTCAGTGAAAATGGGTGTTTTCCTCTGTCACATTGTCCTAGGTGGGTTGAATATGACGTAGCAGTATCAAAGAGGCATTTCAATGTCTGAATATTAGAAGGGTAACATGGCGCACATATAGGGCAGCATGGCGCTCATGAAGGGCAACATGGCGCTCACAAAAAGCAACATGGCGCTGCAACATGTTAGAAAGAGCTGGATGAATCACTGATTTTGATGTGGTAATACATGATTGGCTTAAAACTGTACACTTGTTTTAAAACACAAAATCAATTGCATTGCCAGCATGCCTGTATTTGATGTACAGACAACCTTTCCATAATAATCATATTTACATAGGACAAGAGGATGGAGCTTGAAACAATAGGTTATTTGAAGATATACAGCTGTCTTGTCCACTCTTTGCAAATAAACATAAAAAAATAGTTAGATAGCCCAACGACCCCATCAACCCGCCCCCCCCCCCCCCACACACACACACACGCAAACCACGTGTGGTCTCCCACGTATAGTAAAGTCATATGCTTCTTGAAAACATACTTTAAAGTACTTAAAGCACTACATTATTTAATTTATATTCAACTAAGTAAAAATTACTTTTAATTTTATTATTTTTAATTTGAGATCAACATATACAAATACTGATATTAAAACACACATTACATTTCCAATGACAGTGATTGAATCTGCTAATACAACAGGTTACAAATAAAAATGAGATAATATTAATCTTAGGATGTTTAGTGGGTGGGATGAGCCCTATGCCAATATCTCTCATATTACACACTGTAAAGTACCACAATCTAGGACCAGATATTACTGCCAACAGTATAATGTATGCTCACGCAGAAGTAAACATCGTCCTTTTTTATTTAATGAATCCATAATCTCCGCATGCCCTTGACATTCTTTTCTAATGCCCTTGACATTACAACGAAGGTGCATCGTCATAAAGTCCAAACTCTTGGTTTGGTCTTGGTTTCTCTCCTTTCTCACCTTTTCTTTTTTTCTTTCTGAAACGATGAAAAATGAGAACATATCACACAAATGTGGTAAAAACGATGCATGCAAAATATATCTATAGTGCAATATAATTGTATTAGAAAATTAAGTTTAATTTCACAATAAATTCACCACTCTTAATAACATTATTTTATTCAAAACATATTTGTAAACATTATACGGAAATTGCAATTGTTTTTGGAAAAAAAATGTAAACAACAAATTGTTGTAAACTTGCTATGCGAAAACTACCTATGCTAATACAAAATTAGCTTCGACTGCATATTGTTATTTAGGCCTACAAATCAAGACACGTGCGTTTATACAAAAATATATTTTTCATAGAGTAATTGGAACAGAACCACGGCCAGACTTAATAATAATAGCTATAACTATAATTGTGGATTAGGGATAGTTCAAAAGATGTTCTCTGATATAAGGCTGGTGTATGCAATGGTCGTTTTTGGACAAAACAACATACCGTTCCAGAATAAGAACCATTATCCGAACTGTTTCAATCATTAAGCCTTTGTTTAAAAAACAATTTCTTATCATATTGAGTAATAATAATCATCCGTTAACAGGTTAATCACCTGTTATTCGATATACTAGTGTAAAATGTCAAATAAATAATCAGCGCACTTCATTTTGATGGATACATTTTAATTAAATTAAATAAATTGAGAGAGTGTTAGGGGCAAATAATGGCGGCTCAAAGAGTTAAAAGGAACAACTTACAGTAGTACAGCAGTAATCACTGCAATGGCCACCACACTCCCCATTCCTACTGAACCTGTATGGAAAAAGCACACAAATATAAGTGAGAATAATTATATAGACCTACGCGAAGGGCTTTCATATATCCAGTCAACACCATTTAATAACTATCGCTAGGAAATTCACATCTGGCTAGTAAACTGTGAAATACATTAAAGTGAGATTAGATATATGAGTCTTGACTGTATATGTGAATCCTGATTGCAATGTGAATCATGATTGTATATATGAATCCTGGTTGTATATGTGAATCCTGATTGTATATGTGAATACTGATTGTGTATGTTAATCATGATTGTATATGTGAATACTGATTGTGTATGTTAATCATGATTGTATATGTGAATACTGCTGGTATATATTAATCCTGATTGTATATGTGAATCCTGATTGTATATGTGAATCCTGATTGTATATATGAATCCTAATTGTATATGTGAATCCTGATTGTATATGTGAATCCGGATTGTATATGTGAATCCTGAATGTATGTGTAAATCCTGATTGTATATGTGAATCATGGCTGTATATGTGAATCCTGATTGTATATGTGAATTCTGAATGTATGTGTAAATCATGATTGTATATGTATATCCTGATTATATATGTGAATTCTGATTGTTTATGTGAATTCTGATTGTATATGTGAACCCTAGCTGTATATCTGAATCCTGATTGTATATCTGAATCCTGATTGTATATGTGAATACTGATTGTGTATGTTAATCATGATTGTATATGTGAATACTGCTGGTATATATTAATCCTGATTGTATATGTGAATCCTGATTGTATATGTAAATCATGATTGTATATGTGAATCATGATTGTATATGTGAATCCTGATTGTATATGTGAATCATGATTGTATATATGTGAATCATGGCTGTATATGTGAACCCTAGCTGTATATGTGAATCCTGATTGTATATGTGAATCCTGATTGTATATGTGAATCCTGAATGTATATGTAAATCATGATTGTATATGTATATCCTGATTATATATGTGAATACAGAGTGTATATGTGAATCATGATTGTATATGTGAATCTTGATTGTATATGTGAATCCTAATTGTATATGTGAATCCTGATTGTATATGTGAATCCTAATTGTATATATGTGAATCATGGCTGTATATGTGAACCCTAGCTGTATATGTGAATCCTGTTTGTATATGTGAATCCTGATTGTATATGTGAATCCTGATTGTATATATGAATCCTAATTGTATATGTGAATCCTGATTGTATATGTGAATCCTGATTGTATATGTGAATCATGATTGTATATATGTGAATCATGGCTGTATATGTGAACCCTAGCTGTATATGTGAATCCTGATTGTATATGTGAATCCTGATTGTATATGTGAATCCTGATTGTATATGTGAATCATGATTGTATATATGTGAATCATGGCTGTATATGTGAACCCTAGCTGTATATGTGAATCCTAATTGTATATGTGAATCCTGATTGTATATGTGAATCATGGCTGTATATGTGAATTCTGATTGCAATGTGAATCATGATTGTATATATGAATCCTGGTTGTATATGTGAATCCTGGGTGTATATGTGAATCCTGATTGTATATGTGAATTCTGATTGTATATGTGAATCCTGAGTGTATATGTGAATCATGATTGTATATGTGAATCCAGATTGTATGACTCATAATTGTATATATGAATCCTGACTGTATATGTGAATACAGAGTGTATATGTGAATCCTGATTGTATATGTGAATCTTGATTGTTTATGTGAATCCTAATTGTATATCAGAATCCTGATTGTATATATGTGAATCATGATTGTATATGTGAATCCTGATTGTTTATATGTGAATTCTCATTGTATATGTGAATCTTAATTGTATATGTGAATCCTGATTGTATATGTGAATCCTGATTGTATATATGTGAATCCTGATTGTAAATGTAAATCAAATCCTAATTGTATTTGTGAATATTGATTGTATATGTGAATGAATTCTGATTGTATATGTAAGTTCTGATTGTATGTGAGCCATGATTGTATATGTAAATCCCGAATGTATATGTGAATCCTGATTGTATATATGTGAATCCTGATTGTATATGGGGATTCTGATTGTATATGTAAATCCTGAATGTATATATATATGAACCCTGATTGTATGTGTTAGACCATGAGGCCTACCCCGGCGTTGACATCACTGCTTTCGTTCTTGGCAGAGTATGTGGATTGATATTTTAACCCTTACAGCGAGGTTATCAACATTAGTCGTCAATATCTGCCTCTGTAGTTCATATTTCAGCGCTAAGGGTTAACTATAACTGTCTTGACTTGGTTATTTCCCCACCGCTCTGTGAAGCAAGAACCTGTTCTAAAACGTTGCGAGCCTCTAACGTTGATCTTACAATCACTAATCGAGGAAGAACTGGCCGAGTCCGGGAATGCTAGGAAAACCTGGTGTCACTAGTGGCTCATCCCACTGAACATTTTTATAAGATTAAGTTTTCCTCCCATTCCCATTAGAAAAGCTAATATGTTATTAACTTTTCTAATGGAAGCAGAAGCTAATATTAAGATTTTTAATGAGATGGATCACAGCGGTCACCACATACAGTGTTTTACCTACCGGCAATAATGAACACCACTTGCTTGCTTTTATCATCTCTCTTGATCTGCTCCAGCTTGGCATCCTCTTCACTATCATGAGACCGAGCAGATGTGACATTCACAGGAAAGGTGGGACTAATTTCCGTAGTAATTGGAATAGTAGTGGGCGTCGTTGTAGTTGCAGCAGTCAGTGTAGTTTTGATGGTTGTAGTTTTTGGAATAGGTGTTGTAGTTTGCTTGGTTGTGGTAGTTGGGGTGTTTGTAGTAGGTATGGTAGTTGTGGTACTTGGGATAGTTGAAGTAGCAGTAGTAGTTGGAGTGGTTGTGGTAGTTGTAGCGGATGGAGTAGTCGTAGTAGTGGGAGTAGTCGTAGTAGTGGGAGCAGTCGTAGTAGTAGGAGTAGTCGTAGTAGTGGGGGTAGACGTAGTAGTATGAGTAGTCGTAGTAGTGGGAGCAGTCGTAGTAGTAGGAGTAGTCGCAGTAGTGGGGGTAGACGTAGTAGTAGGAGTAGTCGTAGTAGTGGGAGTAGTCGTAATAGTTGGAGTAGTCGTAGTAGTGGGGGTAGACGTAGTAGTAGGAGTAGTCGTAGTAATGGGAGTAGTCGTAGTAGTGGGAGTAGTCGTGGTAGTTGGAGAAGGTGTTGTGGTAATTTCAACCTCTTCTGCTGTTGTCAACACAGGTATTTGTGACGTGACAAATTCCGCCGTGGTTACTTCCGTGGATTTAGTTGACACCTCATTCAAAATCTACAAGAGGATAAGGTCGATTAATTCTACCCATGTTGACGTATACCTTTCATATTAACAATGGTTGTGTGCCAGTTTAGACATCAAGTTGTCAGCAATGAATAACGACAATAAGTTAAACTAATCAATGTAACGCCGTTTCAGAGTTCCCCTATTTCAGATGACATTGTCGCATAGGAGCTCGATCTGACCTGCTACCACCCAGGTGTACTCTCATTTTGAATCAACTTGCGATGCAAATTGATCCTTTAATTTATACAACAAGCGAAAGCTCCGATCATCTTTAAATTAAATAGATCTACGGTTGCAACCAGCTTCACTCAAAAAAGACTATAGGCACATATCAATTATTCTCAGTGTGGAAATTCCTATTCTGTGAAACGCAGTGACGTCACTCGGTGAAAACAAGGTTATATAACACCCCCTCCCCCATACTTCATTCCGTGAAACGCAGTGACGTCACTCGGTGAAAACAAGGTTATATAAGAACCCTCCCCCATACTTCATTGTAATAGCCCGCTCGGTGAAAACAAAGGAGGTCGAGGTCATTGAGTGTCACAGAATATTACTTGAAAGCTGATACAGTGTTTTAGTGCAGGCCTTTAAACTCACCCTTTTACAAATAGGTCTATGTTTGGTTTGTTGGCAGTCCTCTCCGTACCACAGTCCATCCAGACTGTCCAGTATCATACAGAGGTCACCTTGACTGGGCTCTGTTGCCGCCCAGTTAGTGTACCCAGACTCGCTAGAGGGCGTCTCTAACCATCTCCAGCCAGACCGCCTCTCTTCTAGGTTCCCTGAGGAAGCAGTCACAGGGAACCGCTGTGTGAACCCCAGCCAATATGTCTCTCCAGGCAATAATCTGTTAGAGTAAAAGAAAAGCTGAAATAGCTGCCGGAACAGTGCTAAGTCAAGGAGAAAGAACGAAATTCGATAGTTTCGTAGACTCGAATGTACGAGGCGCGAAGCGCCGAGTACATTCGGATCTACGAATCTATCGTAATTGAGTTCTTTTTTTCGACTTAAAAGACACAGAATATATGCAGGTGTTACAAATTTTAAGATAGAAAACCTCAATTTCATTGTCAGTATGGCAAAGCCGTGAACTATTAGGCATGTAGTTTCATGGTTAAACTCATATATTGTGTCCGAGCTGACCAGTACAAAATAACAGTAGATTCGTAGATCAGAATATACTGCTTTAACAATAGATTGACGTCACGGGTGTAGTTTAATCATGTCTATGCCCACTAGTCAGTGGGTTTATTTTTGAAAATCATATTCTCACTGATTTGACCTTGAAAAATAGCGGCTATCGTGAAAGGGCAATAGAGGGTATTTTGAAAGAGATGTGTACCCAATAAGTGTGTATTTTAGAATTTCATACAATTTCAAACTACCATGGCACAGCTTCCATTTGTATTGACCATTCACATGCCCACTGAGGGTCTAGATGGAAGGATGTTTATTTTGCACACAGCAGATTCTGGAACGGGAAGGTATTAGCTTTCAATTTGTGTGAAGAAATGTTTTATAACTAACATTGCAGGTCCCCCTAACTGTGCTACTGGACAATTTTGAGCATTTTTATAATGCCCTTTAAATGAGAAAATTTAAAATAAACACTACACTTCCCACACTTTGATATGTTTTGATTCAGATTCAGATTGGGATATGATTTGAGGGATAAACTAGTTCAGGGAGCATGAGTACCCCCTGGTGAGTTTTTGTGTGTCTTTAACACTGACATTACCAGCTATAGATGCTGACACGATGGTGCGTGTTATATTCATTATTCACCCTATAACTGGATATTTGAATCTTGGGATTTGACTCTTAGTATAGACATATTTATTAAGCAATTGAAACAAATAAAAACAGTAATCCAAGGTTTAGTTTGCTGAGTGATGACGTGGTGGCTGGTTTCGTGCAGGCTGCTGTGGTTAAAGCGAGGGTGGAAGGGGGCGTAGCCACTTGGCACACATATTGTGACGTGTACGTTCATACCTTACATGACCTACACGTGTACACTCAATAGGGGTGATTGGATAATAGCCCAGGAAGTAGTAGTAGTAAATCATTGCTTAATGTCACTTTTCGGCACAAAAGGTCTTTTAAGTGACATTGTAATACGATAAAAACCATCGGGTCGGATAGTCCCCAGAGTAGCAATAGGAAGGATAACTCCCTCTGGGTAACTTCATTCATCCCACGTGAGAGACCTGATAACCCAGGAAATACGGACGTTGAACTAATGTTGTTTAAATGCTGGGCCAGCGTCGGAGACGGTGGACCAACATTGAAACAACATTGGTTCAATGCATCGTGTTTACTGGGAAGGTATATATTATTGGAAGGCGGCCACTAATTTGGCATCACTTTTTCAGAGCGTCCCACACAAATCAACTCGTTATGAGTATTTATACCACTCCTATCTATATAGACAACGCTAGTTATGTAGAGTTATAAACACTATTAAAGGGGTAGTCCACTGTGTATAACAGCTGGACACATCTGTACCCAGAAAGCACCACGCTGATACCAGAGATAGAGGCAGTTGGATATAGGCTACAACTAAGACAAGAAACATATAGCCTATAGTGTGGTATATAGCTTTAATCGAGAAAAACAAACACATTTGTACAGATTCAACTTTACACACTCTAAAAAGCCACTAAACTCATGAAATGTATATATACACGATTTGAGGATAGATTCTATTTATGACTAATACACTTGAAACGTTAGGCCATTGTTGGTTTAATATCGGGCCAGCTTCCCAGCTGGCACTCGACGTTGACCCAATGGTGGTTTAATGTTGGCCCATCGTCTAGACGCTGTTTTTTCTGGGTTAGTAGAGATGCTGTTCCGGCATTAAATATTTATTATGACATGTGTCCTGTGAATGGGCGGGTGTTTGGAATTACGCTGATACCAGAGATAGAGACAACTGGATATAGGCTACAACTAAGACAAGAAACATATAGCCTATAGTGTGGTCTATAGCTT
>OZ024906.1:11700847-11708347 GCA_964017125.1 Flabesymbios commensalis
GTACAAATGTGGCTTAAAACCCCATTCATTCAGTCTTACTTTGGCATAATTATGTTTATTCACTTTTTTCATTATTTTAAATGTTTTAGTTTTTATCTTTTTTTGCGTTTTTAATAATATTTTTTACATCCAATTGATAGTCAAACCATTTAATCCATTAAAAAATATCCACGGGAGAAAAAGGGTGTAAACTTGTGAAATAATATCAGTACTACAAGGGGCTCAATCTTATACTATTCCTTTCACATTCTTTTTGAGTAAATCTCAAAACAAAAATCTCAAGATAATCTCAAGAAACAACTATCTAAAATATATGTATAAAGAATAATATTATCAATCATTTATAAAGTTATACCAATCACATAATTATAAATAAAGTGATAGAAATCATCAAAAAATTCGACATATCATTAACCATTGTTTGGTTCGATTTTTCACCGTAAAATTGTGGTCACATCTTCACCTCCTGCACCAAGCGGGATTCTAATCCGCACGGCATTGGCAAAGCTACACACTCTAACCATTGCGCCACATTCAAGTAGCTAAAAAATAAAGTATATAACTTAGCGCTTTAAAAGGTAACCTTTCAACCGCTGGAAGTTATATTCACGATGCACAACGTCATGTAAATGAAAATGTGCAAGGTTGTGAAATCGTAGGCCTAGTATTTGCTAGTGGATATATTCTATTGGAAGACATATTCCATTTCGAAAAGCTGCTACAATATGTATTTAAAGGGCTAATGAAATATAACAATTGGTATCATATCAAATTGACGTCCTTCCCTTGTGTTTGTTATAAATTTTTTATTTTTTTTCGTTCCGCGCGACTTCAGACGTCAGAATCTGACGTCTATGGACGTCATGTTCTGACGTCTAAAGTCAATAACCGCACTAGAAGAGTAACATATTTATAATGGCCGTGAATAGACCCACAACTTAGGTATTTAAATGAAGCGGAAAGAGCTAATTAAGACTTTTATGAAGACTTTAAATTGGAAAAATACTTATGTTTTATTATCAATTTAAACAACAGTTATTGGGAATGAAATGAGTGTTTAAACATCAACATAAATTTGGGAAGTTTTGATCTCAAAATAAACTAATGTGAGTAATATTCACCTACTTGAAATTGTGAATCGCGGCAGCGACACAGCTTCAATAGGGTGAGAATTTAAGTTAAATTAACCTTTTAACCGCCGCATATATGTCGCATATATTCGGGTTTTCATTTTTTATTAGCACATTAAGTACCACCTTTTAAACATGCTAAAGATAAAATGTGACATCAATCAGCAATATTTGAAAACAGTTGACCTCCATTTTGTCAAATTTGAATAATTTTCACTCACTTGAAGTTGTGGATCGCGTCAGCGAGACACAACTTCTAGTGATTGAAAATTCAGATTGAATAATTTGGCGGTTAAAACACTCTCACCTGTTTGTTTTGCCATCCATAATTCAACCCAAATAATTATTAATGCTGTAAATGACGCGGGCCTCTGTACTCCAAACAAACTCCACATTGTTGCCACTTCGGCAAACAGTTCTCACTTTGCTTGCTGTACAACTTATTCAAACACTATTCATATGGTTTTTGTATATATTTATCATCGATAGCCGTCGTTTATTCTTTGTTAAATGTACTGATCGGCTCTATTCTTACAAATAACTTCTGTCATATCCTCCACTCGTTTTTGTATTTCAACGTCTCTCTAAAATACCAAGCGTGTAAAATCTATACAGCGAATCCATCAAACTCAGATGTTCTCTATGTGTAATGAACCTTGCGCACCGGACACGAGACGCTGTCCCAATGTTGTTTAAATGCTGACCCACCGTCTCCGACGCTGGCCCATCATTTAAACAACATTGGGTAGAGGTCTCGTGCTGGCTTGGCAGAAACTACAGCTGATGAGGTCACGGCCGCCAGCGATGGTCAATATTTAAACTGAAAGACACTCCCGAATAAACTAGATCCTCAAACGTCATTAATAAATTTAGTTTCTAATTCTAGATTTAAAAAAACAAACAATGTAGCCTATTTTAGAATACTAGTGTCAATTGGTTCAAAATCAATGGCGTACTTGCTTCCTTGTGGGAAAATTCCGTCATTCTTATAATTTAAAATATTTTTAGAACAACAATTCAGTGCTTATAAATTAAATTATACCACTTCCGATAATATTAAATTTAATTAATCACGACTGATCATTGACTGATATTTTTTTTAAATGGAGCCGATACCAAAAGGCTGTTCTAAACTCTTTGTCGATACCATAATATAGCTCCTCAAATGATCAAATTAACGCACACAAAACAAAAGAGAAGAGAAAGACTCAAAAATAAAATTATTTTCACAAAAAACTTGAAATTTACAGAAAATCCATATCAGTCACAAAAGGAGAAAGCAACCTAACGAGATGTGTTTAGATGGTCGTTTGAGTGTATGCTGTTTACACAATGACATAGAGACACGCGGTATTTGTCGATAGATTGAAGTGTTTGTCTGTAGCTTAGTCAATGGTCTACATGGTCTACTGATGTATTTATCTTGTCCTCATACCTGAGTATGACTACTTCCTTGACGTGTTCTGCGCGAAGGGCGTACTGTAGTGGTATACGCCGAATGCCTGTCACGTCAAACCTTTCGGGTTTGCCCCTTGTAAATATTGAGTACTGATTGTCCAGTTCGGCCCATGCATTCATTCATTCATTCATTCATTCATTCATTCATTCATTCATTCATTCATTCATTCATTCATTCACATATTCGTTCATTCATACATTAATTAATTGATTAATTATTTCATTCATTCATTCATTAATTCATTCATTCATTCATTCATTCATTCATTCATTCATTCATTCATTCATTCATTCATTCATTCATTCATTCGTCCATTCATTCATTCATTCATTCATTCATTCATTCATTCATTCATTCATTCATTCATTCATTCATTCATTCATTTATTCATTCATTCATTCATTCGTTCGTTTATTCATTCATTCATTCATTCGTTCGTTTGATTATTCATTCATTCATTCATTCATTCATTCATTCATTCATTCATTAAGTCATTCATTCATTCATTCATTCATTCATTCATTCATTCATTTATTTATTTAATCATTCATCCGTTCATTCATTCATTCATTCATTCATTCATTCATTCATTTATTCATTCATTTATTGATTCATTCATTCATTCATTCATTCATTCATTCATTCATTCATATATTCATTCATTCATATATTCATTCATTTATTCATTTATATATTCATTCATTTATTCATTCATTCATTCGTTCGTTCGTTCGTTCGTTCGTGTGTTCGTTCGTTTGTTTATTCATTCATTCATTCATTCATTCATTCATTCATTCATTCATTCATTCATTCATTCATTCATTCATTCATTTATTCATTCATTCATTCAGTCATTCATTGATGAATTGGTGATACCCGTTTTTTTGTATGGAAGTGAAATCTGGCGATTTCATAAAGCACTTGATATTGAAAAGGTTCATTTATTGTTTAGTAAGAAAATTTTGCACCTAAAAAGAAATACGGCTAATTATTTTATATATGGTGAATTGGGAAGATACCCACTGAATGTTAATTGTAAATTGAGAAGTATTAGATATTGGTTGAAGACAATTATGGGCAAGCATAATACGCTAGTGTATAATATGCACCAAATTACGTACAGACATTGTGAAAATGGCATTTCATTGAATGGTTGGACAGCTACAATTAAATCTCTACTGTTCAGTCTTTGCCTAAATTTTGTATGTTATGACCAAGGTGTTGTAAATGTGAAATTATTTGTACATGTATTAAAAGAAAGATTGCAAGATAGCCATATTACAGAGTGGAATAGAGCTGTTTCGAACAGCAATGATTGAATTTTGTACAGAACCTATAAACTCAAGCCATTATATAGTCAATTCATAAACATGATAAATAGTATAACTAAGCCTTGCTATCGATATTCCTTTTTAAAATTTGTCACAAAAAAGCACAATTTACCCGTTGTCCGTGGTAAATGGTTTCAACCTAAACCTTATTATGAACGTCTATGTAGCACATGTGAAGTTTTGGGAGACGAATATCATTTTCTTCTCCAATGCACTAAGCACCAAATTTAGGCTCAAAATTTATTGCACGGTACTATTGGGAAAGACCATCAATGCACAAATTTGTTGAGTTAATGTCATCACAGCGTAAAGTAGTAATCATCAAGCTTGCTGCTTTTGTACATATCGGATTGCAAAGAGTAAATGTTTAATTATCATATATTTGTACTGCTCACCCTCGCTTGCACGCATCATACTTATTGTATATTTTCATATTTATGTAGCACACAGACGAATGGTCTATGCTGAATGAATGAATAAACACATATATAAGCGACAGATTCTGGTGTATAAAGACGGTCCCCGCGCTGAAAGGTCCATATAGTACACGATCAATGCAGATAGAAGTATTAAACTATAAAAAAAACACCTAGAAAAAAATGATTACTGTATTATTAACTATAGGAGCGACAATCGCTTCTATGGTCGTGTTTAATTACTTTTATATACCAGCCTTCAAATGTCGAGCATAGAATGTCAATGACATTTTATTGTTACAAATAGGAATTTTCACCCGATGGAAGTTGGTGTGGCGGTACGAAACACAAGTTTTAGAGATTTTGAAAAGTGAGATGATTGCTTAACATTCAATTAAAATTTCATTCATTCATTCATTCATTCATTCATTCATTCATTCATTCATTCATTCATTCATTCATTCATTTATTCATTCATTCATTCATTCATTTATTCATTCATTCATTCATTCATTCATTCATTCATTCATTCATTCAATCATTAATTCATTCATTCATTCATTCATTCATTCATTCATTCATTCATTCATTCATTCATTCATTCATTCATTCATTCATTCAATCCTTTATTCATTCATTCATTTATTTATTCGTTTATTCATTCATTCATTCATTCATTCAATCATTCATTCATTCATTCATTCATTTATTCGTTTATTCATTCATTCATTTATTCATTCATTCATTCATTCATTCATTCATTCATTCATTCATTTATTTATTCATTCATGCATTCATTCATTCATTTATTCATTCATTCATTCATTCATTCATTCATTCATTCATTCATTCATTCATTCATTAATTCATTCATTCATGCATTCATTCATTCATTCATTTATTTATTCATTTATTCATTCATTCATTTATTCATTCATTCATTCATTCATTCATTCATTTATTCATTCATTCATTCATTCATTCATTCATTCATTCATTCATTCATTCATTCATTCTTTCATTCATTCATTTATTTGTTCGTTTATTCATTCATTCATTCATTCATTCATTCATTCATGCATTCATTCATTCATTCATTCATTCATTCATTCATTCAATCATTCATTCATTCATTCATTCATTCAATCATTCATTCATTCATTCATTTATTTATTCCTTTATTCATTCATTCATTCATTCATTCATTCATTTATTCATTCATTCATTCATTCATTCATTCATTCATTCATTCATTCATTCATTCATTCATTCATTCCTTGCTCGTTCTTTCGTTCGTTCGTTCGTTCGTTCGTAGTTATGGAGCTCAGGCTTGTCAGGCACCACCGATACACAGAAGTATAGGCCTACTCTTCAGCACAGCGCCACGTAGTGAAGACCCGCTACATTTCCTGGTGCATAATATCGCCACCTGGTGAATCAGTGACTAACTGCTTTATATTCCCATGTATTATATATGAGATATGTGTTAATTAACCATGCTTTACTTCAACATGAAACCTTTAATAGTATTATGTCAAATATAAACGTGGCATATTGTATTTCAATGGTCACGTGACCTATGACCTTCTAATGACCCAAAATATTTTACTTGTCAAAATTGAATTCAGGGATCTCAAAACTCAAATTTAGAGCTAAAAACACATTTCTATGATTGACGGAACTTTATTAATAGCCGATTACGTTTTTCCGATGGTCATTTTGGAAATATGCAAATTAGCAAATTAGATATGCAAAATGTTTAATGGTACCTGGCAGATTTGAAATCTACGGGAAAAATACCATAGAAACCGTTGAGAAAATTTTGACAGACGCAATGATGAGATTGCTCAGGATATATCCCTGTCTATCAATGATAGCCAGTGTTTATATTTCACCACATGCTACAGACTGCTGATCACCATATGGCGACACAGACTCTCACAGTCATCTCCGTGTGTTGGAGATGTAAACACTGTCAACTAAAGAAATTCGGGTGATATAAGCCCATTTTCGCATGGTTACAATATAATGCGGACAATCATGTTTTGAAAGGTTATGTTATTGGGGGCATATAGGCTCTGCGACCACTTGTCTGTGAATTTTAATTTTTTTAAATGTGTAATTTGCACTGCTTTGAATCAGAATACGAGAGTCGGTTCCGGTCTTCTCACTCTCATACATGCATGCACCTGTCACACCCCTTGGACCTTCGGGCCTGTGCAATGAAAGGGTTGTAATGAACGGTGTTATTGCAAGTATTATATATTCAAAACCTCAGGGGCGTATTTAGGTGTGTGTGTGTTGGGAGAGGGGGGCATTGAGCCCTTACACTCGGACAAATTAAAAATGACCTTGAAAAATTAAGAAAACGTATATTATGTAGCCTATACTTGCAGCCTGCAGCTCTTTACCCAATCGAAATAATCATCCAATTGTGAGATGTGAACTGCCAAGTGCAATTCCTATCTCACAGTAAATGAAAACGGCTACTTTTCGAAATACCCAAGAATAAGCCCTATGATCTATCAACCCCTTAAAGCCCTAAGTTTTTAGATTTTATATTTTTACCCACTTGAAATTGTGTCTCGCTACCGCGATCTACACAAATTCAAGTGGGTGAAAATGCTTATACTTCTACTTCTATCTGTACTATTTGAATACAAATATATGCCAATTTGACAAAATTAAGACGCATCTCTCCTAACTAATTTCCAAGTTACGGAATGGTAGCATACTTTCTCCGGAATAATCTGATATATATTGTACCGCCGATTTTAATATGAATATTTTTGTATGACTTTTTCAATCTGGAAGTGTATCGCATGACGTCATCTGAAATATGGAATATGAATGACAAAACTGGCAATATATTTGCCAATAGTCGTTCAAATGTAAACATCCTACTACCAAGCTGTAAGTCGTTTATTGGGATACAGTGGACTCTCACCTTCCGGTCAAAACATGCGGTCAGATCGTCATTATGTTCGATTTTTTTTGGCTCGAATTTATTCTCAGTCAATACCATATCAAAGTCGATCTCCAATGCAGTTAAACCACCATTCCGGACTACGGTCATTTTTTTAAGGCATGTATATGTGTAAGGATACAAAACACATTATTAGATTATAAATAAAGATTATAAATGATGTCTTATAGCCGGTTTG
>OZ024906.1:11713347-11770847 GCA_964017125.1 Flabesymbios commensalis
GGAGAGGCACGATACGCAATATATATATGCGGGCACTTGATTAGGCGTATAGGCTGCCATCCGAGTCCCACCACTGTCTTACATTAACACTGGCCCAACAATGTTCCAGTCCAATAGTAGCTAAGCACAGCAAGCAGTAAGCATTGAACCAATGTTGGCTTATTGCTGGCCCAACGTCTGTAACGCTGGCCCACCGCTTGCGATGCCGGTGCCAAAGCGTGTGACTGAATGAAGCTGGGGAGTGATATTCCGGGTATCTCGAAAACCCCCTCGACCCCCTTGCCCCTCGACCCTTGACCCACGACCCTCGACCCACGACCCTCGACCCTCGACTTAATTTTAAAAACAATTTTTATTTGTTTATATAATTATAACTTTTGTATAATAATAACATTCGGGAAATTATAATATAGGCCTACTGTGATGCTAAACTGGCTATCAAGTGATGATGGCTGACCGTCTGCTACGCTGGTCCAGCATCCACCCGACGTTGGTTTAATGTATCTTGTTTAATGGGTGGCCATTGATTATCTTTTTATCAATACACGTAGGCCTACAGCTGGCCGAACACATTTTAATGTTGAGTCACTGTTTAGGAAGCTTGTCTAACTTTAACTGTTATGTAGTCTATATTAACAGATTAACCCAAGCATGGGATTGAATGCCTCTTGTTTTTTTGGTGCGCAAAAAAACACTTGCCAGTCATATCACCTGGCATGTCACTCGCCAGTTTCATTCAGTCACACGCTTTGGCACCGGCATCGCCAGCGGTGGGCCAGCGTTACAGACGTTGGGCCAGCAAAAATCCAACATTGGTTCAATGCTTAGTGCTTGCTGTGCTTAGCTATCATTGGACCGGAACACTGTTGGGCCAGCGTTTATGTAGGACAGTGGTGGGACTCAGATGGCAATCTTTTATATGCCTAATCAAGTGCCGCATATATTGCGTATGTGCCTCTCCCAAAATATACAGGAGGCGTTCAGCCAATGTTAATGTTAGGCCAGCGTCGCAGACGGTGAGCCAACATCGACCTGATATTGTTTCCGGAATTTTATAAATAGACTAGTATATCCAAAAAAAACAATAAAAAAATTAAAGTCGAGGGTCGAGGGTCGTGGGTCGAGGGTCGTGGGTCGAGGGGCGAGGGGGTCGAGGGGGTCGAGGGGGTTTTCGAGATGTCAGATATGCCGGGTGATATGACTGGCAAGTGTTTTTTTGCGCACCAAAAAAACAAGAGGCATTCAATCCCATGCTTGGGTAAATATATATAACAGTTAAAGTTAGACAAGCGTCCTAAACAGTGACTCAACATTAAAATGTGTTTGGCCAGCTGTAGGCCTACGTGTATTGATAAAACTATAATCGATAGCCACCCATTAAACAAGGGACAACGTCGGGTGAATGCTGAACCAGCGTAGCAGACGGTCAGCCAACATCACTTGATAGCCAGGTTAGCATCACAGTAGGCCTATATAAATTCCCCGAATGTTATTATTATACAAAATTTATAATTATATAAACAAACAAAACCTGTTTTTAAAATTAAGTCGAGGGTCGAGGGTCGAAGGTCGAAGGTCGTGGGTCGAGCGTCGTGGGTCGAGGGGGTCGAGGGGGTTTTCGAGATACCCTTATGTTTTGGTCGTTCAGGTTTACTTGTCTGTCCGCAATAAGCAGGATTACTTACAAAGTAGTGAACGGATTTAAACTTTATATTACCGGAGGTGTGTATCGGGCCAAGGAACAATCCATTAAATATCTTGGATGAACCGCATTGCGATTCGGATCTAAAAAAAACATCACAGCGTCCGGCTCCGCAGTGGCGGATCCAATGCGGGGAGGGGGGTGGGGAAAACTTGGGGAGTTTATAACCCCCTCAGAAAAAAATCATCACCTTATTTAGGGGTTCTTTATGATTTGGTGATATACTGAGTGCAGGAGAAACCCTTTGGAAATCACTCAATCTTCTCGGGGACGGACCCCCCGACCCCTTCACAGCAAAATATTTTTTTAGACCCTCTCCCCTGACTGAAAAGCTAGATCCGCCCCTGCGGAGGTTTGCATTCTCTTTCTGACTGTATAAAAGGTAAAAGATTGATGAAAGAACTCGTGAGCTCCGGCGTGGTAGACAGCTTTACTGACTGCATCAGGTCCCCCACCCCACAATCGCCTGACTGACAGTGTTAAATTGGACTGTACTGTGTGTTTTGGGTTTCAAAATACGAATACATATGTATCTTGTTATTGTATACCCTTCTGATTAAAATTAGACAGTGGGCCTATTATACGTCAATTTCTAAATATATTAATCCATATTTCAGCAAATACGAGACGATGACCCAATGCTGTTTCAATGCTGGGCCAGCGTCGCAGACGGTGGCCAAGCATTGAAACAGCATTGGGTCGATGTAGGCCTATCGTGTTGCCGGGTATGTCGTCATTTTGTAATCGAAACGCTGTCTCTCCCACTAAACATAGTGGTAGATGCAGCCTTTCAAATCCAACGGGGGGGGGCGAAACATTTCCCGTCAATGGCGACCATTGTGCATGATATATTAATATTATTATTTTGAAAAAAATATATATATTGTTGGTCATTAATATATAAGAAATATTTTTTTGAAAAAAATATGATTATGTTGGTCAAATAATTATTTTGTCAAGAAAAGTCATGGACATTTTTTTCAAATTTAACTATGCACACTACGAGACTACCGTTATTGGTATATAATAATTTTTAGTTTTGAAAACAATTCTTGTCGTTTGTTGGTGGTAGAATTCTAAAAATGTCGGTCAAGAAATGTCATGGACATTTTTGTTAAATTTAACGATGCACACTATGCGATTATTTTAATATAATTATTCTTCAGAAAAACAATTATATAATTTGCCTTTTGTTGGTCATGGAATTTAAAAAATGTGGTCATGAAAAGTCATTAACATTTCTTTATATTTAACTTTCAGTTTTCAATCAATCAATCAATAATCAATCAATAAAACTATATCCTCAGCGGAACGATCTCAGAGGCGCACAAATCCTTAGCGTGATCTTGTGTCGTAGTCGAGGCCAAATTAGGTTCGTCAACAGGGGGGCTCCCTGTTGACGAACCTAATTTGGCCTCGACTACGACACAAGAGGGTAATTGGTATTCCATACATGATAGGAAATCATGTATGGAATACTAAATAAGATACTGGTTCTTCTGTCTATTTGCTTAGGCATCGCCACAGTCAATTTCCGTGGTTCTGCTCCGTGAATTACAATTATGTTATAAAGCGCAAGCGTGCATCGCTGTCCGACGTTCATACTCACCGCTTCGTAGCTGGCGACCTTCGCCTACGTCGTCACGTTAACACTTTATACGAAAATTTATGACATTGACATTTTTACCAACAACTTCATGTGGTGAAAGGTAATCGTATTTTAAGTACTGAGACCTGTTATTCGACGGAGTGCTAAACCTTAAAGAGCTGAAATATTTTTATATAAGCAAAAAAAACAAATGTTTTTTTTTTCATTTTGAAGTCATCATAAATGTATCCGTTTTATTTGAATACCTATGTTATGGGTCTATGGCTAATATAAATAATTTACTTTTTCAGCTCGATGTTCACAAAATATGATATATAATTATTTACTCCTAAGGCCCAAGTTTTTCTTCTCCTTGTAATTAACCTCCGGGTAAGAAAACAAATGTATTTTAAGAACACCAAACTTGACCAAAGTGTATTACACCAAAGGAACTTTCTTCTTTTGTTATATTTCACTTATTTTTCTTGAACAAATTTCCTTAAAATATGCCATAGGGGCCTAAAGGTGTATTAATGTGAGATGTGAGCTTAAAGGGTGGAGGGCGTGGTTCACACTTCATACCATTATATACTTAGCGCTATAAGCGGTAATAGTACACATTACAACGATGGTCAACGGGTTTATCATCGCTTGAATTCAGTCGAAAAGAATAAATAATTTACTTTTTCAGCTCGGGGATCGACTTCAGACGTCAGCATCTGGCGTCTATAGACGTCAGATGCCGACGTCTGAAATCGGTCCCCGCGCTGAAATAGTCAAAGTGCTGATCACGTCAGACTTTCTATTTGTCCGACAAAAAAGAAAACATCTGTATCTGTATGTTACGTAGCAGTACGCACTATTGTGCTATCGCGCCACGGGTGCTATCGCACAACAATGTGGATTTTTGGGGGTCTCGCCGGATGGAAACTGCGCCTACGTCCATCGAGGTTCTTTTACGTCCAACTCTAGTTCAGTCAGACGAGCCATCTGATTTACGTGGTTCTTTTAGCCCCACGACGCGACATCGCTGCACGCATGTCCTAGTGTATACAGCACCTGGTGTGTGCCAGACGGTCACCCATCCAATAATGGACCGGGGCCAGCGCTGCTTAACTTCAGTGATCGAGCCAACACTGATGAGCTAACGCCGTATTCCGTATTTAACATGAAGGGGAAATGAGCATTAGACATATGTTTAGAAATGTGTTTAGATTAAAATTATAAGAATCTAAGTATTTTTCACCCACCTGAAGTTGTGGTTTGCGGTAGCGAGACACAACTTCAAGTGGGAAAAAATAATTACTATGATAGCTTTAAGCAAAAATACAAATTACAACGATTAGATCAAGTCGTGACGGTCAACATGGTCAACGGATTTATCATCGCTTGAACTCAGTCGAAAAGATTAAAGCATTTACCTTTGTGATATTATAGCAAGAAATTTTACAAAAAATAATACAAATTACAACGATTAGATCAAGTCGTGACGGTCAACATGGTCAACGGATTTATCATCGCTTGAACTCAGTCGAAAAGATTAAAGCATTTACCTTTGTGATATTATAGCAAGAAATTTTAATAAATAATGGCTTCCCCTTGAGTTTATTACAGTTTATAACACCATAATAATTCATATAGGTACTTATCATTACGCACAATAGGGAATTCGGAATTACCACATATTAGCCTAATGCAATCCAACACATGTCTCTTTATGCTGTAGACCGCCAATATTTCTATTTATCTTTTATTTTTTATATATCGACCTTCTTCTGTGGCTTTATTTTCTGTTGCCTTTTAGAAACACATAGACACATACTAACATATTAGCATGGTACACTGTATATAATTATCTGACTATGTACATTGTGGTTGCCATCGGATTCTTTTTTCTATATATATATTTCTAATAACACAATCCGCATGCCAACATATATATCACCACGTTAAGACAACACCTCTCTGTATCATGTTTGCTACCATTTTTTCACCCAAGTTCGTTCAGGCGCAATTAATCATGATAATGGAAATACTGAACAAAAAATACCCTTCTTTATTATACGTGTAACGCCTCAGCTGGTTATAATTGAAATCATCAAGAAATGTATTTCTGAATTAGCATACATAGTGCAGGTGCGGATCCAGAGGGGGGGGGGTTGCGCAGGGGACGCACGCCCACCCCTTTTTGCGCCAAATTCGTTAAAAAGTCCCCTAAATTGACCACAAAAATACGGGGGGGGGCGAGACCCCGAACCCCCTACCCCCTCTTATTATTTAAATCCTGGATCAGCCCCTGTAGTACGTAAACATTAATGTGATATATAATATATCTATCTACTTTTCTGCATTCCGTATACTATAGTTTTCATTATACATGAGACGTATATACATGTACCTCATTCTTCGTGGGTGGCATATAGTGTGTTTATTAACCTACAGAAATAAGTGTTTTCTCTTCAAATAACCTGAGCGTCCCTATTTCAAATGTGTTGACTTTCCTTCGCTGCTAAAACAAGCTGTCGTTTTAAAGCACGCCGCTTATCAGATATAGGCCTACCTTCATGCCGAATTAATCAAACTATTTGTTGAGGGAATTTTTTTCAAAAATATATATGAATAAAATTACCTTTGTTATAATCTTTTAAAAAAATTAATGTAATCTTTTAAAACTTTCACACACGCACACACACACACACACACACACATACCCTCACTCACTCGAGCGTGGCAACAATAACATATTACCTGGTGCGTATCTGTGACACTTCCGGGATATTGTAAGACATGACAGCACTAGCCCTGTACTCAGTGATGCTTTAATATAGCCAATAAAGTATCTCTTTGTTGACTATATCGCATTAATCCATTCACCACCAAGATATGTCTTCTCATTTGAATCACCTTGAGATGGAAATTGCCATCTCAAATAACACCCAATTTGTAATAACTCTCAACCCCCTGAACACGACTATAGGTGTCCGTTTTATCTCCCAATTAAATCATTGTCATTGTGTTTAAACACTAACATTTGCAAACATTTTGTCTCAAATAAAACAGATAAATTATGAGTAACTTTCAATTACTTGAGGTTGTGGATCGCGGTAGCGAGACACAACCTCAAGTAAGTGAAAAAATATATTTTTAATGTAGCGCTTTAGGGTTAGATGCCCTTATTTCATTATATCCACAAGGGTGGTATATTAGATAATCAATCAATCAATCAATCAATCAATCAATTAATCAAGCAATCAATCAATCGATCAATCAATCAATCAATTAATCAATCAATCAATCAATCAATCAATCAATCAATCAATCAATCAATCAATCAATCAATCAATCAATCAATCAATCAATCAAACAATCAATCAATCAATCAATCAATCAATCAATCAATCAATCAATCGATCAATCGATCAATCGATCGATCGATCGATCGATCAATCAATCAATCAATCAATCAATCGATCAATCAATCAATCAATCAATCAATCAATCAATCAATCAATCAATCAATCAATCAATCAATCAATCAATCAATCAATCAATCAATCAATCAATCAATCAATCAATCAATCAATCAATCAATCAATCAATCAATCAATCAATCAATCAATCAATCAATCAATCAATCAATCAATCAATCAATCAATCAATCAATCAATTAATCAATCAATCAATCAATCAATCAATCAATCAATCAAACTTCTATAGCGCCTATATCTTCAGCGGACCGAGCTCAGAGGCTCACAATTTTTTAGCGTAATCATGTGTCATAATCAAGGCCAAGGCAGGTTCGTCAACAGAGAGTCGGGAGATATAGCTCAGAGTGTGCCGATGTACATGAATTATGATATCTAATTATTTATTCCTAAGGCCCATGTTTTTCTTCTCATTGTTATTAACCTCCAGGTAATTGCGAACAAATGTATTTTAAGAACACCAAACCTGGCCAAAATGTATTACACCAAAGGGACATTCTTATTTTGTAGATTTTACCTATTTCTCTTGAACAAATTTCATTAAAAAATATGACATAGGGGCCTAATGGAGTAGAAATGTGACGTGTGAGACCTAAAGGGTGGAGGGCGTGGGTCACAATTCACACCAATTATATACATGGATGAATTTGTAAGCATGACACGGCTCTCTATTGTATGATTGACAATTGATAAATTAGATATTTGCCATGAGAGTAGTATACCAATCTATTGGTCAGATCTGATATTTAAGATCAGAGCAGATACCAATATATATTGGCCAGCCCTGATGGCTCGCTCAGTTCGGCTGTGGCTTGTAATCTGAACGTAATGGTTTCGAATCCCCACTAGGCTGTATGTTTGTCATCATTGTTGTGCATATACTATGTATAAAGTTATTAGCGCTTCAATATTTTCAAATACCTGGAGTGTGCAATGTTTTCCATGGTACTATATAACATTATAAAGAGTAGGACATCACATAGTCCACACTTCGGGCTCTCTCACACTCACTCTCAAATTATTATCAACTGTGGTTCTGTATTCGTATACTTTATCGTAACCCACCATTATTATGTTTTACATTTATGAAAGATAACAATGGAAATGCCTAGAATTTTATCATAAAATGCATATAATATACTAGTGATTATTTTATTGCAGAGTCAAAATTCACCAATGTATATCTACTTTTCTAAATATCGCACAGTGAAGAAGAAAGAATAGCTATGTTGAAGCTTTTGCCACAGCCATTTGTCAGTGGTCCTTTTAAGTGAACAGCGATTATGTTGTAAATCGCAAGAGCGCATCGCTTGCCTTGCCCTATTCTCCATGCTCTCTTGGTTCCAATGAATCGCACTATTGCTTTATTGAAACCAAGAGATCATTGAAATACATTGAATTTCGTTAACGCGATTCACTCAACATTTTTTATGTATCGCTTCAAAATTTATACCATATACTCATTTCACTAATAGCTCGGATGAGATCGAAATTGGGCACGATTCGGACAGAAACTATGTCACTCGACTATCACAGGACTATCGGCCATTATTTTTGTAATATGCGTAATACCTGAAAAACCGGACCAGATAGCTAGACCATTACTATAGAACAAAATGTGCATTTTCAGGTAGGGATATACCATGAAAAATTTCAACTTGATCAAATTCAAAATGGCCGACATGCGGCCACTTCCGATCGACAAATTGTCCCGCTGACGCGATTTACTCAACATTTCTTTTATGTATCGCTCCAAAATGCATACCATATACCCATTTCACTAATAGCTCAGATGAGTTTGAAATTGGGCAAGATTCGGACAGAGACTAGGTCATGGCGGCTCGGCCATTCTTATTGTAATATGTGTAATATCTGGAAAACCGGACCAGATATCTAGACCATTAGGCCTACTATGGAACAAAATGTGCAGTTTCAGGTAGAGATATACCATGAAAAATTTCAACTTGATCAAATTCAAAATGGCCGACCTGCGGCCACTTCAGATCGACAAATTTTCCCGTGAACGCGATTCATCCAACATGTTTTTATGTATCGCTCCAGAATTCATACCATATATCCATTTCACTAATAGCTCAGATAAGTTTGAAATTGGGCAAGATTCGGTGCTGCAATTACATGGGAAATTGATAAGGATTAGAACCCACTTATAGTAATAGAGGGGAGAGTAATTAATCATGCTTAGCTGTCAACATGTTGGGTCAACATGATGGATCTTCATAACATGCATAATAAGCAGCTCTGTCCGTCATACACGTTTGTACAGTTTGGAGCACTGTATGTTATATGCACAACCACGATAACATTAGGATTCGAACCCAGAAACCATGGTAACTTATGCAGGTTACAAACCCGCAGCAGCCGTGCTGGAGAGCAAATACTATCCGTTATTGAACAGCAAAGATATTCATATTTTAAAATCTAATTTGTCAGCCGCCCTTCTCCGCAGCAATGAAAAGGTTGACAATGTAGTATATCACTACACACTTTATTTTGTGTACGCATGCGTGAAGACGTGGGAACACATATCGTGACATGTAACGTTGTATTGTATGAACACTTCGTCATTGCCAGTGTCATTATGTTATTTTCTACCAAACATTGTTGGTTTATTGTTGGGCCAGCGTTTAGACGGTGGACCAACATTTAGCCAGCATTGTTTGAAGTATGCCGCTTGCTGTGTGTTGCTGAAGAGTGAGTCGAGCCTGAAAGCAGCCTGAAGGCATATTGAGGGCAAAAACACAACTCCGACCTAATGCACCACTGAACGCGATATGATCTTTTCTTATCAAGAGTGAATTTGATATGTTTTTGCATCGCTTTTAACATAACTTGTTGCAATATCATGACAGAAGGAATACCGAATTCGGGACTACGCCATACTTTTATCGAATGACTCCCAAGGTTTTTTATTGGGTTCTTTATAGGGTTCTTTACAGTCCAGAGCACTTATGAACAATTTTGATGATATTTATATGCACAGCATAGATGTAAACATCATTGAATTCGAGCTAAGTACATCCAAATAACGAGTCCGTACCTAACGAGCCTTTTGCTAATGTTGGGCCAAGGTCTATGACGTGTGCCCAGCATTGGACAAGTTTGGCAAGATTGTGATAGTGTTGTAGTGTGTTTCACGGTTACACATACTGCGAGAAAAAATGTTACTGTTGACTGTTTGCTTGATTTAAGTACAATGTTGACATGTAAACAGTGTTGAAGGGATTCATACACCATAATAATATAGAAATGTCATCAGGGTCAAACGGTAACATTCTGAGTACAAATGCAGATATAGTAGAAATGAAATAAATGGGGTTTCAGGCCACCGTTGTGCACATATAGGCTAAATTGGGTCAGTAGAACATCCTGAGATGGTGAGATAAATTAGATGAACAGCTATACTATGTGAAGCAAGGCGTCTGCTGAAAACTTCAACTTTAGTAACTCTTCATTAAACATGTTATAGTTTCATATATCCTTATTTTACATACTGCTTTGAAGTTTGGTGTGACACTTGTGATAAATATATGAGTTCGTTGTTCAAAGTGTAGAAAAGAGCTGTAAGGATTATAACGTCTTCATCATATCTAGCTCATACATTGCCTGGCCCTAGGGTAGTGGTTAGCACCGCTGCCTTTCACGCCAGAGTTCGGGGCTCGGTTCCCAGTCTCGGCGGTTTGAAAGAAACAAAAATGTTTCTTCCCCATTCACGTGTGAAAGTCAGTATTGTGGGGAGCCTCCGTGACCGAGAGATAGCGTGCTCGGCCTCAGACCGCCAGAGCTCGAATTTCGAATCCTGTGTCTGGAGGACAGTGTCATCTCAATCATCTCACCATCCTCAGGAGGTTCTCCTGGCCCAGTTTAGCCTATATGTGCACAAAGGTGGCCTAAAGCCCGATTCATTTCATTTTCATACATTGCCTATTTTTTCTAATCTTAAAATTCCTAACATCTATAATATTTATACTTATCAGGTATTAATATTTATGCTGAAACACAAAAAAGATTACTGCCTTCAATATTTAATATGTTCATACAAAACAGCACAATACACAGCCAGATTACCAGATAATCTAACAATATCCATGTATCAGCTTTTAAAAGTAGATTGTCACAGCAATAGTTTAAAGGAATTTATTATAACTTTTTTTGTTAGGTTTTTCTATTATATAAGATTCAAAAATGTTCTTAGTTAGTACTTAGTCTGTTTTTTTTCTTACAGTTGTTTGCACTGCTGTTTTTTGTATTTTTTCTTTAAACAATTTAATTTTTGTAAGTATTCTGAGGGCATATAATACCAGTAGGTGTTCAGTCCTTATTGACATGACAACATGATGTATTTTTTATGTAATATGATGTTAAAACGTCGTTTGTCCTGCCAATAAATGCATTTTGAATTGAATTGAATTTTTGTACTGCCCTCCAACATGTCCAAACACAGGATTCGAGTTCGAACCCTGGTGGTCTGAGGCCGAGCACGCTAACTCTCGGTCACGGTCACAATATTGAACGGTATTAGTTTAAATACGAAAAAGTATTCAGTAATAGTGTAATAGTTGAAAAGCCACCTTTTCACAGATATCCATATTTTCAGAAAATCGCATAAATGTCATTCACCATAATATATTGTGATATTGAACTTGAACACTATTTGCAAATACTAGTTAACAAACATGGAAAACTTGCGCAAGGCATGCTGGGAGTCCTAGATATTATTACTAAAATTACTTTCCCAACGTTATTGATAAACAAATTTATTTTACTCGGAAGCTCTTAGTGGGAAAAAATATTGAACTTAAACTTTGAAGTCGTTCTTTCTCAAAACTATAAAACATGCACTTAACAGGTTGTTGCATAGAGCCATTCAATTATAGTTATCTATCCTTTAGTTCTATAAGCCCTCGGGGTCAGCACATTAGCTGGTCGTAAAATACGACAGAAAGGGACAACTGACTGGTTTCTGCATATAATTAGAAAATAAAAAATAAGCAAAACATATCTGAGAACTTTATCTGTTATCTCTTAGTTCTAATGTCCCGATGTTTTGGGTTTCTGGTACAATATTGCCTGTGGGTAAAGAAAAGTAGCGTAAAATATTCACTCACTCACTCACTCACTCACTCACTCACTCACTCACTCACTCACTCACTCACTCACTCACTCACTCACTCACTCACTCACTCACTCACTCACTCACTCACTCACTCACTCACTCACTCACTCACTCACTCACTCACTCACTCACTCACTCACTCACTCACTCACTCACTCACTCACTCACTCACTCACTCACTCACTCACTCACTCACTCACTCACTCACTCACTCACTCACTCACTCACTCACTCACTCACTCACTCACTCACTCACTCACTCACTCACTCACTCACTCACTCACTCACTCACTCACTCACTCACTCACTCACTCACTCACTCACTCACTCACTCACTCACTCACTCACTCACTCACTCACTCACTCACTCGCTCGCTCGCTCGCTCACTCACTCACTCACTCACTCACTCACTCACTCACTCACTCACTCACTCACTCACTCACTCACTCACTCACTCACTCTCAAACTCGACATGTTTCTCTGCATTACATGCTAACTATATGTTGTATATAGACATAAGCTGTGGACCATAGGTATAGAGGAATATATCCGCTGTGGACATACATATTCATATATTAGGTGTAATGTCAGACATTTGTTTACAGATCCCTCCAGCACACACCTTAACCCTTAAAATGCGGAGATCGACTTTAGACGTCAGAATCTGACGTCCATATGCGTCAAATTCTGCCGTCTAAAGTCGGTCCACGCACTGAAATAATTAAAATATTTATAATGGCCGTAGACCCAGAGCAGATTTTGTTAGTTTTGATGATGGATGCTCCACTCGTAACTCGATTGATTCTGGATTCCTCATGGAAACACCCTTGTGTCGTACATACTGCTTCAAACGTAGCTTCTTCAACAGAAGAGCTCCTATGTGGAATTCTTCACCTTCTAATCTACGTCATATTACTAATTACTTTTCTTTTTATATCCAGTTCAAAGCCTTCTTATGTTTGAAAAAATGACTACTAGTTTTGTCAGTAGTGATTGTTGTTCATGGTTTTTTAAATGTTTGTCTTGTAATTAGCACAGGCTCCCTGTTCAGCTTCTCTCCCAGGTGTACATTTACTTTTTTAGATTTCAGTGATATCATGCTATCAAACTGTTATTATTATTGTATCTGATTAAATTGAATTGAATTGAATTGAATTGAAGAAAATAAATATTCAAATAAAGCGGAAAGAGATAACTTGGACATTTATGATGATTTTAAATAGAAAAAACCTTCCGTCTCCATGGTTTATCAGTGTTTATCCAAAAATATTTCACCGCTTTGAGGGTTAATCCACCAGGCTGGCAATGTGCCACACAGATGAGGGTTAATCCACCAGGCTGGCAATGTGCCACACAGATGAGGGTTAATCCACCAGGCTGGCAATGTGCCACACAGATACATTACACACCAGAAAATATATAGCATTGTATAAGGAGCGTCAATATCGTAAGAAATAAGTAGTAACAATCTAAGAATAACGACGAATATATATAATTGTATCGCCCACTTAACACTTATAACACTCTTCACTTTTTAACCCTTCGAGTACTGATGTCCACTATATACAGTGCACTTTATACATGATAAACATGATATACTCTGTTTTTATTTACCACTTGTGCAAACCTGGTAAAAACAACTTTTAGAAGTGAAAGACAGTGACACTGTTAAAAATTGAGACTTAAATTTCATAAATTCAAGTATTTTTCAGACTTAATTTGTGGATCGCGGTAGCGAGACACAAATTAAAGGGGTTGAGAATCGATTGTCTCGGTCAGAGTTCTAAGAGTTAACGGGTTAACCTTTTCACTACCATACATGACGGAAATTTCCGTCGTCATTCGTCAATGAACGTAACCATAAAATGACACAAATTTTCGTCAAATATATACTACATTTATGTATTTTTCGTCATTTGAAGCTGGAAATTGCGTTAGCAATTCCAGCTTCAAATGACGAAAAATAGAACTCCTACACCAGTATATCTGGATCCTGGTATGCACCCCGGCCTGGAAGTCAAAGGGTTAACACCCAGGTAATTATTATCACTTTTATTCACCTGTCGGAATTCTCACTTCAAGGTGAAGAAAAATGGCCTGGTTTTACAATAACAAAGAGTTACACATCAAATGACAGGTAAGAGATTAGAATTCCGTATTTTGACGGATCATAACTTTTTCACTTAATTTTTGGTTTTCAAGATAAGTCATTTACTGCATTTATGCGGGATGGGATCTTAACCTTTTCACCGTTAATCTCGACTATACTCTGTTTTTAATCTGTTTTACTACAAGGTTAAACATGTTAAATCACAGTTATTAAGAATGAAATGTGTGTTTAAACATGAAGATTTGCAATTATTGCTACTAATTTTAATCCACCTGGAGTTGTGGGGTCGCGGTATCGAGACAGAACTTCAGTGGTTGAGAATTTAAATTAAATAACATGGCGGGAAAAATGTTACATAGTTGACTTAACTTTTCAGCTGTTGGGTCCGAATATCTACGGTTTCAAACTAACCCTTGTGGTGCTGGGACCTCATGTCTACGGTTTCAAACAAGTTATGACTCAAATAAAATGCCACTGAAACTGATAAAATATTGATCTGTTTTAGAAAATAATTATTCAAAAAATTCAATTTGGGAAACATCAATTTCCTACCTCGCCAGGAGCGTATATGTTTTTGGTTGTGTTTGTTTGTCTGGCCTTCCGTTCGTCGGATTACTTAAAATGTAAAGAACGGATTTGCATAGAGGTGTGTCTCGAGCCAAGGAACAATCTGTTAGATTTTGGGGATGATCCGCATCGCACGAATATTTGCATGAAACGTTTTAAAGAGAGGTGTGTTTCGGGCCAATGACCAATCCAATAATTTTTGGGGATGAACCGGATTACGATCAGGATTCATGATCAGGATTACAATCATTAATTTCCGCGTAGGCTTGTAGTCTATGACTGACTGTTTGGTTCATGAATACTATTTTTCCTCATATAAACATGATGAAGCTGAACATTGAGAACAAATAGAACACACAATTGGTTGACTGGTTAACCGAAGCTATTCGTTTCTAAGGTATAACTACAAGTTAACCCTTACAACCCTGAAATATCTGTGTACAAGCCATGGAAGTCAAAGGTTTTTTTCAATTTAAAATCATCATAAATGTCCTAATTAGCTTTTTCCGCTTTATTTGAATACCAATGTTATGTCGTCTTTATACGTCGGAATCTAACGTCAGATTCTGACGAATAAAGACAGTCCCCGATCTGAAAGGGGCACAGCTACTTTAAAAAGATTTGACTTCAAATAACTGGAACTATTTTTTACTTTGAATTGAGAATTCTTGGCATGTAGATCAACGGACTGTTTGATAGACCTGAAGGGACCGAGAGGTAGCGTGCTCGACCTCAGCCCGCCAGGGCTCGAATTCCGAATTCTGTATCTGGAGGGCAGTGTCATTTCATTCATCTCACCATCCTCAGGAGGCTCTCCTGGCCCAGTTTAGCCTTCCTGTGCACAAATGTGGTCTAAAACCTCATTCATTTCATTTCATTTGATACTGAAGGGATGTAGCGTTCACTATGTATATTGTCAGAGTTTATTATGGTATATTGTAATGTATGCTATTCAGAGGGTACCTTCTTGCTGTTGTTTGCTTTGACCTTCATTCAAGGACGCGGCCACTCAGCATGTTTTACAATGTCGCTCGCCACAAAGCCTTAGTCTTTAAACTATTCACTGGGGTACTCCATGTGTAAGCGGTTTAGCGTAAATCGAGTAAACATGAGGATAAACAAGCATCTGAATATTGTCACTTATAGGACTAAGCTTACCGACAATATACTGTTATAAAACGCCATTCAATAAAAGAATAGTAGTAACAATGTTCCCATAACAGACACGGCGTCTACATTTCGGAGGACCGAGCTCTTGGGGACATTGAATAAAAATTTGGTGGTGGCTACGAATGTTTCACTTACGATGCACCTGGAAAAGTGAAATTTTCTGATATAACCCATATAACACAAACGAACACAATTCTCATTGCATACAATACTTTTTACGATAGATAGTCGGGCGTAGACAGTCGGACGTAGATAGTCGGACGTCGTAGATAGTCGGACGCACTAAACATGTTTCTATATTAGTCCAGTCATTTTCGAATAAAACAATTGTTATTGATTTGTTTATTTGTATCAAGTGTTCCGCTACAATGATCCATAACCAGTAACAGGGGCGTATTAGTGATCCATGTCTCCCACATAGCGCTCGAAATTGTCAAGCATAACCATGCAATCTGCCCGGAATTTACCTGAGATAGTCTGAAAATGTGTCAGCTTCTGGGGATATTGACCGGCCTCCAGACATCCTGCCGTTTTTCTAGATACGTCCGGAATTAGTATGTAAAACCACGATGGCTACTATAAGGATATTTTGAACTGGAATTCACTTAGTAGTAATGGTGTGCTAGGAGAGGGATTATTATGCACACTCATAAAACTAAAAGGTTCCAAAATATAGCTCTATTATTGGTATATTTGCACTTGCATTTGTGGTAGATGCTCAGTTAGTCAAAAAATTCAATTTAGAAAGTATCTATTTTCAATAAATTTAAATATTCTTTGTCGTTTGAACCTAGAAATTGCGTTAGCAATTCCAGCTTTTAATGAATGAAAAATACATTAGAAGCAATTCAGCAGAGCAAGAGTAGTTAAATTAATAGTATCCGATCTCTACATATTGCTGGGGTCACAGTTTTCGACAACCGATTTAATATGTTTTTTTTATTTTCTGTTTTTAGACTCGGCGTGTGATACAGGATGGATCGGCTGGGATCACTACTGTTACTACTTCTCCGCGGAACTGAGAACGTACACATGGAAGGAATCCCGTGACGACATCTGTAGAGCCCGCCATCTTGCCGATCTGGTCAGCGTACTCAGCCCCAGCGAAGAAGTGTTTCTAGAGAACAACATGTAAGTTATGACAGAGACATGTGGTCATCAGATTTTGTCTCCTCAAACAAGTTGTGTCGAGAATGTCTTATCATTAATAGTCCAGTGGATTTTGACGAAAGCGTGTTTTGCGGTATGAACGATGTTTTATGACTGATTCTGATACTATGGGGTGTCCTCAGCAGAAATCAACCGGGTGCCAATTTAGCACCCTTGGGCGGAATTTTTTAAGGGCAAAAACAAAATAGCGACCAGAAATTTTCCAGCCGCCGATCCACAATTTCAGATGAGCGAAATGTTCCTATTTCTGCACAGTTTGAATGCAAATATAAGCCAATTTTACCAATTAAATACTCCTTTCTCTGTAAAATTCTCCTATTTTAAGAAAAAGTAAAAGGCTGAAAACGAACGGCTTAGAGGCGATTAGCACTTCAACCCTTAAAACGCTGAAATACTTTTATGTGAACCATGGTGATAAAAGGATTTTTTTTAATTTGAAATCAAATATGATTTAGTTATTTCTGTCTGATTCGTTTGAATATCTATGTTATGTTATGTTATGTTATGTTATGTTATGTTATGTTATGTTATGTTATGTAATGTTATGTTATGTTATGTTATGTTATGTTATGTTATGCTATGTTATGTTATGGTCTACGGCCTTTATGTATAGGATAAAGCCCTCGGAGGTCTACATTCTTAGCTGACTTAAAACACATCCGACCATAATTAGGATCCCTCATAAGCAACAGCTCGGTCACACCTGACTAATTATAGCACCATAGGCCTACCATGATAATTGGTCTGTATTTGATCAACAATAACTCTCCATTCCCGGCTTAGAATGTAGTGGTCGGGCAAAGAAAATAATGTAGTGGTGTGTTTTAAAAATATTTCCACTATTGCAGTGCAGGCATCGAGTTTATTAGACATCAGAATCTGACGTCATAGACGTCAGATTGTGACGTCTAATGTCGATCCCGCGCTGTAAGAGTTAAGGGTTATAAGGGTTGTGCCCCCCCCCCCCCGGCGCCGCCCTGGCCGCGTGGATCACCTGGAGGTTCTGTTACACCACTTATTTGTGGAATGGCTTGCATTGTGTGTGCAGAGCGTACTACAGTAAACACAAAACATTCACCCAATGCTAGTTTAAGGTTGGGCCAGCGTCGTAGACGATGTGTCAACATTAAACCAACATTGGGTAGGGGGGTCTCGTTTTTAAAACGGAATTGAAGTCATGCGTGTCGTACGCCGATCTACTTGTGGATGTCGTGTGTCGATATTTGATAGATATTCCAGTGTCGTGTGTCAATGATAGATAACACAGTTCAGTGTCGATGTCGCTCATTCACAGTGAACACGACACATTGAAACAATGTTGGTTCAATGTTGGGCCACCGTCTGCGATGCTGGACCAGCATTAGGCCTTGTGCTATGTTGTTTGTGAATATTTTAATTCATTTGAAGCTTGAATTGCTAACGCAATTTCCAGCTTCAAATGAATGAAAACAAATATTTTTCTTGAACAATAGACATCTCTAATATTGAATTATTTGATTAACGGTCCAAGTATGGTATTCTACCCCCCCCCCCCCTCGCTGACCAATCGAAGAGTGGTTCAGCCTGTCACATGACGAGATCGGCCAATCATCGCCGTCATTAAGCTGTTATTTAAATTAAGGGGTAGAATACGAGACTTGGACCGGATTAGCTAAGCATCTATACCGTACGGTACCAAAAACTATTTTATAAAATTTAGTGCTATTTGTGAATTCAGTGATAGTGTCTATATAACACCGTCGTCTCATCCCCTGTTCCAGTATTCAGTATAGAATAAAGCCCGAGGAGGTCTACATTCTTAGCTGTGGAAAAGGCCGAGGCCGAAAGCCGTGGACTTTTCCACAGCTAAGAGTGTAGAGCTCCGAGGGTCTTAACTGACTTAAAACACATCCGACCATAATGAGGATCCCAAATAAACAACAGCTCGGTCACATCTGACTGATTATATCACTATATACCTACCAGGATAATTGGTCTGTACTTGATCAACAATAACTCTCCCTTCTCGGCTTAGAATGTAGTGCTCGGACAAAACGAATAATGTAGTGGTGTGATCTAAGCACTGTTCAGGTTCCAAGTGAACAATCTGTAGGCCCATCTGCCCGCTCACTCGTAAAATTCCGTATTGTGGGGAGCGTCCGAATTTTAAATAATGTGTCTGGAGGGAAGTGTCATGTGATTCTTCTTAACAATCCTTGGATTGCTAAATACATGTAGCCGCATTTAGTTTCCGATCCAATCAATCATCACTTTTGCAGGTTAACAATGCCTTCTAAATAATTTCAAATACATTATTAATTGCAACTGGAATAAGATCATTAAAATGAATGATTCACTTACACACTCACTAAATTTGACCCACTCACTCACCTACCCACTCACCGACTCACTCACCTAGTCATCCTGTCCCGAGAATCTTCAAAATTAGATCAATGTTGGTTTAACGTTGTAGACGGTGGGCCAACGTTAAACCAACATCCACATTGATTCAAAGTCTTCAAAATGAGAAGGCATGTGTTATGTGTTTAAAAGGTTGGGTGTTATTATGTCTCCCCTCTGTACACAGAGGTGGAGACATGTTGCTTCACCTGTGTCCGCTCAGTGCTGTCTGTGAGTCTCTGTCTGTGAGTGTCCCATTCATTTCGGTCCAGCGCTTTCTATCATGCAGGCGGTCAAACACGAGACGTTGACCCAATGCTGGGCTAATGTTAGCCCATCGTCTACGACGTTGACCCAGCATTAGCCCACCATTGAGTTACCGTGTCGTGTTTGTCGCCACCCTTAATTCCAACATTAACCCATCTTTGGTTCAAAGCATCGTGCTGGTATAGTCTATGCTACACAAGCCCACCATTGACCCAACAATGTGTCAGTGTAACGTAAATTAGTCAGATGTCGGGCCATTGTGTATGACGCTGGCCAACACTTGAACGGCATTGGGGCAGTGTATACTATGTGAAGCACTTCCGCCAGCATGAAGTACTGACTATATATAGAGTTGAATGGATACTGGCCTACACCTGCGACGCTGGCCCACAATTTAACAAACATTGGACCGATGTTGGCTTGTAATCTGTGGACACACCATCGCCAACAGAAAGCACTGTCCAGTGTTGAATGGTTGATGGCCAGAACCGGCGAGGGTGGACCAGCGCTAAACCGGCATTGGGTTGACGTGTCGTGTCTGCTGGGCATAGTGTGGTAGGCGACTGGCCACTGATACCCAGTCATAGGGTCCACTCAGCTAACCAGCAAACACGGGGTATTGACACAATGCTGTTTCAATGTTGGCCCACCGTCTGAGACGTTGGCCCAACATTGAAACAGCATTGGGTGAATGACCCGTATTTGCTGGGTATTAGCTATCAACTTTTATGCTGAGGGTTGGGAGACATCTCCAGTTCTTGTTTACAAAAACGGAGAATCTTCTAGTTTTAGTGTGTGGGAGCGATATGACGTACGTATTATGCTGCTCTCACACATAGGCGAATGTGCTTGCGAATATGAATCTTTTAAATTCGCAGTCAATTCGCCCAAAAATTGTAAATAGATAGCGAATATTTTCACCTGGGTCATCCCTCGACCTCTCTTTACGAATATATTGCAAATACACTGCGAATGCTTGCCAACGCTTGCCAATGCCTTACGAATTGCTAACAATCGTTGCGAATGGTGCAAATGGGCTTAAGAATAATATAAAATAAATGCTGCGACTGCCTTGCGAATGTTATGAATGCTTGCGAATGCTTACAAATGGGCTTGCAAACCTTACAAAACGTACTTATGAATGATGCGAATGTCTTACCAACGTTGCCATTGCCTTGCCATTTTCTTACGAATGATGCGAATATTTGATGACGAGGCTGCGATTGGTATTAATACGGAGTGAATATAATGCTGGGTTCATTGTTTACCTGAATTTGAATCATTGTCAACGGTGGTAAGACATTCGCAAGAAATTGGGAACGGCGAACGTTACAAACGCCTTGCAAATGCCTTACAAACGTTGCAAATGCTTCCGAATGCCTTACCAACGTTACCAATGGCTTGCGAATGCTTACGAACATTGACGGCGAATGACAGCATTCGCAACATTCGCTGAAATTTAGGAGACGCTTCCTAAATTGGTCGATATTCGTAAGCAGGTGGAGAACGACTTGCAAACGTTCCGAATTTGTTACCAGCGCTTACAAATACTCGGCGAGTGTTGCGAATTTTGAGCGAATGTCAAATATTTTTATTCGTAAGGACATTCGCTAGCATATTCGTCTATGTGTGAGAGCAGCATTATAATCTGTTTATTGATTCAAATCAATCCAGCAATAATCTAGTAGATATATAGCTGGCAGTTAATTCGATCCAATGTTAATTTAATGTTGAGCAAAATTCGCAGACAGTGAAGCAGCATTGAAACAACATTGGTCAAACTATCGTGTTTTATGGAAGCAAATACCCCCCCCCCCCCAACACCCACCTATAAACGTGTGTATCACCTTCATCTAGAGCGGTGGGGATATTCACCACTTGGTTATTATAAACATGCTAAGGACACAGTGCACAAACCCCACCAGCCGACCACAACTATTATCTTCATGTCGAACGGCGGTGATATAGATTACTTGGCTATAATAGGTATTGTACTGATATGTTAACAGTTTACATGGGAAAGACAAAGAACACCCGCTCCACTGACAAACCACAATCGGGTTATTATCTTGTAGTTTTGGTAATTTCAGACAGAGTGTAATCATTGACAAATCACGCACTTCACAGATTCTTTACGCACCAAAATGGTCCAAACAACAAGTGACATTATCCAATGCTGGCTTAATGTTGGGACAACGTCCCCGACGCTGACCCAAAATTGAAACATTATTGGATCAACAAGGCTTTTTTTAATGGATTGTAGCTGTGTAGCTGTGATCAGATTATGTATATTTTTAATTTTTTTATATCCCACATATACCATTCCCATAATTATATTGGAAATTTAAAACTATAGGCATATTGTTTCTCTATCGTTGAATGTATACGAGGGCGCATATTGAAAAAATAGCAAAATTGGTAATATGCATGCGCCATGCATAAATATATGTTGATAAATAAATAAATAAATAAATAAATAAATAAATAAATAAATAAATAAATAAATAAATAAATAAATAAATAAATAAATAAATAAATAAATAAATAAATAAATAAATAAATAAATAAATAAATAAATAAATAAATAAATAAATAAATAAATAAATAAATAAATAAATAAATAAATAAATAAATAAATAAATAAATAAATAAATAAATAAATAAATAAATAAATTAAAAATAAATAAATAAATAAATAAATAAATAAATAAATAAATAAATAAATAAATAAATAAACAAATAAATAATAAATATATAAATATGCCATTGACTTAGTTCCTGCTTCTCTCTCTCTCTCGCTCTGTCGGGATTTGGTTACATCTGACTAAAAAGTTCGGTCTTCAGCGGACGCAAGACGTCAGCTGGCTAGTTTATCCTTTTAACCCTTTCAGTACTGGGATCGAATTAAGACCTCAGATTATAACGTCTAAATTCGATCATTGCACTGAAAGAATTAAAAAGTATCATGAGCGTAGACCCATAACATAGGTATCCAAATGAAGCGGAAAGATCTAACTAAACATTTTTGAAGATTTTACATTGAAAAAACCTTATAACCGTAAGTGATCCACATGGCTCATATTAAAAAAAATTAGTTAAATACAAAATGGTAAAAATTACTTATATTTGCACAATTAAAATCAAAACATGTATCATTCATATCATTCTTATTTACATGTAGCCGTGTCGTCCTCTCCAAGGCCGTGGATTGGAGTATTTGCTTTATCTAAAAAAATAACATGGCGGTGACTGGGAGCGATCTCGAACCCAAGGTCCGAAAACTGTCCATAACTTTTTAATGACTGTGTGAGCTGAGCATGCGGGCATGTAACTAAAATGTTACTGATTCTGAAAAACTATTTTCGACCTGATCATTTGGGGGCAAGTCTTAGATATGACCGTCCAAAGAAATCCCCCACGATCTCCTAAAATACACGTGGAAAAGATAACTTACCAAGATTGTTTCAAAACCAATCCTTTGTAATAGATGACTGCACCATTAGTATTGTTTAAATTGATTAAAAGTGGATATTTTCATCATTTGTTGCCATTTTTCATGCTTTAATCATAAAATGCATAATGGTTTCATTATTATGAGCTTAACCACTACACTATTCTTTAAATGTCCTTGTTTGGGGGACAAAATAAACACAAGATAACACAAGATACATTTCATGGGGGTTTATTATAGTTGTTACTACAGTTGTTGAGCAATGTACATCATGTTTATTATGCTGAATGCATACTTGTAAAATCAGCATTCTTATCTTATGATCGTCCAAATCACAACGTTCACAATCTATCTAAACAAAATGTATACCACGGTTGTTACATTCTCTGTAATAACATAACATGCTATTATGGACATTGTCAAGAAACAACTGTTCATTCTAATTGATGATCAGTGTGTAGTATGTGATGAGAATAGACGGGAAGAGTCGTCAGCCATGTTGTCATTCAGGAATGTTCATTATGTAGTCGTCGTCATCAGTTTATCGCCACGCAGTTGTTGGTTGGACATCAGGACTCTCTGGTTCAGCAGTCACGGGTACGTCTTCTCCACGACAATCTTTACAAAAGTCAGTCTTATCGTGGATACGGGACTTGCATTTAGGACGTGAGCCTTTGCCAGCTTCAACTTGCATCACAGAGTAGGTGAACACAGCAACCACCAGCAGAAAGATGAGCACGCCACGCATGATGATGGATTGTCTTCTAGCTGTTCTTCTAAACGTCAAATTTAAACTCAGAAGCCTGGAATGAAAGATATGTACATATCTGCCTATTTATAGTCAACCTCTGCGTGTGAAATCAATAAGCACTTAGCCGGATCAATTTGTCTGAATTATCACCTGAACCGTTAACTTCCTTTAGGAAGCTCAGTTATGTAATAATAACCCTTTAAGTAACACAGCTACTCTTAGCCCGGTTATAACTGAACTCCTTAGCGCAACTGCACCTCCACCGCTGAATTCCTTGATTCCTGGATGAATAAACATCTCGGGGCCGAGCTGAAAGGGTTAACCTCTTTCTCGCCAAGTTATCTTATTTAAATTGTCACCCATTTCAAGTTGTGTCACACAATCTCAAGTGGTTGAAAATAACTCATATTTGTTTGATTTGATACCAAAAATTTGAAATTCTTGACAATTTAGCAGGCGTTTCATTGTTGATAACTGTGATTTGATTTTAATGATTGATTTGATTAAATAGATTAAATGCGTATATATAGTCGTGCTTAGCTCTTGAAGAGTTATTATTACCATCTTTTGTATTGGTACTGGCCTGCATATGTTCAGCAGAAGAAGGCCTAATTTTTAATTTATTTATGTTATTATTATTTTACTGATTTAAATAATGTTTACCCGGGAAAACGTCAGGACAATATTTGGCAATTTCGCTCATTAAAATTAGCAGTGCAAAGGTTGCCATGTTTATTGTACTAGATATGAATCGATGGACTCAATATTGTAGTTACTCAAACTTTCCTTCCGAGCATCAAGTCAACGAAAAAAAACAGTGAATTGTTAAAACCAGAGCTGTCCAACCTCAGCTGTTTTTTTATCTCACCTGCTACTAAACACCAACGTAATAAGCCAGGTGTTCTACCGATTTGTAAGCTAACAAACTGTTTACTTTCACTTCGCTTTTTATTGTCGTTTTTCAAAAGCTGCTCATAATGGACAGATCAATCGGGTCTATTAGGGCAATTGAACGTTTTGCTTTAATTATCAATATGTTTTGTTTTTTGACTGCACCACTTCTCAGAAAATTGACCATACGGCGCATGCGTGTGGGCCTTCGGCGTGTGCTGACGACCCACCTATTTTAAGTGTATAAGATCCCCCAGATTCCATTGTCTGTAATCCGTGTTCTTAGCTGTGATTCCAACCTGGTGCAGAGTGAATGACAACTACTCATAAAAAACTTTAGTATAACATTTGTACAACGTCGGCCCGACGTCTTGATCGAACATTGTACAAATCTTATGCTTACTGGGTAGAAACCGGTATCACCATATCACCATGAAAGGCTAATAAACATGATAAAACGGAATAAAAACGACTATGGCCGTGCTAACTGTTTAGTCCAGTTGCTGCTCTTATATGTTCAATGAGGACCTACAAATTATGTGAAGTGTAAGGTGTCTCGATTGATTCATATTCTTATAATTTCACTTAACAAATTTAGGTTTGTTGCCCAAGTGGCAACTTTGGGCAACTTTTTTATTGGTATAATTAAATAATTAACATTATCGGCTTAATCTGCATTATGATCTAAGGTAATCAAATGTATTAAATAATGGATTAAATAATAAAAATCGACAACAAAACCAGCTAGTCAACATGGCCAGTGGAAACGACTTGATAAAACATAATTATTGGCCATATCTATATTTGACCTTCTTAAGCCGGATGTGTATATACTTAAACTGGTATTTAGATTTGTACATGGACTTTATATTTTGAAGGTGAGAAAATTGCAGTTTTTTTTAATGTGTGTATTTAGCCTGGGCTGGAAATATGAAACATTGAAATTTGAGGGCAGATTTTTCCCCGTTTTTTGTACATGACTTGGGTGTGCTGAATTCGAATCTGTCGCATAACATTCTATTTTCGGTGTCCTTTATATTCAAAAATGCAAAACAACTGTTGGGTTCTGCATGATTTTGAGTTGATGAATTTATCTGTCATGTTTGTGGATAAAAATGACCTTTATTTGACCTTTAAATTCAGAACGGTTACCGCCAACACACACATAAAAGCGTTTTTTATGCATCTGAACTACTATATATAAAACAACACTTGTTTAATGGAAATCCAAAAAATAGACTATAGTAATACGACAGATTAGGCTACAAGGTATTTGAAACTCTGTTTAAGCACAGTATATTCTAACGAGCTTTGATGTGCTTAGTATTTAGAATGACGTCATTAGTCTAAATGTAAATATGTAAAATGACGTCCATCTTGGATTTTACGATAAAATATAGGTCAGCCGATAAAAAATAAACATCGGAAATGTGTGTTTCGGCCACCAAGTCATTACAAAAACCATAAGTTTAGCAGTCGCGAGCCACAATTACAAAAAATATGTTTAATGTACATTTGATAGCCATTTTGTTTTTTGCTCAAATCAAGGTGCATGTCGCGGCCATTTTGGTATTTTTCGTTCAAATTTACTCGTCAGTAACGTTTAGTTCTGGTCCACTAAGCTACTACAAATAAATCATATTATCGTCAACATGTTTAGCGGTTTACCAATAGGAACAGTAAATAAATAAAAAAAAGAAGCACATCTTGTATTTAAAGATCAAATAAAGGTTACTTCTTCCCCAAGACACCAGAAAAAAAATTATACAATAAAAATCTTGCGGGGACCCTAAATTGTGCTTCCATGTGCTATGAACTATAGAAAATACGGGGTTTTCTTTACATTTTGGCGGTCATTTTGTGTTTTGCTAATTTGTAGGTGAATGTCACCAAATATAGAATGTTATCCGACAGATTCGAATTCACCACACAAATTATGTGAAACAAGTGAATAAAAAGCTATACACAAAAATTCCGAAAAAAGCATGTTTCAGATTTCAACACACGTATTTTTATGAAAGGCTTCAATATATATATATATAATATATCTTTCATGAAACACATATACAAATGTTTTACATTTATAAATATAAATAACCCTCATTTTTTAAGCATACACACCTCTGCCTCTCTGGGTTCAGAAAATATAGGCCAGATATGGATATGGATTACCAACGACGTTCATAATACGCCGGTCATTTAATCTCCGACAGTTAAATCACGGATGACCCGATTTGAACTAGCTACTGCTGATGAAGTGAGGAAACTAATTATAAATTCACCTAGCAAAACGTGCGATCTTGATCCGATCCCTACTGAGTTGTAAAAATCTTGCTTAGATGTTTTGTTGGTTCCAATCACACAAATGGTTAATTTATCTTTGATTTCAGTAGTTTTCCAGTCATTTTTAAAACATCACATGTCATGCCTCTACTCAGAAAGCCATCTTTATTAAAAGATGACATGAAAAATTACAGACCCGTCTCAAACCTAAACTTTGTATCGAAAATCATAGAAAAGGTTATAGCAAATCGAATTCGTTCACATCTTGAAAGAAACGATCTATCAAATCAGTATCAGTCAGCTTACAAGAAATTTCATTCCACTGAAACGGCCTTACTCAAAGTTGAAAATGACATTATTTTTAATATGGACGAGGGAAGGGTCACTGCACTTACTCTGTTAGATCTGTCTGCTGCTTTCGACACTCTGGACCACAGCAGTATCACCTCTTGTGCTTTAAATTTTAAGAGTCATATATCTGGTATATCTCGCGCTTGCTACTATCATATATACGTGACATGCGTAGAATAAGGTGCTTTTTAACACCATCTGTTGTTAAAACAATTGCAATTTCTTTGATAGGTAGCAAACTGGACTATTGTAACTCTGTCCTTTTTAACGTCACCGAAAAGGAGATATCTAAGCTGCAGGGTGTACAAAACTGTTTGGCTCGTGTTGTAACAAAGTCTCCTCGTTTTTGTCACATAACTCCTCTTCTAAAATCTTTGCACTGGTTACCCGTTCGTTACAGGATCAAATTTAAATTCTGTTCCCTGACCTACCAGGCTCTGACCAGTGGACAACCAGTATATATTCGAAACATGCTTTAGCCATCGCGAAAGGTACGGACACTTCGTTCCAGTGATCTAGATCAGCTGAATGTTCCACGGGTCAGAACCGCGGTAGGCGGCAGGGCCTTTTCTGTTGCTGCACCTAGACTTTGGAATGAACTTCCTTTAGAAATTCGCTCTGCGAAAACACAATTTAGTTTCCGGAAGAAATTGAAAACGTATTTTTTTTGGTCAGGCTTTTCCGACTTGAATCCTCGGTGGTCGGGTTGGCCCAGACGACAAACGCAAACGGTTTTTGGAACTATGAGTCGGATTACGATTATGTTTGTTGCGCCTCTGAGCTCGGATCACCGAGGATTTAGGCGCTATAGAAGTTTATTATTATTATTATTATATGTCCAATAATTAGTTTTCATTACCTCATCTCCTTTCACCCTGGTGAATCGTTTGTTTTGTTGTTCATTTTGATTATTTTAGAATACAAAATCGTGCTTGAGCGTATGTGGAGAGACGACTACATATTTAACTACAATGTGTGATATATCATTAGAACGATAATTTAATTATATCTTTCTACCACGGGCTGCTTTATTTTTCCCAGGGACAGCAGTATGCGCAAGTGCAGATTGGTTTATCAGAACATCAACGACAGACGTTTGCGTTACCCTACCCCTTAATTTTAGAGAGGCTCGTGGGGTACCCCCATATAAGCAGTCAAAAAAGTTGCCGTCTGGGCAGCAAAGCTGAATATGATCATTGAGCCATTGCAATCATAAATCAATCAAAAAACATTACACTTCTCACAATTTCTTAGGTTCTATGGACGGCAACTGGACTAGCTGCAGATTGAATGAAAACTGTATTATATATATAAAAAAGTGTAATCACGCAAAAGCTCATAGCAACATCCACGACAATCACAGCTCTGAAAATATCTTTCAGTGAAAGATTGACTACAAAAATAGGGGGTGGCCGTACAGGATGCTGCTGCAATAGTCCAGACGAGCAGTTATGAAGGCATGTAGCAACTTTTCAGTAATAGATTGAGTCAGAAGATGACGAATCTTTCCAATGTTTCTGATGTGCAGAGAAGCAGAACTGCAAATGGCACTGACATGTTTGTTAAGGGTCTGACAGCTGTCCAGTGTCACTCCAAGACTCTTCACATTCTCTGCAGGAAGATTGTCTATTCCACCAATTTGCAATGGTCTCAGATAATGTTTAGACGAAAATTCAGCCTTGTATATGTAGAGGACCTCTGTCTTCTCCCCATTTCGTTTTAGTCTGTTTTTACCATCCATACATATGTATCTATGTCACGAATGTAAGCTTCCAGTCGCTGCATGAATGTTTCCGCGTCTGTGAAGGAGAAAAAAATGTACAATTGTGTGTCGTCTGCATACATGTGATAACTTACTCCGTGCTTCTTGATAATTTCTCTTCTCCCCATTTCGTTTTAGTCTGTTTTTACCATCCATACATATGTATCTATGTCACGAATGCAAGCTTCCGGTAAAAGCAGGTGTCCAAGAACAGACTTGCGGAACTCCGTATTGCAGTTTGAAATTACTGTATGTTTCGTCTACGATCATCACTTTCTGGTACCGGTCTTCCAGGTACGATGCAAACCAATGCACTGTAGATTTCGTTAGAAGTAATTGTGATGACAGTTTCTGCAAGAGGATACGGTGATCAACGGTATCGAGCGCGGCGCTAAGATCCAAGAGTACAAGAGAGCCAACTTGTCCATCATCCGCAGCAAGTAGCAGGTCGTTCGCAATACGTAGCATAGCAGTTTCGGTGCTATGGGCTGGTCTGTATGCAGACTGACACTTGTCATGAAGGCTGTAGATCTTCACAGGATCCTGTTATTGGGATAACACTACTTTCTCAAGTGTTTTGGCAAGAAAAGGATATAAGTGTACACATATATAATATTTTATACTGTTTATTTTATTGATCCAGAAATCTACATGGACTTCCCGTCGTCAATAAATATCTATCTATCTGGCAATAATATTCAGGTCTGCTTATAAACAAATATGATGACAAATAAGACTAGAGACAACTTTGACAAGTAACAGTAATACAGTTTGGACTTACATTTCAATTTCTTTTTTTCGACGTTTGCGACTTTTGCGACATTATGACATTTGTGACTTTTGTGACTTTTGCAGCATTTGCGGTTTTTGCGACATTCGCGAAACTTGCGACATTTGCGACCATTTGTAATCATTTGCAACCAGTTGTGACTATTTGCGACCCTTCACGGCCATTTGCAGCTATTTGGAAATATTTGCGACCGTTTGTGACCGTTCGCGACCGATCGTGATCGATTACGACCATTTGTGACCATTTGTGACCATTGGAGTAGTAATTAATTAAATAAATAATGTCCTAGTCATCACCATCCTGAACTGCAGTGTACTCAGAAATATCACATTCACAGCTGTTCTGCTCTGTACACACAACTTCTACCAAGTTCACAGATTTTGCATGTATAAATTGTTTTTCACACTTGATATATTTTATATATTTATTTGCAATATAAAGGTTCAATAATACCACCTGGTGCTGTTTTTCAAAATGTTCTCAAAGGACAAAAACAATATATTATGCCCATCCAGTCATTTTCCCATCGATGTTCAGTTGTCGGGGTGAGCAGAGATTTTGCAATGTGAGCCAGGTGTCATTTTTGTACTTGGTAATTGTCATGAAGTATGTACATGTAAGTATGTAAGTAGGTTTATTCAGCAATAGATTTACAATCCGTGTGCATACATATAAACATATATAAACAAGTGCATGTTTGATGCGTAAAATAGCGTGGCAACAGATAAAGCGTTAACAGTGATGCAATAAGGTGATACAATTTTGTGTGTGCGTGTATGAGAAAATGTACTCTAATACTAAGAATGGCGTAGATATAAACATTTTACAAGTTTTCTTAACACAGATGGTTCTTCAGAAGATAAGAGAGAGGAGAATTTAGACATATTTGGCCTAAAAGTGTAATAGCGGGGTAGCACATGTCTGATGTGACGTGTGTTCTCACATTCAAACAAACAATGAAATTCATCTCCTAGGACATTACATGTGGGACATAGCCGTTCGTTGTAGGGTCTGCGATTTCTCCCTCTGCCCTCAATTACAATTGGTGGTGAATGATTCTTGGTTCGAAATCTTATACGAGAAATTCTGTGCTTACAATTTGTTACCATATGGAAATAATTTTGACATTGAAAGTGGTTTGTTATATTCTTGTATAATGAACAGCTCGACCTGGTACTTACCAAAGTAAACCATTGTTGAATGTATTGATCGCGTAATCTCTGTTTAAATAAACTAATAAAATATGTTCTATTTGTAACACCCTGTTGCATCCAGGCATAGCCAAAACCCAAATTATATAACATGTCTCTTACTAGAGCAGCCCAGTTAACAATTGTATTATCTGCAACAATGGTGTGGAGCATTATTTTATAAATTTTTTGAACCAATGGACTTAATTCTCTGTGTACAATTTTTGGTGTAGATCAGTTTTTGATGAGGGATTAAAACTAGAAACTGTTTTTTACCAGAATCTCAGTTGCATGTCTTAAGTAAGTAGTCCTACTGTTGACATATATAACATATTTCTTTGTCCACACTTGCTGTTTGATAATTTCTTGCATGACTGCTAGATTTTGAACAACCAAGGATCATTGCATCATTTTTTTATTATTATTTTTAACTGCAAAATAAAAAATAAACAAACTAAAACTAATTATTACAATAATGTCACCATATCTTGGCACTTGCCAATATTGCCCTTCGTGCTTTACAAACCAGACTGTCAGCATATTTTGAAAAATCGTCATGAGAAGGAAGCATAGATTCATCAGAAACAAATAGTATCGAGTGATCCATGGAAACTCGTGCACATGAGCTGTTAAGGCCATTTTGATAATACAATTTTGATCTACGCGAAGCTACACTAAGTTGACATTTTTACTTTGACCTTATTTCCTAGTGATCTACACATTAGAAGCTTTGTTTTATCATTTTTGTGTCGATACTTCCATTGGCAATGATCCGCTCTGTAACAAAGGTCTTATATGCTTCCAGTCCAGTAGCAGATGTTTTCTTTACATATTTTGTTACCTCGTAGAACTTATTTTTTTTTATTCTGCTTTGAATAAATTTTTACCTGTCGTAGCTGTGATATATTATCGTCTTGTCATCTTGGAGATGCAAGAGACAACTCATGATGCTAGACCTCCTAGCATGTGCTTCCAAAACTAATGATATCACACAGCTTGAAATACTTGTAAGTTCTTGTGACACCAGGAAAAATCTCATTAAGGTGGCAGCTTTTATGGTTATATCTCTTACACCAGCAAAAACTTTCAGTTTTCAATTTCCTGCTCCAATGTTCCACTTTCCTGTATCTTCAACTTAGGCCCTACGTGCAATATGCTATGCTATGATATACACATGTCAGTCTATTGTGTGTGAAGACGCACATGCGTATTTTTTAAAGTGAGCAAGTTGAAATAATAATGAGTCTTCTCCTGTGAAGGAAGTGAGAAGTGACTTCTTTGGAATTAGCACAATTGCAGATGCAAAAATACAGATCGTTCAAACATCTTGTAAAGAACCCAATCTTTTGGAAGATACAGTGGAAAGAAGTTTTTTCAGTGAGCAATGCTGAATGAGAACGCTAAGCTGAATTGCTTTTGAACAAAGTCTGTGTCATGTTGCATCCTCCTCCACGATTCACTTACCACCTAATATGTTCCAAAGGCATTTGCTGATACCATGATATCCTTCAGATCCAGACAGTGAAGAGCTCTGGACAAATAGTTTAAAAATGCCATGACCAGTGGAATATTTCAACAAATCACTAATTTTATTAGTTATCTATGCCAGCATCAGCTCACAATATAAGCAAAAAACAACTATTTTATGGCATTTATTTTTCACTAAGATGGTGTCACTCTATAAGGTATCGTACTAGCGTATGTCAGCGTATCGATAATAAATTACTGATACACTGGTATAGCGATAGGGATATACGTTAGGCATAAGCTGCTTACACAGTATATACTAGTTGGACCATGCCTGAAAGTCGAAACCCTCCACCCCCTAGGTATTTTTGTACACCAGATTTTTTTAAACCTTACTATGTACCAAGTTACTTTCGTGTGGTCTGCATATTTTCTATGCATGAACAAGGTCATCAGAGGTGATCGAAGTAAGGTACCCTTTACCCTTAGGGTTGTATAAGAATGTGTTATATAACTAGGTCGAAACTCAAGTCAAGTACACATGGTGACATGGGTTGGTGGTGAGTTTCATAGGGGGGTCATCCAAAGGTATTGGTAAGGTTATTTCAAGGTCATAGCAAGGTAAAATCAGCTCAAAACGGTTGAAAATAGATTATTGGACCAGCACTTCCAATAACTCGGTCGAAACCCAACCAAAGTACACATGGTGACATCGGTTGGTGTTGGGTATCATAGGGGAGTTATTCCAAGGTCATGGTAAGGTCATTTCAAGGTCACAGCAAAGTCAAATAAGCTCAAAATGTTTGGAAATAACTTTTTTTTTTGTTTTTGCTAACATTTTGTTCACTTGAAATGTATATGATGGCTTGAAACATACCTAAATCTCAACACAGACCTACACCAATCACCCCCGAGAGGGTACAGGGATAACATAAGGGTTGGAAGGTTTTTTCACACCCCCTTAAAATCACCCGTATGTCAACACTGTCTGATATGGCTGAAATAGATCAAATAGCACACTGATGTGATATTTTGACATTACCATGACCTTGGGATATCCCAAGGTCATGGCAAGGTCATCTAGAGGTCACGGCAAGGTCAAATCAAGTGCTCGACGAGGCCAGACCTTATTTGTAAGAGTACTTACAATTTTTCTAGATATGGTTTACACCTTAGAAAACGATGTACACACACTGAACAAGCTAGTGAAATGCTAGAAGCACGTTACTCATCGGTTAAGTACACTGGTCATATAATACGTGGACATACCCCGGCATGAAAGTGTGTATGATACTACATATGGCGTATTCAAAGTGGAAAGTGGAAAAACTACTTTTTATGGGCACATCACCTGATCACAAGTGATTTTGGGACGTCGGTAATGCGATCTGTATAGTCTACCAATATGCTAGCCATACGCATGTACCACATATTTTAGTAATTTTCAAACGCAACTCATATATATATCTTGTACGCTATAGTGTGATACTGTCATAAAATCAAAATAGTTAGTGCTAAACTCACAAATCTATGTTCTAGCTGAGTTAGAGAAAATGCTATAATTAACTACTGTAGATCTGGTAATTTTCGCGTGTCTATTTTTTGAGAATTTTAGATTTTAGGACTTTTCACGAAGTTTATAATTCGCGAATTTCCATTTTTCTCTAGTAGCGGTATTTTAATAAAAAACCGCGAGATTATTGAATTCGCGAATTTGTCCTCCTCGCGAAATTCGCGAAAGTTAAATTACGCAAATATTATCAGATGTACAGTATATATGACATATGGTCATCATGGTCATAGGTCTATATCTGCAAATGGTAGCATAAACGAATATTGGTGTATTTCGTAATGTGTAGGCATATGATGTTGCTGATTTCATTCCACACTAGTTGACTCTTTTGATTTATTATTATTCACATTCTGCATCTCATTCCTAAAATCTAGAGAGGTCATATGAAATACTTCAGGCTAAGTATTTGGATACTGTATGTAATGGGCTGATCTCACCATACGTCAGGTAGTGAAAGCCAAGTGCGAGAATAACTTATCTCAGCATAAGTCACCACATCACAGTCCGAAATGACGCTTTCACTTTCTGTTATTACGGACTACCACATCAGGTCTGAGCCTTTATGCGAGGACAGGATGTGACGAGGGCTCATATTATTTCGACATAATTTACCCACAGCATGATATAATAAACACAAGATAACAAAAGACACATTGCATGGGGGTTTATTATAGTTATTACTACAGTTGTTTAGCAATGTACATCATGTTTATTATGCTGCATGCATACTTGTAAAATCAGCATTATTATGAATCTTGTGATTGTCCAAATCACCACGTTCACAATCTATCTAAACAAAATGTATACCACGTCCCGGTTGTCACATTATATGTAATAGCATAACATGCTATTATGAACATTGTCAAGAAACAACTGTTTATTCTGATTGAGGATCAGTGCGTAGTATGTGATGAGAATAGACGGGAAGAGTCGTCAGCCATGTTGTCATTCAGGAATGTTCATTATCGTAGCCCTTGTTTTGGTGCAAAACAATGGCTATGAGGCATCCCTGGCTGTAGTCTTTGTCCCCAGGTGTCATCAGATGATGGTGGTGTGTCATCACCTGATCATCACATGTAGTCGTCGTCATCAGTTTATCGCCAAGCAGTTGTTGGTTCGACATCAGGAATCTCTGATTCAGTAGTCACGGGTACGTCTTCTCCACGACAATCTTTACAAAAGTCAGTCTCGGCGTGGATATGAGACTTGCATTTAGAACACGAGCCTTTGCCAGCTTCAACTTGCATCACAGTGTAGGTGAACACAGCAACCACCAGCAGAAAGATGAGCACGCCACGCATGATGATGGATTGTCTTCTAGCTGTTCTTCTAAACGTCAAGTTTAAACTCAGAAGCCTGGAATGAAGGATGTGTACAGATCTGCCTATTTATAGTCAACCTCTGCGTGTGAAATCAATAAGCACTTAGCCGATTCAATTGTCTGAATTATCACCTGAACCGTTAACTTCCTTTAGGAAGATCAGTTATGTAATAATAACCCTTTAAGTCACGAAGCTACTCTTAGCCCGGGTATAGCTGAACTCCTTAGCGCAACTGCACCTCCACCGCTGAATTCCTTGATTCCTGGATGAATAAACATCTCGGGGCCGAGCTGAAAGGGTTAACCTCTTTCTCGCCAAGTTATCTTATTTAAATTTTCACCCATTTCAAGTTGTGTCACACAATCTCAAGTGGTTGAAAATCACTCATATTTGTTTGATTTGATACCAAAAATTTGAAATTCTTGACAATTTAGCAGGCGTTTCATTGTTGATAACTGTGATTTGATTTTAATGATTGATTTAATTAAATAGATTAAATGCGTCTATATAGTCGTGTTTAGCGCTTAAAGAGTTATTATTACCATCTTTTGTATTGGTACTGGCCTGCATATGTTCAGCAGTAGGAGGCTTAATTTTTAATTTATTTATGTTATTATTATTTTACTGATTTAAATAATGTTTACCCGGGAAAACGTCAGGACGATATTTGGCAATTTCGCTCATTAAAATTAGCAGTGCAAAGGTTGCCATGTTTATTGTACTAGATATGAATCGATGGACTCAATATTGTACTTACTCAAACTTTCCTTCCGAGCTTCAAGTCAGCGAAAATAAACAGTGAATTGTTAAAACCAAAGCTGTCCAACCATAGCTGTTTTTTTTATCTCACCTGCTACTAAACACCAACGTAAAAAGCCAGGTGCTCTACCGATTTGTAAGCTAACAAACTGTTTACTTTCACTTCGCTTTTTATTGTCGTTTTTCAAAAGCTGATAATGGAAATAATGGAAAGATCAATCGGGTCTAATAGGGCAATTGAACGTTTTGCTTTAATTATCAATATGTTTTGATTTTTGACTGCACCACTTCTCAGAAAATTGACCATACGGCGCATGCGTGTGGGCCTTCGGCGTGTGCTGACGACCCACCTATTTTAAGTGTATAAAATCCCCCAGATTCCATTGTCTGTAATCCGTGCTCTTAGCTGTGATTCCCACCTGGTGCAGAGTGGATGACAACTACTCATAAAAGACTTTAGTATAACATTTGTACAACGTCGGCCCGACGTCTTGATCCAACATTGTACAAATCTTATGCTTACTGGGTAGAAACCTGTATCACTATATCACCATGAAAGGCTAATAAACATGATAAAACGGATTAAAAACGACTATGGCCGTGCTAACTGTTTGGTCCAGTTGCTGCTCTTATATGTTCAATGAGGACCTACAAATTATGTGAAGTGTAAGGTGTCTCGATTGATTCATATTCTTATAATTTCACTTAGCAAATTTAGTTTTGTTGCCCAAGTGGCAACTTTGGGCAACTTTTTTATTGGTATTATTAAATAATTAACATTATCGGCTTAATCTGCATTATGATCTAAGGTAATCAAATGTATTAAATAATGGATTAAATAATAAAAATCGACAACAAAACCAGCTAGTCAACATGGCCAGTGGAAACGACTTGATAAAACATAATTATTGGCCATATCTATATTTGACCTTCTGAAGCCGGATGTGTATATACTTAAACTGGTATTTAGATTTGTACATGGACTTTATATTTTTGAAGGTGAGAAAATTGCAGTTTTTTTTAATGTGTGTATTTAGCCTGGGCTGGAAATATGAAACATTGAAATTTGAGGGCAGATTTTTCCCCGTTTTTTGTACATGACTTGGGTGTGCTGAATTCGAATCTGTCGCATAACATTCTATTTTCGGTGTCCTTTATATTCAAAAATGCAAAACAACTGTTGGGTTCTGCATGATTTTGAGTTGATGAATTTATCTGTCAAGTTTTTGGATAAAAATGACCTTTATGTGACCTTTAAATTCAGAACGGTTACCGCCAACACACACATAAAAGCGTTTTTTATGCATCTGAACTACTATATATAAAACAACACTTGTTTAATGGAAATCCAAAAAATAGACTATAGTAATACGACAGATTAGGCTACAAGGTATTTGAAACTCTGTTTAAGCACAGTATATTCTAACGAGCTTTGATGTGCTTAGTATTTAGAATGACGTCATTAGTCTAAATGTAAATATGTAAAATGACGTCCATCTTGGATTTTACGATAAAATATAGGTCAGCCGATAAAAAATAAACATCGGAAATGTGTGTTTCGGCCACCAAGTCATTACAAAAACCATACAAAAACCATAAGTTTAGCAATCGCGAGCCACAATTACAAAAAATATGTTTAATGTACATTTGATAGCCATTTTGTTTTTTGCTCAAATCAAGGTGCATGTCGCGGCCATTTTGGTATTTTTCGTTCAAATTTACTCGTCAGTAACGTTTAGTTCTGGTCCACTAAGTTACTACAAATAAATCATATTATCGTCAACATGTTTAGCGGTTTACCAATAGGAACAGTAAATAAATAAAAAAAAGAAGCACATCTTGTATTTAAAGATCAAATAAAGGTTACTTCTTTCCAAGACACCAGAAAAAAATATATACAATAAAAATCTTGCGGGGACCCTAAATTGTGCTTCCATGTGATATGAACTGGGGTTTTCTTTACATTTTGGCGGTCATTTTGTGTTTTGCTAATTTGTAGGTGAAGGTCACCAAATATAGAATGTTATCCGACAGATTCGAATTCACCACACAAATTATGTGAAACAAGTGAATAAAAAGCTATACACAAAAATTCCGAAAAAAGCATGTTTCAGATTTCAATACACGTATTTTTATGAAAGGCTTCAATATATATATATATAATATATCTTTCATGAAACACATATACAAATGTTTTACATTTATAAATATAAATAACCCTCATTTTTAAGCATACACACCTCTGCCTCTCTGGGGTCAGAAAATATAGGCCAGATATGGATATGGATTACCAACGACGTTCATAATACGCCGGTCATTTAATCTCCGACAGTTAAATCACGTATGACTCGATTTGAACTAGCTACTGCTGATGAAGTGAGGAAACTAATTATAAATTCACCTAGCAAAACGTGCGATCTTGATCCGATCCCTACTTGTTTACCCTTTGTAAAAATCTTTCTTAGATGTTTTGTTGGTTCCAATCACACAAATGGTTAATTTATCTTTGATTTCAGGAGTTTTCCAGACATTTTTAAAACATCACATGTCATGCCTCTACTCAAAAAGCCATCTTTATTAAAAGATGACATGAGAAATTACAGACCAGTCTCAAACCTAAACTTTGTATCGAAAATCATAGAAAAGGTTATAGCAAATCGAATTCGTTCACATCTTGAAACGATCTATCAAATCAGTATCAGTCAGCTTACAAGAAATTTCATTCTACTGAAACGGCCTTACTCAAAGTTGAAAATGACATTATTTTGAATATGGACGAGGGAAGGGTCACTGCACTTACTCTGTTAGATCTGTCTGCTGCTTTCGACACTCTGGACCACAGCAGTATCACCTCTTGTGCTTTAAATTTTAAGAGTCATATATCTGGTATATCTCGCGCTTGCTACTATCATATATACGTGACATGCGTAGAATAAGGTGCTTTTTAACACCATCTGTTGCTAAAACAATTGCAATTTCTTTGATAGGTAGCAAACTGGACTATTGTAACTCTGTCCTTTTTAACGTCACCGAAAAAGAGATATCGAAGCTGCAGGGTGTACAAAACTGTTTGGCTCGTGTTGTAACAAAGTCTCCTCGTTTTTGTCACATAACTCCTCTTCTAAAATCTTTGCACTGGTTACCTGTTCGTTACAGGATCAAATTTAAATTCTGTTCCCTGACCTACCAGGCTCTGACCAGTGGACAACCAGTATATATTCGAAACATGCCTCAGCCATCGCGAAAGGTACGGACACTTCGTTCCAGTGATCTAGATCAGCTGAATGTTCCACGGGTCAGAACCGCGGTATGCAGCAGGGCCTTTTATGTTGCTGCACCTAGACTTTGGAATGAACTTCCTTTAGAAATTCGCTCTGCGAAAACACAATTTAGTTTCCGGAAGAAATTGAAAACGTATTTTTTTGGTCAGGCTTTTCCGACTTGAATCCTCGGTGGTCCGGTTGGCCCAGACGACAAACGCAAACGGTTTTTGGAACTATGAGTCGGATTACGATTATGTTTGTCGCGCCTCTGAGGATTTAGGCGCTATAGAAGTTTATTATTATTATTATTATTATTATTATTATTATATGTCCAATAATTAGTTTTCATTACCTCATCTCCTTTCACCCTGGTGAATCGTTTGTTTTGTTGTTCATTTTGATTATTTTAGAATACAAAATCATGCTTGAGCGTATGTGGAGAGACGACTACTTATTTAGCTACAATGTGTGATATATCATTAGAACGATAATTTAATTATATCTTTCTACCACGGGCTGCTTTATTTTTCCCAGGGACAGCAGTATGCGCAAGTGCAGATTGGTTTATCAGAACATCAACGACAGACGTTTGTGTTACCCTACCCCTTAATTTTAGGGAGGCTCGTGGGGTACCCCCATATAAGCAGTCAAAAAATGTTGCCCAAAATTGCCGTCTGGGCAGCAAAGCTGAATATGATCATTGAGCCATTGCAATCATAAATCAATCAAAAAACATTACACTTCTCACAATTTCTTAGGTTCTATGGACGGCAACTGGACTAGCTGCAGATTGAATGAAAACTGTATTATATATATAAAAAAGTGTAATCACGCAAAAGCTCATAGCAACATCCACGACAATCTCAGATCTGAAAAAATCTTTCAGTAAAAGATTGACTACAAAAATAGGGGGTGGCCGTACAGGATGCTGCTGCAATAGTCCAGGCGAGCAGTTATGAAGGCATGTACCAACTTTTCAGTAATAGATTGAGTCAGAAGATGACGAATCTTTCCAATGTTTCTGATGTGCAGAAAAGCAGAACTGCAAACGGCACTGACATGTTTGTTAAGGGTCTGACAGCTGTCCAGTGTCACTACAAGACTCTTCACATTCTCTGCAAGAAGAATGTCTATTCCATCAATTTGCAATGGTCTCAGATAATGTTTGGACGAAAATTCAGCCTTTTATATGTAGAGGACCTCTGTCTTCTCCCCATTTCGTTTTAGTCTGTTTTTACCATCCATACATATGTATCTATGTCACGAATGTAAGCTTCCAGTCGCTGCATGAATGTTTCCGCGTCTGTGAGGGAGAAAAAAATGTACAATTATGTGTCGTCTGCATACATGTGATGACTTAGTCCGTGCTTCTTGATAATTTCTTTTCTCCCCATTTCGTTTTAGTCTGTTTTTACCATCCATACATATGTATCTATGTCACGAATGCAAGCTTGCAGTAAATGCAAGGGTCCAAGAACAGACTTGCGGAACACTGTATTGCAGTTTGAAATTACTGTATGTTTCGTCTACGATCATCACTTTCTGGTACCGGTCTTCTAGGTACGATGCAAACCAATGCACTGTAGATTTCGTTTTAAGTAATTGTGATGACAGTTTCTGCAAGAGGATACGGTGATCAACGGTATCGAGCGCGGCGCTAAGATCCAAGAGTACAAGACATCCAACTTGTCCATCATCCGCAGCAAGTAGCAGGTCGCTCGCAATACGTAGCATTGCAGTTTCGGTGCTATGGGCTGGTCTGTATGCAGACTGAAACTTGTCATGAAGGCTGTAGATCTTCACATGATCCTGTTATTGGGATAACACTACCTTCTCAAGTGTTTTGGCAAGAAAAGGATACAAGGGTACACATATATAATATTTTATACTGTTTATTTTAATGATCCAGAAATCTACATGGACTTCCCGTCGTCAATAAATATCTATCTATCTGGCAATAATATTCAGGCCTGCTTATAAACAAATATGATGACAAATAAGACTAGAGACAACTTTGACAAGTAGCAGTAATACAGTTTGGACTTACATTGCAATTTCTTTTTTTCGACGTTTGCGACTTTTGCGACATTATGACATTTGCGACTTTTGTGACTTTTGCAGCATTTGCGGTATTAGCGACATTCGCGAAACTTGCGACATTTGCGACCATTTGCGATCATTTGCGACCAATTGTGACTATTTGCGACCCTCCGCGGCCATTTGCAGCTATTTGGAAATATTTGCGACCGTTTGTGACCGTTTGTGACCGTTCGCGACCGTTCGTGATCGATTACGACCATTTGTGACCATTTGTGACCATTGGAGTAGTAATTAATTAAATAAATAATGCCCTAGTCATCACCATCCTGAACTGCAGTGTACTCAGAAATATCACATTCACAGCTGTTCTGCTCTGTACACACAACTTCAACCAAGTTCACAGATTTTGCATGTATAAATTGTTTTTCACACTTGATATATTTTATATATTTATTCGCAATATAAAGGTTCAATTATACCACCTGGTGCTGTTTTTCAAAATGTTCTCAAGGGACAAAAACAATATATTATGCCCATCCAGTCATTTTCCCATCGATGTTCAGTTGTCGGGGTGAGCAGAGATTTTGCAATGTGAGCCAGGTGTCATTTTTGTACTTGGTAATTGGCATGAAGTATGTACATGTAAGTATGTAAGTAGGTTTATTCAGCAATAGATTTACAATGCGTGTGCATACATATAAACATATATAAACAAGTGCATGTTTGACGCGTAAAATAGCGTGGCAACAGATAAAGCGTTAACAGTGATGCAATAAGGTGATACAATTTTGTGTGTGCGTGTATGAGAAAATGTACTCTAATACTAAGAATGGCGTAGATATAAACATTTTAGAAACATCTTAACACAGATGGTTCTTCAGAAGATAAAAGAAAGGAGAATTTAGACATATTTGGCCTAAAAGTGTAATAGCGGGGTAACACATGTCTGATGTGACGTGTGTTCTCACATTCAAACAAACAATGAAATTCATCTCCTAGGACATTACATGTGGGACATAGCCGTTCGTTGTAGGGTCTGCGATTTCTCCCTCTGCCCTCAATTACATTTGGTAGTGAATGATTCTTGGTTCGAAATCGTACAATTTGCTACCATATGGAAATAATTTTGACATTGAAAGTGGTTTGTTATATTCTTGTATAATGAACAGCTCGATCTGGTACTTACCGAAGTAAACCATTGTTGAATGTATTGATCGCGTAATCTCTGTTTAAATAAACTAATAAAACATGTTCTATTTGTAACACCCTGTTGCATCCAGGCATAGCCAAAACCCAAATTAAATAACATGTTTCTTACTAGAGCAGCCCAGTTAACAATTGTATTATCTGCAACAATGGTGTGTAACATTATTTTATAAATTTTCTAAACCAATGGACTTAATTCTCTGTGTACAATTTTTGGTGTAGATCAGTTTTTGATGAGGGATTAGAACTAGAAGCTGTTTTACCAGAATCTCAGTTGCATGTCTTAAGTAAGAAGGCCTACTGTTGACATATATAACATTCTTCTTTGTCCACACTTGCTGTTTGATAATTTCTTGCATGACTGCTAGCTTTTGAACAAGCAAGGATCATTGCATCATTTTTTATTTTTTTATTTTTTAACTGCAAAATAAAAAATAAACAAACTAAAACTAATTATTACAATAATGTCACCATATCTTTGCACTTGCAGATATTGCCCTTCGTGCTTTACAAACCAGACTGTCAGGATATTTTGAAAAATCGTCATGAGAAGGAAGCATAGATTCATCAGAAACAAATAGTATCGAGTGATTCATGGAAACTCATGCACATGAGCTGTTAAGGCCATTTTGATAATACAATTTTGATCTACGCCCTAAGTTGACATTTTTACTTTGACCTTATTTCCTAGTGATCAACACATTAGAAGCTTTGTTTTATCATCTTTGTGTCGATACTTCCACTGGCAATGATCCGCTCTGTAACAAAGGTCTTATATGCTTCCAGTCCTGTAGCAGATGTCTTCTTTACATATTTTGTTACCTCGTAGAACTTATTTTTTTTGTATTCTGCTTTGAATAATTTTTTACCCGTCGTAGCTGTGATATATTATCGTCTTGTCATCTTGGAGATGCAAGAGACAACTCATGATGCTAGACCTCCTAGCATGTTGTTCCAAAACTAATGATATCACACAGCTTGAACTACTTGTAAGTTCTTGTGACACCAGGAAAAATCTCATTAAGGTGGCAGCTTTTATGGTTATATCTCTTACACCAGCAAAAACTTTCAGTTTTCAATTTCCTGCTCCAATGTTCCACTTCCCTGTATCTTCAACTTAGGCCCTACGTGCAATATGCTATGCTATGATATACACATGTCAGTCTATTGTGTGTGAAGACGCACATGCGTATTTTTTAAAGGGAGCAAGTTGAAATAATAATGAGTCTTCTCCTGTGAAGGAAGTAAGAAGTGACTTCTTTGGAATTAGCACAATTGCAGATGCAGAAATACAGATCGTTCAAACATCTTGTAAAGAACCCAATCTTTTGGAAGATACAGTGGAAAGAAGTTTTTTCAGTGAGCAATGCTGAATGGGAACGCTAAGCTGAATTGCTTTTGAACAAAGTCTGTGTCATGTTGCATCCTCCTCCGCGATTCGCTTACCACCTAATATGTTCCAAAGGCATTTGCTGATACCATGATATCCTTCAGATCCAGACAGTGCAGAGCTGTGGACAAATAGTTAAAAAATGCCATGACTAGTGGAATGTTTCAACAAATCACTAATTTTATTAGTTATCTATGCCAACATCAGCTCACAATATATTTTTTACTAAGATGGTGTCACTCTATAAGGTATCGTACTAGCGTATGTCAGCGTATCGATAATAAATTACTGATACACTGGTATAGCGATAGGGATATACGTTAGGCATAAGCTGCTTACACAGTATATACTAGTTAGACCATGGGCTGAAAGTCGAAACCCTCCACCCCCGTAGGTATTTTTGTACACCAGATTTTTTTTAACCTTACTATGTACCAAGTTACTTTCAGGTGGTCTGCATATTTTCTATGCATGAACAAGGTCATCAGAGGTCATCGAAGTAAGGTACCCTTTACCCTTAGGGTTGTATAAGAATGTGTTATATAACTAGGTCGAAACTCCAGTCAAGTACACATGGTGACATGGGTTGATGGTGAGTTTCATAGGGGGGTCATCCAAAGGTATTGGTAAGGTTATTTCAAGGTCATAGCAAGGTAAAATCAGCTCAAAACGGTTGAAAATAGATTATTGGACCAGCACTTCCAATAACATGGTGACATCGGTTGGTGTTGGGTACCATAGGGGAGTTAGTAACTGAAAGTAACTTAGTACATAGTAAGGTTAAAAAAAATCTGGTGTACAAAAATACCTAGGTCAAGGTCATGGTAAGGTCATTTCAAGGTCACAGCAAAGTCAAATAAGCTCAAAATGTTTGGAAATAACTTTTTTTTGTTGTTTTCGCTAACATTTTGTTTACTTGAAATGTATATGATGGCTTGAAACATACCTAAATCTCAACACAGACCTACACCAAATCACCCCCGAGAGGGTACAGGGATAACATAAGGATTGGAAGGTTTTTTCACACACCCCTTCAAATCACCCGTATGTCAACACTGTCTGATATGGCTGAAATAGATCAAATAGCACACTGATGTGATATTTTGACATTACCATGACCTTGGGATATCCCAAGGTCATTGCAAGGTCATCTAAAGGTCACGGCAAGGTCAAATCAAGTGCTCGACGAGGCCAAACCTTATTTGTAAGAGTACTTACAATTTTTCTAGATATGGTTTACACCTTAGAAAACGATGTACACACACTGAACACGCTAGTGAAATGCTAGAAGCACGTTACTCATCGGTTAAGTACACTGGTCATATAATACGTGGACATACCCCGGCATGAAAGTGTGTATGATACTACATATGGCGTATTCAAAGTGGAAAGTGGAAAAACTACTTTTTATGGGCACATCACCTGATCACAGGTGATTTTGGGACGTCGGTAATGCGATCTGTATAGTCTACCAATATGCTAGCCATACGCATGTACCACATATTTTAGTAATTTTCAAACGCAACTCATATATATATCTTGTACGCTATAGTGTGATACTGTCATAAAATCTAAATAGTTAGTGCTAAATTCACAAATCTATGTTCTAGCCGAGTTAGAGAAAATGCTATAATTAACTACTGTAGATCTGGTAATTTTCGCGTGTCTATTTTTTGAGAATTTAAGATTTTAGGACTTTTCACGAAGTTTATAATTCGCGAATTACCATTTTTCTCTAGTAGCGGTATTATAATAAAAACCGCGAGATTATTGAATTCGCGAATTTTCCCTCCTCGCGAAATTCGCGAAAGTTAAACTACGCGAATATTATCAGATGTACAGTATATATGACATATGGTCATCATGGTCATAGGTCTATATCTGCAAATGGTAGCATAGACGAATATTGGTGTATTTCGTAATGTGTATGCATATGATGTTGCTGATTTCATTCCACACTAGTTGACTCTTTTGATTTATTATTATTCACATTCTGCATCTCATTCCTATAATCTAGAGAGGTCATATGAAATACTTCAGGCTAAGTATTTGGACACTGTATGTAATGGGCTGATCTCACCATACGTCACGTAGTGAAAGCCAATTGCGCGAATAAATTATCTCAGCATAAGTCACCACATCACAGTCCGAAATGACGCTTTCACTCTCTGTTATTACGGACTACCACATCAGGCCTGAGCCTTTATGCGAGGACAGGATGTGACGAGGGCTCATATTATTTCGACATCATTTACCCACAGCATGACATAATAAACACAAGATAACAAAAGACACATTGCATGGGGGTTTATTATAGTTATTACTACAGTTGTTTAGCAATGTACATCATGTTTATTATGCTGCATGCATACTTGTAAAATCAGCATTATTATTAATCTTATGATCGTCCAAATCACCACGTTCACAATCTATCTAAACAAAATGTATACAACGTCCCGGGTGTTACATTATATGTAATAACAGAACATGGTATTATGAACATTGTCAAGAAACAACTGTTTATTCTGATTGAGGATCAGTGCGTAGTATGTGATGAGAATAAAGGAGAAGAGTCGTCAGCCATGTTGTCATTCAGGAATGTTCATTATCGTAGCCCTTTTTTTGGTGCAAAACAATGGCTATGAGGCATCCCTGGCTGTAGTAGTTGTCCCCAGGTGTCATCAGATGATGGTGGTGTGTCATCACCTGATCATCACATGTAGTCGTCGTCATCAGTTTATCGCCAAGCAGTTGTTGGTTCGACATCAGGAATCTCTGATTCAGTAGTCACGGGTACGTCTTCTCCACGACAATCTTTACAAAAGTCAGTCTCGGCGTGGATATGAGACTTGCATTTAGAACACGAGCCTTTGCCAGCTTCAACTTGCATCACAGTGTAGGTGAACACAGCAGCCACCAGCAGAAAGATGAGCACGCCACGCATGATGATGGATTGTCTTCTAGCTGTTCTTCTAAACGTCAAGTTTAAACTCAGAAGCCTGGAATGAAGGATGTGTTCAGATCTGCCTATTTATAGTCAACCTCTGCGTGTGAAATCAATAAGCACTTAGCCGAATCAATTTGTCTGAATTATCAACTGAACCGTTAACTTCCTTTAGGAAGCCCAGTTATGTAATAATAACCCTTTAAGTAACGAAACTTCTCTTAGCCCGGTTATAACTGAACCACTTGGCGCAACTGCACCCCACCGCTGAATTCTAGGATGAACAAACATCTCGGGGCAGAGTTAGAAGTGTTAACTTCTTTCTCGCCAAGTTATCTTATTTAAATTTTCACCCATTTCAAGTTGTGTCACACAATCTCAAGTGGTTGAAAATCACTCATATTTGTTTAATTTGAGTCCGAACGTTTGCAAATCTTAACGTTTAAACACGCGTTTCATTGTTGATAACTGTGATTTGATTTTAATGCTTGATTTAATTAAATAGATTAAATGCGTCTATATAGTCGTGCTTAGCTCTTGAAGAGTTATTACTACCATCTTTTGTATTGTTACTGGCCTGTATATGTTCAGCAGAAGGAGGCTTAATTTTCTATTTATTTATGCTATTAATATTTCACTGATTTATAAAAAAATTACAAAAATTTATAAAAAATTTACCCGCAATTTCGGTCATTAAATTAAGCAGTGCAGTGGTTGCCATGTTTATTGTACTGGATATGAAGCGATGAACTCGATATTGTGCTTACTCTAACTTTTTAATTTTTCTTTCAAGCCGAAAAAAAAACAGTGAAAAAAAACCACCATAGCCACCACAGCTGTTTTTTCTCTCCTCACCTGCAACTAGACACAAATACATACTAAGCCACGTGTTCTACTGATTTGTAAGCTAACAAAGTTTTTCTTTACATACTTTTCTATTGTCGTTTTTCGCACGTTTCTCATAATGAAATAATCAATCTGGTCACTTAAGGCAATTGGGCGTTTTTTCTTCAATAATCAATAGTATTTGTTATTTGACAGCACCACTTCTCAGAACATTGGCCGTATACGGCGCCTTAAGACGTCAGAATCTGACGTCTAGACGTCAGATTCTGCCGTCTAGATAAGATCCACGCACTGAAAGAATTTAAAATGTATAATGTCCGTAGATTCATAACATAGGTATTCAAATGAAACGGAAAGAGCTAACAAAGATAAAACAAAAACCCTTTCGTCTCCATGGTTTATTCACAAATATTTCTGCAAAAATTTGTAGGAATGACAAAAGATAAAAACACAAATTTAGGTGGGAGAAAAGTACTATTATTTATTTCATTTGAGATCAAACATTTGCAAATAGTCAGCGGACCAACGCTTCAATTTATCCCTATAATCCATAACGAAAATGAGGGATTGTGCCAATAAGGGGACATCTGCTTTTTCCACTCTAGCGAAATTGTGGCATAAAAAATAGGTTTGTGCTTAGGAAATATGCTTGTATAGAGCCACAAAGCGTGCATGATGTGGTAAAAGAAAACGCATTTGAACCCTTTTGGCGCGGAGACCGACTTTAGACGTCAGAATCTAACATCAATAGACGTCAGATTCTGACGTCTGAAGTCCGTCCCCGCACTGATAGAGCAAACTATTTATATTTGCCGTAGACCCATAACATAGGTATTAGAGTGAAGCGGAGACAGCTAACTAAGACATTTATGATGATTTCAAATTAAAACAAACCTTTCGGTCGCTTGGTTTATATAGACATATTTCATCGTTTGAGGGGTTAACGCTTTCAAGCCTGAATTTACCATTGTCATCCGCGAATTGCTGCCGCAATTCTCGACTTGTAGTGGATGAAGATGATTTGATGTGGTTAAAAAGTTAAAGAAAATTACCACGTATTGGTAAACCAGTTTCATGGAATTTTTTATTCTAAAACCACTAGTTGTAAGAAAATTAAGTCTGTTTTCAGGGATGTGAAATGATGCTTTAATGCATCGTGCGGGCTTAAAGGGTTAAATGAGTCAACAAAGACTATACTTAGGATGTTCTGTGATGCGAACACCACATATGTTTACCTTGTTCACTAAAATGGTTTGCTTAGCCTACATTGGTACGCCTACGCCTGAGGAAAAGTTAAAAAAGGCTTTACTTTTGTTATATTTTTGTGAGCTATGTTACATGAAGTGGCATGGATCTTACATAGGTGAGCTTATGAAATGGATAATTGTGGATAAAATGGATAATTAGTGTACGATTTACAACTTTGACGCTACCAAAACATGAACAACGTAACATATCAAGTTGCTGTTCCAAACATCTTCATTTTAATTGGTACTGGCATTGAGTGTTTTTTAAACTATTGTTCCAAACATCTACTTTTTAATTTGTACTGACATTTAGTGTTTTTTACACTACTGTTCCAAACATCTTCATTTTAATTGGTACTGTCATTTTCTATTGAATTAATTTCACTCTATTTTGTCAGATGACATATAAATATGCGTTACTAGCAGTCAAAGGGTTGGTGTCATTCCTGACTTATTTATCGCAATATATATATAAACAAAATAGCATAAACCTTACAAAGCTGAAATATTTCTGTATAAACTATGGAGACTAAGGCATTTTTTCAATTTGAAATCATTATAAGTGTCTTAGTTAGCTCTTTCTGATTCATTTGAATACCTATGTTATGGATCTATGGCCTCTATAAATAGTTTACTCTTTCAGATCGACTTTTGACGTCAAAATCTGACGTCTATAGAGTCAGATTTTGACGTCTAAAGTCGTTCCCGCACTGAGAAGTATTATAAACCTTGTCTTTCTACAGTCGTATATATATACGTTTTTAATCATGTTTTAATCCAAACAAAATGCCACCCAAGTTTTCATAGAAGCTTAGTTGCTCAATTAATTCAATCAATGAGGTGTTTATTTGCTTAAAATCTGACGTCTTTTGAATGAATAAAGACGTTCCACTTTGGGAGTTCTTCTCCAATGGCGACAAAGAAGAAATTACCCAATATTGGAGTTAATAAATACTTCTGCAAGACTTTTAACAATTTTAAAAGTGGAGATAAAACTTCTAATGGTAATAGGAGTAAATATTCAATACTTTTGTTGTGGACTAAAATAACTAGCTTGACTGGGTGTATGTTAGTATATAGGCCTACACATGATACATGTATACTTCGCAATGATAAATTAACATTCATGATGTAAATGTTTAGAAAATACACATTCTACACATTTTTTTTACACATGTTACCATACTAAACATACTAGATTACATTAAAAAAACATCTACAAGCTTGGCGGCAATGACATACATGCACAGATGTATTCATTATACAAAGATTAAATGTTAGTAAATTGTGAATAAAAGATGCCGAAAATCACACCCCGGGGGATTAAAATCTCACAATTGTATAGTTTAATATATCGAGCGTGAACGTCAGTCTATGGACGTCTAAAGTCGATCCCCGCACTTACACTTTGAAATATTTCAAATGGCCGTAGACCCATAACATATGTATTCAAATGAATCAGAAAGAGCTGACTAAGACATTTATAATGATTTCGAATCAAATAAAACTCTTTGGTCTCCATGGTTTATACAAAATATATGTCAGCGATTCAAGGGTCAATACATAGTGAGTTTGTACATGCTATCACTATTCTCCTTGTCATGTGATTGAGCCAAGCAGCCTGGCATTTCATACAGGGTAGATTCCCCCCCCCCTCCCTTTGTCGTATTACATTATTATGATGACTGTACCATTTAACCCTATAAGTCTCCACGATGCATTAAAGCATCGTTCTACATCCCTGAAAACACACTTAATTTTCCTATAACTAGGGGGTTTAGAATGAAAATTTTCATGAAACTAGTTTACCAATACATGGCAATTTTCTTCAATTTCCCACCCACTTCGCATCATCTTCATCCACTACAAGTCGAGAATTGCGACAGCAATTCGCGGCTTGTAGTGGATGACAATGACAAATTCAGGCCTGAAAGGGTTAAATATGGGGTTTCAGACCGCTGTGGTTTAACAGGAGCAGTATAATATAATAAAGCAATAAGTGTTACAGGCTACTATCTTGACACGAACAATTCGGAAGATGCGGGGGAAGACTTTCTAATAATAGCCCATCAAAAGGATTAGGCTGTGAGCCAGCCAGCATCACAAAACCGTCGCCCAATACTGGGCCAACGTCTGATAAGTTGACCCAGCATTAAACCTGCATTGATCCGATGTGCCTGAAATGCACATTTTCTCCCGAACACAATTTCCTGTTTCAATGTTATCCTCACAAATCTGTGGCTGGCAAACTGCGTAATTACTATCTTTGCATGATAGACTATACACACTGTGCCAAGTATATCTGTCTTTATTACATAGGGATGCACAGCTCAGCGGATACGCAACATTCACCCAATGTGGCTTTAACCCCTGAATCGCTGACATATTTTTGTACAAACCATGGAGACCAAAGGGTTTTTTTCAATTTGAAATCATCATAAATGTATTGGTAAGCTATTTCTGATTCCTTTGAATACCTATGTTATGGGTCTACGGCCTTTATAAATATGTTCACTCTTACAGTGCGGGGACTGATTTAAGACGTCAGAATCTGACGTCTAAAATCGGTCCCCGCACTGTACGGTAAGCTAACATTCAATCAACATTAGGTTAACATCGTTCAGATAACTGTCAATTTCAGCTATCAAGTTATCTGCTATCGGCAGACCTGTGGTCTGACTGTCTGACCTGATTCGGCAAGATGGATAACTGTATGCCTGAACACGTTATGTGAAGGAGCGCGCAGCGCGTGGCCCTGCGCGAAATTAACGTCGACACACTTGTCTCAAACTCAACCCCACGAGACCACCATTAACGTTATTGCCTTTTTACATTGGGAGGAGAGAAACACTGATATTTCCCATCAAGAACCAAATAGGATTAGTGGGGTTCAAACCCGGGACGCATCAATTTACAGGAATATATGCCTGGTTTACAACGCTTCGTAGGGTGTCCTTATTATATATATGTAGCTATGTCTACATGACAACATTGCTGTTTACAACACTGTAATATATGGTAGCTGATACCCGCCAATTTTCGTCCCAGAGAAACCCTATGTTTATTAAGGCTTTATAACGCCTTAATAAGGCATAATAACGCATTTAAAATAACGCCTTAATTTGAGACGTAATAACCCCATGGCGTTACGCCTTATTAAGGCGTTATTACCCCTTAATAAGGCATTATTACGCCTTAAATTAAGGCGTTCTTACGCCTTAAATTAAGGCGACACCGACCTTCTGTGTCCATATAATATAAGGCTACGTCTATATAGGTATGTGGGAATGACAGATTTTTTGCGAAAGGCAAACAGCACTAGCTGCGTACGTGTACATAAAAGAAAAATATTTGTGTCAGGCTTTGCAAAGCAGACTATTTGGATCGCTTTTTTGTGAGTTATTACTATACATACATCAAGTTCACAACACCGTAGAGAGACGATTGTTATCTGCGTATATCTTAAATGATTTTCTAGTTTTTAATAGTGGTGCCGGCCATGTAACTCGAGATTTCGCTGCACAAACGAGTTAGGGGTGGATTGTTTACGTTTAGGTAATGAAAAAACACAAAATTCCAATTCCTTAAATATATTACTTTGCAATTTGCAATGACAGATATAAGTCAGCATAGACTTCTCTATGAAATATATGTTTATCATTACCAGCTTATATGATAAATCATGTATATTTTTACAGACACTCTTTTTTCAGTCTGTTGCATGTTGCGTCGCCAGGGGCCGTATTCTCGTACAAGTTACGATATATCGCAGGCTTCTGATTGGTCGAGGGGGTCGAGATGGCCATCTCGACCAATCAGAAGCCTACGATATATCGTAACTTGTACGAGAATACGGGCCCTGGATGTTGCGTCAGCTTCAAATGAATGAGAAAGATAGCTGCACGAACAATAGTAGTCGGAGGCACAAAAAAGGCGTGACATTCACTGTGTAGGTTATATATAATAGTATGTGTCATTGCATACCTAAGTTTTTGGTGGTCCTACCGCCCAATATTTAACCCCCAGATAACTGAGCTATGCAATCTTACTTTTCACTTGAAGTTGTGTCTTGCTACTCCCATACACAGCTTCAAGAAAATATATAGGATTTGTGAAATTTAAGATTCAAGATTGGATTTAAGATTTTTGAGGTGGGATTCAAATTTACTTATTGTCATAAATGTATATCTCCAAACATTGACGTTATGTAATATAAAAGATACAATAGTTGTGTTAACAACACACTTAAAATAGACACAGAAGAATATTGATACACAATAATGACAAAGACGACAGAATATCGGGGGACATTATATGCTCTTATAAGTCCCAACATATATCAGTGTTTCAAGATATAAGGCATGTTTACTTATAACAACTGGTTATAGAGGTGCTAAGAAAACACAGAATATCTAGTGTACATCAGTGCCCTAAGGGTTAAAGCTGAAACACATGATTGTATAGGGTGGAGCCACCTTTTCATAGGGGTGTATTCAAACGAGAAAAACGTGACATGAGTAGATATGAGTTTATGCAATATACAGCAGGTGATTTGATGCTTTAACAAAACAACCGATGAGGGAGAAGATACTATATAACTCCGAGCAAGTAGCACAAAATTTTAAAGCATCCAGCCAATACGAGACGTCCCAAGCAAACACACAATGCTGGTTTGATGTTGGGCCAACGTCGTAGACGTGGAGCAACATCAGACCAGCATTGTCTGATAGTATCTTGTTTACTGGGTCGGCCAAAAGTTGGCCTAATGATGGGCCAGCGTCGCAGACGGTGGCCCATCGCTAGGCCAACACTGTGTTGACATCTGGTGCTCGCATGGTATAGGATTGTGATAGAATACAGTATGATGATTACACAGATGATTAACAGGGCGACACGTCGGTATTTGTAAGTGGGTGGAGATATTTCACGGTGTGGGTTTTTACTTTTTTTATACATCGAAGAAAAAACATGAAGTGGAAAACACGAAAAACGACATTATTTAGATTATATGGCGCTGCCAATTTGTATACTGTATAGACAGGTTTTAAAGATTGAACAAAATGATGTGTACATGCCTTTATGTGTTAATAATTTGTATTTTTATGTTATAAATAAAAGTAATTGTGAATAGATCATGTATGTGTGGGTTTCAGTGTATAGACTTTTATGTGGGCGTTTATATGTGTGATATTACCATGTGTACATGTAGAATGTTTATGTGCGTACTTGCATGTATGTATTCTGCCGTGTAAAGTCAAAAGGCAGTATCTGCTCACTTTACATGCAAGCAGATACTGCCTTTTGATTCTGCACTTCAATATTTGCATGTATGTATTTGCAATCATTTATTTGCATGTACGTATGTATTTGCATGTGTGCATTTGTTTGTAGGTGCTTGTTCTTGTATTTGTTCGTGTATACTTGTTAGGCGTAGATTTATATATTTGTGAAATCATTATCTGTTACAGCTAGTAAAATAATCATTTAAATTGGCCATATTAATGAAGAACATATAATATGTCCCTGTGGCAGCGAGAACTGTGATGTGATTAGTTATTCCCAGAATAAAATGTAGTGTGTCCTCCATGCTCTAAACTGATTATAGTCTCCAAGTTGTTTCTATTAAATTAATTCTAATAAATATATGTACTTAAAGAACTAAAGCGGTGGCTAAGCTATGTCTTTTTCACGTCTTGACGTTTTACAATAATTGGGTCAGGAACTTTGCTAATACCGGACCTGGATTGTAGAATGCTGGGCTTGTATTCTCATACAAGGTACGATATATCGTAGACGTTGGATTGGTCGAGATGCCATTCGTAAATTGGTTGCTTACCTTATAAAACGCCCCGTTCCACTCTATGTTTTCGCCTCAACCTTTACAACGCTGAAATATGTTTGTATAAACCATGATTTTTTCCTTTTATATGTTTTCACAGGGATCAAGGGAAGGAATATTTTCTGGGTTACGAGCAGACTGGTGAGGTGATTGAAGATGGAGTCCGTGCCTATCGGGAAGCGTTCACGTGGGTGGACGGCCTGGAGGGTGGGTGGAGTAACTGGCTGTCAACAGCGCCCAACAAGAAGGAGAAGATTTACGCCGTTTTCAAACACCGGGAACATCATGACTGGCGCTGGTTAGGGGCACTCAACACTAAACAAGCACATTATATCTGCAAAAAGGTACGTCATGGGTTTACCGGGCTGCGACCGTTTGGCAGCTGAGACGAATGGCAATTCGTTTAAAAAAATATATGTTTTCTGTCTCAACTTAATCTACAGTTAGGCAATAAAAAGTCGGAATCAGTATCCCATTTTTAAATTGGCTGCTTACATACCTCGATTTTATTCGTCGCCAGATTTTGCTTATGTTCAAAAACCTGGCAGCGACTAAAGGACGAATTATTCCCGTTAACTTGCCTCCATCAACTCTACAATCTGATTTTTTACTCGCCCATAAGTCTTTAGTAGATTGCTTTGACGTCGCACCTCATTCTGTACAATCATCTTTCAAAAAATACACGGCAACTCTTGAAAACCAATTCATGAATCTCAAGAACAGCTGAAGATTTAACCCTTTCAGATTCTGACGTCTAAAGACAATCACCGCACTGAAGGAACGAAAATATTCATAATAGCCATAGATCCACAAAAATAGGTATTAAAATAAAGCGGAAAGAGTCAATAAGTCATTTATGATGATTTCAAATTGAAAAAACACTTTGGTCTCCATGATTTATACACACATATTTCAGCGCATGAAAGGTTAATTAACACCGCGTCGCGAATTTTAGCAGACTCTCTTACAAAATGTGCCGAATTAAATGTTATTACTGATATCAGACGACTTTGTAACGACACATATGCATTGAGAAGACCGACTACTGGATCATTACGGCTCTCAAAAAAACAAAGACTGTCCCCGATTGCTTAAGAGGCGACAATAATCTTAAACAACTGGTGTTGTTTGACCACTCAACCACCAATTGCAGGGGAGCTGTCGTCAGTCGTGGCCCGTCTTAGCTGTTGTAGACAGTCATTGCGGTGTGGCATGTCCTGCGACGCGATCGTAATGTCTCAACATTGCCTACGGAACACCAACTAGAGGGCCTACACGGTCAACACGCCTACACGCAAAGTCGGTAACAGGCTTTCTGGTGTGACATGCTGCCGTCGTAAAACCAGCTTGTAAACGATTTTCTAAAATCTGCCACGATGGTCGCGTTTTAGACAATCGCGGGTAGTCTTTGCGGTGTGCGGGAGCCGTTAGAGACTAGCGAACAAACAAGATGCCTAAGTTGCCTAAGTTGGGAACCCTCTCTCCTATCGGCCGATTGCGATTTAGCCTATGTTTCCCTGACCTAATTTTTGACAATGCGTACAATGAGCAACGATACGTTAAGAGGGAATTCCTACAGGTTAAAAGAGAACAGTGTCTGGCCTTATTCAGGCTGTGTTCAGGCTAGCTGGTGAAATGATGCACTTATCTCGACCACAATTATATTTCTGTGTTTTCTTCATGTCTTGTGTTATTATTTTTTGAAAATGAAATATCTTTCAAATCTGTGGCACATATATTTTTCGTAACTTAAATTATTAGTCACTTGAATTTGTAGATCGCGGTAGCGAGACACAACCTCACGTGAATTAAAAAAACAATTTTATAGCTCCTCTATAGCTAGGGGTTACGCGCAACGTATGGTGTTTGAAAAACAAACAAAATCAATACATTTATTGAACTTAGCTGTGTAAAAATGTAGAGCTAAATGAAATTAAATGAATGTGGTTTTTGGCCACTTTCATGCACATGTAGGCTAAACCGGGCTAAGAGAACCTCATGAGGATGATGAGATGAATGAGATGACACTGCCCTTCAGACACAAGATTATAAATTCGACACCTGACGGTCTGAGGCCGAGCTCGCTACTTCTCTGTCATGGAGGCTCACCACAACATGTAATCTTTACGAGTGAGCAGGGAAGAACTTTTTTTTTCTTTGAAATTTGAACGCCAAAGCGGGGTTCAAACCCATGATCCCCAACTTTCCAAGCAGGCAGCTTTAACCACTGTACCAGGGCCCCCGCCCCAGAACTTAAAGATATCGGTGGATGGTAGGTCTGGGGGTGCCGACCACAGGATAGAGCAGCGATTTCGACAGACTTCAATCTGTGCCAGGCGGGCTTGGGGAGATTTGAGACTGACGAGTTTTATCCTCGCCAATTCCTACCCACGCCACCGTTTCGCGCGTATTCCGTTACTTCTAACCTTGCAGCCGACCCGAATGGACACATAGCATTGAGCAGCGCCTAGTTGGCTAATATGGCCAGATCTCACACCCGCCGCAAGCCATGCATAGCAATATTGATTTACAATAAAGTGGACAAATGAACTTCATATACTT